>CM034355.1:19266093-19394349 GCA_019925275.1 Mytilus edulis
AATTTTACCTTAAATTTTTTAAGTCTTTTAAAAATAATTGAACCCTTTCATAATAATACGGGAGGGGGTAAGGGGGTACCTTCATGCAAAGGGAAAAATTCTTGCCAAAATGACGTTAACGGAAATTTTTGATGCATGATGAAAGATATGCACTTTCTTTAACGAAAAAAATTTTGGGAATGATTTTGACGAATATGTTAATTTTTTTCCAAAAACAAAAAATATTGATAAATTTTGAGCCCTCTGACGAACACATAAGGATTTTTTGACGGTTTTTCAATGTAATGGTAGCCAAAAATTGCTGTTTGACCCCTGCTAAAGGGCATTACTACCTCATACTGATTTTGACTTTTCTTGACCTTAATACACAACATCAATTTAAAGGCTTCATAAATACAAGAAACAGATTTTAAGATGCATAAAGTAAATATTATAATTGGTTTTTTTAGGGAAGTATAATGTTTCCTGTGTTGTAAACCAAACCATTATTGACACCTCTTTTTCATCCTAAATTTTAAAAGTGGTTTCATGTTGGAAAAGCAATATGCTATACTACCAAAAATAATTGTACATATTCAGAGCTAAATAATAAAAAAAAGCAAAACAAAAAACATACAAGACCTCATTTCTCCCAAAATTAACAGTTTTTGTCATCACACTATGAATACTTGATAATACCGGATGTACAAGACAGGACATTTTGATTTGGCAAACAGTGCTTGTTTGTCATATCTTGTTCTGAATGTAATTTGCCACACATGTAAATGACATTTACAAATATTTATTTGTTGAAGCTGATCTATGCCTTATTTATAATTTTAGGACAAGAAGTCACCAGATATCTTTATATCCTACCAATGGGGTAAACAGAAACAGATTATGGCCTTTTATCAAAGGTTGACGGGAATGGGTCTAAGTTGTTGGATGGATATCTACCAAATGGGTGTTGGAGACTCATTGTATGAGAAAATAGATTCTGGTGTGCGAGGGTGTAAAGTTGTTCTAACATGCATCACACAGAAGTATTCACTCTCAGCGAACTGTCGTAGGGAAGTGAGTTTGGCTGATGCTTTGAAGAAACCAATTATACCATTGTTGTTAGAGAAAATGGACTGGCCACCTTCTGGGCCAATGAGTATGGTCTTTACTCAGCTCCTATTTATTAACTTTTATCGTGATGAAGAAGTACAAATGACATGGACTGGACCAAAATTGGATGAATTAATGGAGAAAATAGGAGAACATATGCCAATGATTACGCAAAGTGAGGAGAAAAATGGAGAAAAACAAATCACTAAGGAAGAAGATGATACTAAAAAATCTGAAAATACAGAACCAGAGTCGAAACCAGCAAAGGAAGAAGATAATAATAAAAAATCTGGAAATACAGAACCAGAGTCAAAACCAGCAAAGGAAGAAGATAATAATAAAAAATCTGGAAATACAGAACCAGAGTCGAAACCTGCAAACCAGAGTATGTCTCCACGACCTGTCAGTTCCAGAAATACTAGAGGGGCTGGTGGTCCACAACCAACAGAGAATAAACTATCTCCTGTAAAACAACCTAAACCTCTTGCTGCCACCTTCACAGTTGCTGCATCTCCACCAGAGCCAGCCAATCAAAATAAACAGAATGCTGCTCCAAAACAGGAAAAAGAACAAAAGAAGTCAAAATCTTGTATAGTTTTGTAATTTTTTTAGGAGCAGCTTTAAATGATACAGTTTTAACATCACATAGACTGGTACCTCAAAATTATTGTACAATTGTTATTCTGTAAAATTTTAGTACTAATACACTTATTAATTAAAAAGTACTTTTTCAGTACTATATTATGTAGAAACATTTTCAGTATTTCAAAACTATTGTACTTAATAAGATAGTGCATATGCAAAAGTAGGTATGAAAGCATTGAGACTGTTTTGTTAATGACCTTTTTTTATATATAAAGCATGACTGAAGATTGATAAAGGGGAGCATACTATTTATTTGTATAAATACTTTTAAATCTGTCAGGTTTTATTTACAACCACCCAAGTGTCATTGACATGTTTGGGTCAATCCGTCCAAATAGGCATTTTGATTGCAAATTATGGGGTTAATAATTACTTGTTGAGACCAATGGTATATCTTTACTCAAAGCAGAATGCTTTTGGATTTTTTTTTTAAATTTAATATACATATTAATTTCAGGGATTTTTTGGAGGGGATTGAAGGGGGTAATTTATTTTATAATTCATAATATAAATACTTGATTTGTATTTATTATGTTATTGATTTTAACTTCTCAGAACATTGTTGATGGATTGTCTGTGATATTTTTCTAGAATAAAGCATTATCTGATATATATAGTATTTTTATATCTTACAAATATGATAAAAAAAACTTCAAGCAGCCATTAGAAGCAAGATTGATGGTTGTCACTTTAATATTTTTCCTACCAGTTAATAGCACTGCTAGTTGACTGTCATTTAAGCTAATCATTAGAGCTACAATATTGGAGATCTACCTCTTCCAAGTTCCACCTCTGGGGAGAGAAAGCCTGACAACCCTTTTTTATTCAGAATTTTGTATTAAGATACAAAGAATTTAAATATTTAAACACAAGTTTGTTGTTAACCAGTGTACAATGTTTCTGTACCAATGTATAGATATGCAGCCACATCTAGTCATAGGGGAAAGGAATATCAGATGCCTTGCGTAGAATGAGTGCCACACTCAGCACGTCAATAAATAATTCTGTGGGGTCTTTGAGTGGCCTGTTGCATGGCAGAATTTCTGACTCTATCCAACATACCCTCAATTTACAGTAGCAGTCCAAATATCTGTCCTTTATCCCAATCAATCTACCTACCGATATCTGTCCTTTATCCCAATCAATCTACCTACCGATATCTGTCCTTTATCCCAATCAATCTACCTACCGATATCTGTCCTTTATCCCAATCAATCTACCTACCGATATCTGTCCTTTATCCCAATCAATCTACCTACCGATATCTGTCCTTTATCCCAATCAATCTACCTACCGATATCTGTCCTTTATCCCAATCAATCTACCTACCGATATCTGTCCTTTATCCCAATCAATCTACCTACCGATATCTGTCCTTTATCCCAATCAATCTACCTACCGATATCTGTCCTTTATCCCAATCAATCTACCTACCGATATCTGTCCTTTATCCCAATCAATCTACCTACCGATATCTGTCCTTTATCCCAATCAATCTACCTACCGATATCTGTCCTTTATCCCAATCAATCTACCTACCGATATCTGTCCTTTATCCCAATCAATCTACCTACCGATATCTGTCCTTTATCCCAATCAATCTACCTACCGATATCTGTCCTTTATCCCAATCAATCTACCTACCAATATCTGTCCTTTATCCCAATCAATCTACCTATTGTCCATTTGACTTCTATATATTTGCAGAAAATAATTCTTAAAAATTCATTTTTATAAATTAATAATTTTTTCCTTCATGTATGTTAATATATGATATATACGAACTCTGACTATTAATTTCATAATTTTTGGTCAATAATTAAAAAAAATTCCCATTTAGGTCTGTATGTTAATTTTATTTTTTGAAGTGTTGATTACCTGATGGAGTAAGTATAAGTACCAACCAAAACAAAAACAACATACATGTATAGAAGTCAAATGGACAATACTTTATGAGGGGGGGCAAGGGGTTTAACTGTTATGCTGTTATGGGACAACTTAATTCTTTGTTATCTGTTATTTTGAAAATATATTTGCTGTTAGCTGTTATTGTCTTATTCTTTGTTAGCTGTTATTGGGCTATTAGTTTTTTTGTTATCTGTTATTGTGATAATGTATTTGCTGTTAACTGTTATTGAAAATTGGAATGTTAGCATTTTTTTTTTTGACAGTCAATATTCGGTATAAACTGATCATTGGACATTGGGGTCTACCACTACTAATATGTTTGTACCGTATTCAGAGAAGGATTCCATTAACATTTACCCATCACATAAGTGAGGTCCAGGACAATTCAAGTATATCTTATGATTATCCTTTGTAATAAATTCCATTTTTTTATGAATGTGTATTTAGAATTATCTTAATTTTTTGTATGAGAATAATGTTCCTGGTTTCCCGTACGAACATATTAAATTAAAACAATTCTTAATATGACAAAAAGGAAAACATATGGCCAGGAATATCTGACAAGGATCTCAATTAAGGACTAGGTCCTAACAACCAGTTAACCTTTTATATAATATGGTACATAGACTCAGCTGTGTGATTCTTTTCAAAGCAGAACCAAATGCATTGTACAATGAAAGTTCCAACGATGTACTTGGGTCCGCAGCTGCACATAACTCATTACAAACAAAGATTTCTTTCGTTTCAAGCCATTGTTTCCCTACTAAACTCTGTATTCTACTTACTAGTACACTTGGTACAATCAAAAACCTGAGCTGATAAAAAATTGTTCAAATAAGGCCTTTGAAAATAGTGGAAAAAATTGCTTTTGGAGTGTCAAAATTCGTTCGAAGTACTTGATAAATTGCATGCTTATAATTGGTGCTTTTGATTTTGCTACCCTATATACCACTTTGCCTCATAGTCTTATTAAGAAAAATTCACACACCTCATTAAATGGTCATTTAGAAAAAGTCAGAATATTCAAACTCTTTTAGGTCATTTTTTTATTAGCAACAAAAGGAGCTTCAGTCAATATATATAAACAATACACCAACGTTTCATGAGAACTGCTGAAAGCATTTTTGAGTTATTTTTGAAAACAAGAAAATACCACCTTTTTCTAATGAAAAAATCCCTTAACTCAATAACATAAAATCGAAATAAATAAAAATCGAAAGGGAGTTTACAACAATAGTTATAAACATTTCAGCAAAGTTTCGTGAGAACTGCTGAAAACATTTTTGTGTTAATGTCTGAAAACTGGAAAATCCCCCCTTTTTAATTAATAAAACCCGCTAACTCGGAAACGTAAAATCTAAAATTTATAAAAATTGAAAGTGACCTCATGTTAATAGATATAAACAATTCACCAAAATTCCTTGCTTTGTGAAAGCATTTTTGAGATATTCTCAGAAAACTGAAAAAAAACCCACCAATTTTATTGAATAAAAACCCATTACCCAGAAACTTTAAATCTAAAATTTATAAAAAAAAAACAAAAAGGGAGCTCACGTCAATAGATATAAACAATTTCCAAAAGTTTAATGCAAATTGGTTAAAGAGTTTTTGAGTTAATGTCCGACATGTTGACAACAGACGGACAACAGTATACCATAATACGTTCCGTAAACGAGCGTGTAAAAAATATTATAATATATTGAGTAGTAATTTAAACACATTCTAGATACATAAATTAATACTAAAAACATAGTCAAAGAAAATGGAATGCATTATATCCGTAATAAGAAATACTGATTTGTCAAAGACCGACTTATTTTAATATTTCATTTACTGTTATCTGTTTTTGTACATTTTAATTCCTTGTTATCTGTTATGAGCCAAATCAATTTGCTGTTTTGCTGTTATTGGGACCCCCCTTGCCCCCCCCTCCTTTATCTGTCCTTTATCTCAATCAATATACCTACTTTGCAGAACTTACCTTTCATATTATTGTTTAAACTGAGAATAGAAACAGGGATGTGTCAAAGAGACAACAACAAGACCAAAGGGTCTTCAACACAGCTTTGTTCTCATCCTGATTTGCATGACTATGAATAGTTGCCTCTAGTATATGCATGACATATTTGCCACTAGACAACGCATGACATATTTGCCCCTAGACTATACATGAAATATTTGCCACTAGACTATACATGAAATATTTGCCACTTAGTCTATACAATACATTACATTTTTGCCACTAGACTATACATGAAATATTTGCCACTAGACAATACATGACATTTTTGCCACTATAATATTCATGAAATATTTGCCACTAGATAATATATGACATTTTTGCCACTAGACTATACATGAATTATTTGTCACTAGACGATACATGAAATATTTGCAACTAGACAAAATGTGACATTGTTGTCACTAGGCTATACATGAAATATTTGCCACTAGACTATGCATGAAATATCTGACACTACACAATACATGACATATTTTGACACTAGACAATACATGAAATATCTGCCACTAGACTATACATGAAATACTTGCCACTAGACTGCATGAAATATTTGCCACTAGTCAATGCATGGCATTTTTGTCAAAAGACTATACATGCCACTAGATAATGCTTACAATATTTGCCACTATACAATGCATAAAACATTTGCCACTAGATAGTACATATCATATTTGCTACTAGACAATGCATGACTTATTTGCCACTAGACAATTCTTGACATATCTTACTAGACAATGCATGAAACATTTGACACAAAAATTAAATCACAATCAATTAATAACATGACACCTGTAGTTACAAAATTGGTGAGCTGCATGGTGTTATGATGGAAACCTTTTAGATTTTGTTTGGTGACCATTCTTGTAATTGTGTAAACTATGTTTAGTGGATGAAATTGAGACTGGAAATGGGTAATGTGTCAAAAAGACAACAACCCGACCAAAGAGCAGACAACAGCCGAAGGCTACCAAAGGGACTTTAATGCAGCGAGAAACTCCCGAACCCGGAGGCGTGCTTCAGCTGTCTCCTAAACAAAAATATATACTATTTAATTGATAATAAACGTCATAATAAACTCAGAAATATACACAAGAAACTTTAATTAAAGATTTAAACTATTTCAAAAATTTATTCAAAGTCCATAATGTAAAAGTACAAGCAATGAAAATATAAAAAAAATCATACAAGACTAACCAAGGCCAGAGGCTCCTGACTTTGGACAGGCGCAAACATGCGGCTGGTTAAACATGTTGTTTTTTTTATATCTCAACCCTCTCCCTACCCGTTATACATGTACCTCTAACCAATTTAGAAAAAACAAACACACAACAATACGCACAGTTAAACTCAATTCAAACGAAGTATGATGTCAGAATAGGTAACAAAAGAAACTAAACAAAATGACAATGATATATAAATTAACAAAGGACTATAGCAGTTACTGACATGCCAGCTCCAGACCTCATCAAAACTGATTGATAGATTATGTCTTCATCATATGAATATCAAGTACAATCCCCCCCCCCCCCCCATTTAGGGTTTAGTATTATACTATCAAAAAATATATGAGAAGAACATAGATGCAGTTCTTTGATTTCAAATTATGTATAAAACTACAGGATAAACATCCAATTGGAAATCTATTTCTTTTTACATTGAAGTTATGTCTTTAGCTTTGTTCCTCAGTGAAAACCATCTTCAATTTTAGGTCAGCAAAAAAATATGCGTATGACCAACCTATATTCATGTGTTCCAAGAAAAAGCTGTTTCAAATTTTGTACTGGTGTAACTAATTCTGTTAAAATTACCACTTTTGATTTCAACCTTTTTGCAGAGACCTACATGAAAACTATTTTGATATAAAAGGTAAAAAGAAGAAAATCTAGTAATCATCTCCTAAGGAGTTAATTTTACCCATTAGTTTCTGAGAAGAAATTCAGTTTTATATAGCATTTCAGAAAAGACTCTATTCTTATATATTATCATCATCTCTGATTTTTCTTATCAGGGACAAAATCACAAATTACATAAGTAGGACTATCATATATATGTGTACAATGTTAGTACAATCTTTCAAACAGTTGCTTGGGGAAAAAATACCAATTCGATCGGTACCATGTTTTCTGAAAATGTCTCAGTTCTCTGCATAACAGCACCCATGATTGGAAAGAAACAATTTGTTATTGCACTTGAACAAAAACAAATTCCGGTAAAGCTTTCCGAAAAACATTTAAAGTCAGGGTTTTGAGAGTCACTGTTTATGAACAGCAAGGTAGCAGAAGACTTGCACTTCACTTTAAACTAGCTGGATTTGACAGAAATATTGTTTTGCACAAAGACAAGTTATGCTTTTCCATGTTATGTCGAAAAACAGTATGAACAGAGTCTCGATTAAAATATCAAGTATTTAAAATGTGAAGAGGACCAACAAGATTATGGCCATAACAGGAAAAAGATATGTGTACATGCTATATGCACTGAAGACTAAAACCATGACAATATCAGTCACAAAAAAGACTGGCTAAATTCAAAATATTGTGATATATTTGCGGAATTCAAAGTTGCAGTATTGATAGCACTAACGAAATCAAACAAGTTTAGGTGTAGGATTTAATAATGTCCTCCATGAAAAAATGTCCACTGGACACATTTTGACAATATTTACTTATTTAAATGTGTCCTGGACACAATTTCCTATGAAAACATGTCCTCAGGTATGAAAAAGTGTCCATGAACATGGACATTATTCACTACCATAATATTGTCTAGGTGGACATTTTTTCACAGGACATTGTGTCCGCCAGGGCATTTTTTGATATGATTACAGTATTAAATGATATCCATTGCCTTGTTATTACTGGACACATTTTAATTTTAATTACGAACTTGAATTAATTGTTACTTTGACATAAAAATTGTCTCATTGGCACTCATACCATTCTTATCTTCATATCTATATTTTCAAATATAATTAAAATATAATTATATAAATGTTAGATGCTGTTTCATTTTATTTTCCTTTGAGGACACAATTAAATAACATTCATTACGAAAATTAGTTCTGCAGATGGACCATATTTCATAACTGTTGCTGTAAAATGCTGTCCACTTAGGAGACAATAAATATTTCATGGCAATGGACATTATTTATTTTCTATTGCTTCTAATCTGACATAATAAATATTATATAGTTTACACTTCCTTCTTATTGTTATTCTTTCATTGTCTGTCATTACCATTTGCTGGGAATTTCTTGGAATTTAAATTTCTCTATATTTACTTCCATCCATTATTTATTTGTTTACATTTGTATATTGATCAATTTCTCATCAATCTTTCATATTTTAATTAAAATTCAAGTATAATAAAACTTTGTAATGACCTTTGTATTACTTCCCTTGGAGGACACAATTTAATAGCAACTACTATGAAAATTTGTCCTGTGAGTGGACACTATTTCATATTGTTAGCAGTGAAAATCTGTCCTTTTGAGGGACACTATTCCATGGCAATGGACATTATTAAATACCAAATTTCAATGAAAAAGTGTCCATAGACACTTTTTCATAGGACACTATTATGTCTTACATAGGCACGTGAATTGAAATAAAATATTCCTTGATCAATTGCATATTTTTCTTAGCGTGTACAATTGCATTTTGACTGATGATATCCATGAACTAGATATGTTTTGATTTGAAAATTGACTGGTAATAAAATAGGGAATGGAAATGGGGAATGAATGTTTCAAAGAGACAACAAACCGACCAAATGACCCAAGGCCACGAATGGATCTTCAATTCAGCAAGAAAATCCCGCACCTGGATGCGGGCTTCAGCTGGCCCCTTGAACATTTTTTTTTCTAGTTCAGTGGAAATGGACATCTCAACAAAATCCGAAAATATAAATGAACTAAAATTTTGAAGAAAAAAAACATACAAGACCAACAAAGGCCAGAAGCTCCTGACTTGTGACAGGCGCAAAAAACGCGACGGGGTTAGATCTCGACCCCTATACATCTGGCCAGTGTATATTAAACAAACACACATCAATACGCACAGTCAAACTCAGTGAAATAAAGTTCTATGTCAGAAGAGGTAACTGAAAAACTATGCAAAATGACAATGATACATAAATTAATAAAGGACTACTAGCAGTTACTGACATGCCAGCTCTAGATCTCAATTAAACTGATTAAAAGATTATATATTCATCAAATCATTGGCAAGTACATTTCCTCCCGTTACAAGTTTAGGGAAAACGGTACTATTTATTCTGCCATAGGCGACAATATTAACATTTTCTAAATTTACCACTTTTTAAGATAAAACCCTGGATAAAACAGTTATATGTTGTGTTAGTACTTTATTATTGTGTTTTAAAAATTAAAGCCAAATAGTATCATGACCAACTTCCAACGGAGCTTGTTTATGTTATCCATGCCCACCGTCATTTTGCACCAAATTTATGAAATTTTGCAAGTCTTTTCGAATAATTCTCTAGAAAATATTTCAATAGGTTTCAAAATTTATATTGTAAATATACACACTGCAGTTATTCATAGATAAATAAAAAATATATTGTACCCTTACATCCAATTACAGCGCTCCTAATTTGACTTCCTTCACCTTCCTTGGGTACACAAAAGGCCCACCTAATGCTGGGAAAATTAAATACTACCGTTTTCCCTTTAGTATCATGCTATCATAAAATATATGAAAAGAACAAAATCCGTATAATGTAAACAATTTATAAATTTGTGAAGTAATCACATAAAATCGTTGAATACCGTTCTTAAATTTGTCCTAAAATCATAAAATCGTTAGACTTTCATTAAAAGTTGATATGTCGTTGTTATTTGATTTCCATTTTATGATGCACTAGTAAACGATAAAAAGGTCACACATTATGTAACGGCGGAAATAATCATTTGCATATCACGGGCTGTACTTATTAGATTGCAATGCAGAATCGAAAAATAATGTGTTAGAATAAGGTATGTAAGTAATAATTTTTCAAAGTACATGTGGTGTAGTTCCAAATCAAACCAAAATCCTAACTATTTTTTATGTAATTATGTTTCTTGAACTATTGTAAAAATGACAACAGTTCACATTTCCACTATGCTAACAATAGACTTCCTCTATAAAAACATAATATATGATCATATGTAAGCAATATAATTATATTGTGAATGTGGACGCATACTCTGTACCAAAGAGATTGGCGATTTTCATATATTAAAAAGCTAAATTGGATAGCGAGAAAAATGCCCTTTCCCTCGGGGCTATCAAGTTCTTTGATTTTTACTTTTTTGTCTACATGTAAATACGGTAAAGCAGTGCAATCATATCAAATTATGTTCCAATGGGTTTATTACACCTCTCAATTGTTCTGTGTTCTGTATAACAAAATTTATATAATGGTGCCAATGCAAAAAATATTGAAGAATTTCGGCAACGAATTATACTGACAATGTAAAATTTCAGTACACAATTTAGTTCAATTGAATTCTTTATGTCCATATATGATTTAAAATGAGACAACTCTCCACAACAGACCAATTGCAAATGACACAGAACTTACCAGCCATAGGCCACCATACGACCAACAAGGCCTGAGCAAAACCCATACCGCATAGTCAGCTATAAAAGGCTCCGAAATGAAAAATGTAAAACAATTCAAACAAGATAACTAACAGTCTATTCTATGAACAAAATAGTGAACGAAAAACATCTATGATACGCAGCTAATAAAAAACGACAACCACTGAACTACAAGCTCCTGACTTGGGGCACTGAGGAACATACAGAATATCAGCTGTGTAACAGAAGAACAAAATAACAAACTGTAAAAATCAATTGTAAAAGGCCTAACTCATGAGATCGATACAAATAGAAATACACCTAACAAAAACAAAAAGTGGACGTTGTAAGGTACTTATACGTCCCATCAAGGATTTGTATAGCACTATACAAATCCTTGGTCCCATGATATAAAGACAATAAGTACAGATCTGAGAGTAGAAGCAGTTTCTGACACCTAGTTCGACGCTAATAACTTATAAAAAATAATCATGCGTCTAAGACTAAAATTAATATCAGTGAATCAATACACATCCAACATCCAATGGCGGGATTTAGTGTATAATGACGCCATTAACCGTCAGAGAAAAACACGACCTTGTGCAATGCCACTGAGTACATGTACATAAGAATAATATTTAGTTTGATTTTAATTCACTGATAACACTATCAATATTAATACCAATAAAAAAGAAAAAAAATATTCAAAGATCAAATAACAGACCTTTATAATATGTTAATTTAAAGGGTCAATAACTTAAGTTTACCCGAATCGCATAGAGATCAATATTTCGTGGCTCGTTGCAAAAAAACATCTCCGTAAAAATTGTAATGTGTAAGACACTATCCTGTTTGAAATAAGTTTTCTACAGGTAGATATATACAAACAAACTTATACGTATGGTAGAATCTATAGTAAAGGTTTTAGGTAATTTTGGAGTAACGAAATCCGTGAGCAAACAATTTACCAATGCCGTTACCAGAAACGTCGCAACTGACAGGTGTTAAAGGTCAACATCGATCACCGTCCAAAAATTTAATGTTAGTATAATAGTCCCAGCTTGAATGGATATAAATTTTACTACAAAAATGTGTATCATGATATGGACTTTCCTATAGAAAACATGTAAAAGTAAATTCTTAGTATATAGTGACATTTTGTCCCTTTTATATGAAAGAAGCAACGAGTCGACGGTTTACAAATTTGAGTTCATGATGGACCTTTTATATCGTATAGTGTAACTAAACTGAAAAACTGGAAATAATGGTGAAACTGTCACATACCTCAGAGGAGGTGATTACTATCTCTTCAAGTTATATTTTTTTAAGAGTTATACCTTTGAAAAGGCATAGATGACATAGATATATATAATAGGCTATTTTATTGGTAAACGGAAAAAAAAGTTACAGGAAAAAAGTCACTAGAAAAAAAGTCACAAGATATTTTTGGGTAAAATTATTTATCAACAGTATGCAGTGGAATGCACATGAAATAGTCACTATGTACATGTATGCAATGAATAATTAAACTGGAGTTTTTATATGCATGTAACATGTGTAATAAAAAGTCATAATATAATATACTTAACTTGTATCAGAGACATATTATATGTCTCTTCTTGTATCAGATCAATTATCTTTTTTTTTGAAAACTGATCTATTGTAAAAGTTAGTTTTCATGATTTTATACGGATTCATAAGTTTGGTGGTTCTCCTGTCATAGGAAGAAATTGCATTACAGGTAAAAATGTAATAGATAATAATGGTTTCATTCCCCTTATTGAAAAGATGCCCAAACTTTTCTTACATAAAGTAAACAACAGAATGAAGCATGAAATATCTTGTTAAGCAGCTTCTATGGAAGAACATTAATCAAGGCACCCATTTAGCATGTAAACCTACGTGTATTTGTTCCGTTCCAAAATTGTTAATTCTATATGCTAAAAGAGAACCTAATTCTTCTGTGAATTTTTAAGGTTCATGTGGACCCTATGGCTAAAATGGCTGCATTTTCACCTCAAAATTTACTCTGAGTACAGACAAACCTGGGCATCTATAAAAATTTTCAGGCATAGCATGCCCTAGATAAATAAATTTCAAACATGTTTTATGTTTTAGAAAAATAAAAACTTACCAGGATTTTGCCGTGCACTTTTTTTCATTCCTCCAGAAGGTGCCAAAATAAACTAAGTTGGGAAACAGGTTTGAGAACTTCCCCACAGGTAATAATTGAAGTGAGCTGTATTAAATGACATGGACAATAGATGGACAATAGATACCTGACAATAATTAGTGATTTGAACTGTGTACCTGAGTGGACCATATCAAGGTAAACTCTAGTCCAAATAATTATGACGTCTTGAAAGGCTATTATAATTTTTTTCTTTGACGCCTTACTGGGGGATTTTTTTTCAGAAGAGATATTTGAAACAAGCGAAAAAACCCAAATCATGGCAAATGAGAACTTGGACCCCGTATTAAACACACATAAAAGAAGCATGCATATAATGAATGATTGATTGATTGGTTGGTTGGTTGGTTGATTGATTGATTGATTGATTGATTAATCACGTTGGATAGGGCGTCGAAGTAAGGCGTCAAAGAAAAAAATTATAATAGCCTTTCAAGACGTCATAATTATTTGGACTAGGTTAACTCAACTGTTTGTTAATTTTATCATCTTCTGCAGGGACGAAAAAAAGTGTACGGCAAAATCCAGTTAAGTTATGAATTTTCTAAATCATACAATGCATTTGAATTCTATTTATCTAGGGCATGCTATGCCTTAAAACTTTTCCAGATGCACAGGTTTGCCTGTACTCAGAGTAAATTTTGAGGTGAAAGTACGGCCATTTTAGCCATAGGGTCCACATGAACCTTAATATTGTGACTTTTACGAAGTTAAGTCCTAATAAGAGGGGGTCGGAGTGGTTCTGATCACGAAATCCAGGCTTAAAAACATGAAATTTAAATACCGACATCCTGAAATTCATAATAATAATGTCGTCTTGAAACTCAAGTGATATTTGAATTTTTTCCTGTGACAGACTCTTCCTTGTCAGCTTGTGTATGAAAAAAGTAAATCACAAAAGTATTGAACTCAGAGGAAAATCCAATCGGAAAGTCCATAATCACATGGCAAAATCAAATGACAAAACACATCAAAAACGAATGGACAAGAACTGTCATATAGACGTATTTACACTTGTATGCAAATTTGTCCGCCATTACCTAGAATCACACAGGTTCCCGTAAACTTTGACATAACAATTCAAAACATTTGACGTCACAATAAGAAAGTGATTGTTGCTTGACGTCGAAAGGTTATTCGGAGGCGATCTGAGGTCATTTGGAGACAAAATTCAGCTAAATACCAAAAGTGTAAATACGTTTATTCCTAACTTGGTACAGGCATTTTCAAATGTAGTGGTGGATTGAACCTGGTTTCATAGCGCTAAACCTCTTACCTGTACGACAGTCACATCACATTAAACAATATTGATAACGATGCCTGAACAAAACATTTGAGTGTCTGTGTTATGACTTATGAAAGATATTCTTATTTGGCATAATTCTCTCCTCTAGGGACACAGAAATTATCCCAATACACCTTATTGGTACATGTATTTGGAAATATGCCCCACTTGACCCAAGAATCTGTCCAGCTTTAACTTTTGACGTCATACAACAATCACTTTATTTTCATTGTGGCGTCAGATATATTCTATTATTGTCCTTCCCTACGCCTATATCACCCTGCTCTGTTGCTCTGTAATTCTCGTATCAAGGCTTCAAAACTACATGTAGACCAGGCATTATCAGTGACGCCACAATGTGAGAGGAGAAGTTATCAGCGACGTCACAATGCCAGGGGAAACGTAATCATGCTTGCTATCGCCAAGTGTAAAACTGTCTTGGGTAGAGGGAAAGGACCAGTAATACATTTTGTAGAACGATAAACAGATAATCTGGTTTTCTTCATATGTAGATATCGTAAAATATCAGCCGCTCTAACACTAAGTGAAACTTTTTCCATATTTTTTTCCTTGATAAAGAAGAAGACTCTGAGTATTCCTACACGTATAATAAAAGATACTGTTGAAGTCTCAGTTGGTCATTTACATGTAGCTCCTAACATTTTGGCTTCTGATAGACGCATCTCTGTCTTTCACTATTGCTCAAATGCTTGGGTTTTACTTTTAGTGTTCCTGATGAAGATTAATCTTAAAAAGTGCTTCAGATGAACACAATTTAGAATCTGTTTATTTCATTCAATGCTTACATATGTACATGACATACATTTCTTTTATCTGATTGCACATTTATTTCTCATGTATTAAAAACAATTATTTTCCTAGGTAGAAGATGGTTAATGGCTGATGTAACTCTAGGGTTAGACAGATTTAGAAAAAATGTTGCAAAAACTTGCTCAAGTTTCAAGAAGGAAAATATGAGGAAAGGTAGGGATATTTTTTTTTAAATACATCTGAATACATAAACAACATAAACAGAGACATCAAATAGAGAATGAAAATGAGGAATATAAAAAAAATAATAAATAAATAAGCTTTATTTAGAGTCGGCAAGGTATACAAACAGAGACAAACATAAGCTCTAATGAGCTTTTAACCGACATAAAAATATGTCAAAGAGACAACAACCCGATAAAAAAGCAGACAACAACCAAAGGCCACCAATGGATCTTCAAGGCAGCGAGTAAATCCTGCACTCGTAGGTGGGCCTCATCTGACCCCTAATTAAAAATGTTACTAGTTCAGTTAAAATGGACGTCATACTAAACTCAAAAACATATTACTGAACTAAAAACATACAAGACTACCTAAGGTCAAAGGATCCTGACTTTTTGGACAGGTGCAAAAAATGTGGTGGGGTTAAACATGTTTTTTGATATCTCAACCCTCCCCCTATACCTCTAGTCAATGAACATAGGTCCTGGTTATTATTTACCTCATGCACTTGTTATCAGTTAATTAGAAAAACAAACTATGTATAAATTATAACTTTTTATTGATTCTCAATATCCAGCATGTCTAACATCCACTTCACCCTCTAAATTTAATTTAATTTATCTACACAATGGAGTATAACACGCCTACTTTTGTTGTCGGAACCAT
Organism: Mytilus edulis; assembly: GCA_019925275.1. Taxonomy (NCBI): domain Eukaryota; kingdom Metazoa; phylum Mollusca; class Bivalvia; order Mytilida; family Mytilidae; genus Mytilus; species Mytilus edulis. The sequence continues at coordinate 19,282,479 of CM034355.1, forward strand.
TCATAGCAGGCCTCCCCAAGTATGTCAACCATACTTATTTCGTCTACCCACAGCTGATTGGAAACAACTAAAGCCCTGGTCACAACGAGCCCACGACGCATATATGCAGCGCCACTACATGAAATTTGGTCAAATCGTGGGTCATCTGTGATAGTCATACGACAGTCGCACGATATTTTCAGCATCGTGGCGCTGTCTTGTGTCGTGGGACGAAAATTGAACATGCAACTTTTTTGCTCTACAATATTTTGTAGTGTCACTGTCTTGTTAATGTCGTGGGAGTGTCTAACCACAGTCGTGGGACTGTCGAGCGATAAACACATTGTCGTGGGTACCAAAATAAACCATTTTAATAAAAACCATCGTACGACTTTCGCAAAACTGTCGTACGACAATCTCACATCTGTCACAAGAAACTCGTAATACAGTTGCACGATTGTCTGAAGATTACCAAATTTCATACGATGCTCACACAACATTGATTGTCTGCCGTACGACAGTGGTAAGTTCATCTAGCAACATGTTTTCGTTTAATTTAGAAAAATACAATTCAGCGCAAATGTCCGTAGACTATTCCACACCCCTGTCACAGTGACGACATTATCAGAAGGGTCGTCTCAAGAAGTTTCCGAATCATCATATATTTCAGTTTGTAGCAAGTCCTCTGTCTGGTCAATATCACCCACTTTTACTGCTACCACGTTAATTTTCTTTTTGGGGGCATCCTGTTTTAAATTCGCTGAACAATTATAATATAAACTAATACAAAAAACGTTGTTTATTTGGATAGAACTTAAAAAGACACTGAACAATATTGAAAGCAAATGGCAAATGGCAAGCAATAAATAGGGCCTTCTTTATATACAAGCAGTTCGATGTCAGGCGCACGAGTGACCGACGACTATTGTGCGACAGTCATTCACGACGGTAACACGCGCATCCCATGACATGAAAATCTGAAAAAAGAACCAAACAACTCATGATTGTCGTACGACATTCTCAAGACTCACTTGCGACAAACCCACAACAGTACAATTACAATTCTTTCTTCCTGTACTGTACCCATCGTGGAACCATCGTGGACATGTCGTAGCTGATGTGACCACTTGAAATATATTTTTGACATTTTGCACGACAACTATTTTATAGATCTTCCATGACAAAAAATCGTACGATCTGTTGTGACCGGGCTTAACAGATATCTTCCTTATTTTAGTAGTATAAATTTATCAGTATTGCCATTTAATTTATATGTAATTTTTTTCAGACATTTTATTTAAAAAAAAGAAAGCAATTCCAGAAGATGAAGTAGATTCACATCTTCTAAACATGATCTACAGAGCAACCACTGACGAAGAGGTCAAGGTCTGTGCAGAAATAGCAAACAGGTTAGTCTTTGAAAGTGGTCAGCATTTAAGGGTACTGTACTATAGTGTTTTTAGTTTTGTCTACCCATTTAATATGTAGGAAGCTGTGTATTAAAATTGAGAATGGAAATGGGGAATGTGTCAAAGAGACAACAACCCGACCAAATAAAAAACAACAGCAGAGGGTCACCAACAGGTCTTCAATGTAGCGAGAAATTCCCGCACCCGGAGGCGTCCTTCAGCTGGCCCCTAACAAATATATACTAGTCCAGTGATAATGAATTACAATGTATTGCAGATTGTCAACTCATGATATCTGGTCTGTGTGTCCATCCATCTGTTTGTCCGTCTGTTCGTCCGTTCCTCCCGCTTCAGGTTAAAGTTTTTGGTCAAGGTAGATTTGATTTTATGTTGTAAAAAAAAATTCAATTTATGCATCTTATTTTTCCAAAGAGTGGGTCAAAACAGTTTCTCTTTGGTTCAAGTTTGAAATCTTTAGGCCACTCCTTATTGAAAGAATTTCCCTTGAAAGATGGTATTACCATATTTTTGGAGTCTTTGTGCTTATTATCTTGAAAAGTGCAATAGACATGATAGATGCAAATGTAGATAGAAACTTTAAAAAGTAACAATGATCAGAAGGACAAGATCTACAAATATGTCAAAATGACTGAAATGGTCAGTTTACACTTTATTGGGTTATTGCCCTTCATGATGATTTTCCCTCATAAATGGCTATTGAAAAGAATGCAGTTGAGCAAAATAGGCTCGTTAGAACCTTTAGTTAAATAAAAATTTTACATATTTGCCAATTTGATTGGTCAAATACATCTCTTCTCATACCTCATACCTCCTGCTTTTCTGTGAAATTCATAGATGTACTATTTATAAATTGCTGTGACACAATAACAAAAAAAATCTATTAAATAAAATTTAATTCATATTGTTCATGTTTACCTAATAACTCAACAAAATCTTCCCTTCAAAACAAAATTTCTTGACTGGATTCTTTAATTGGGCTTCACATGACCTGAGTAATATTTTATGTGATTTTCAAAAAAGTAAATAGCTTCTCTTCAAAATAAACTTCTACCAAAAAATAGTTATATTTGTTTTCATTTTACAGAACTCAATACAACAGACCTAGAATTCCAAACAAACCTACAATGACTGATCAATTCAACTATGGTCCGTTACTGATGAGAATGCTACATAATTTGAGGAAACCTCATATAGCTGTTTCTTTCATGGAGGACAAGGTACAATCATGACAATGTAGATACAAATTAAACCAGCTTAATCATGATGACAAAAGATAACACTATACAACAAAATAATTGAACTGTTATGATAAATCAAGAGAATATTACATTTCCGTTCTCTCACTTAAGTTTCCCTCAATTAAATGTTATGAAACTTTATATACACAATGCTTATTACCTGAAAACACAGATAATGTTTGAATTTTGGTGACATTAACCATTCTAGAGTTTTGCCCCTTTACAAATGGATAAATAGGAAATTTTCCGTTTCCGTTCTTAAATTTAGTTTGCCCTAAGAAACAGTACCATGCTACAATGTTTATTACCATAGTACACTTATCAAGTTTAAGATTTCTCTAACTTAAATAAGTTTCCCTCAACAAAATGTTATGAAACTTATACACAATGAATATCACCTGTGGTCCACAAAACTCAGATTTATAAAATTTGAATAGTGTCACTTTTACCATTCAGAGTGAGTGAAGTTGATGCATGAGTTGAGTTCTTTATAACATTCGATTCAAGCGGGGGCATGACCTGTGTCCCATGGACACATTCTGCATTTATATAACAGTGTAATTTCAATTCCTAATTAACATTCAAGGCATAAAATATGAAGAAATGAATTTTAAAATAGTATGAAAAAGATTGCAACTAATACACTGTATACAGTAAAAACTATATCTGTAGACGACAGAAAATTAAAGAACTATAACTGTGTTCTCAGACCTAATATGCAAAATAAGGGTCCTGATAAAAATTTGACATTTTGCTGAACATGGAAATTTAAAATGTGTTAGTGGTGCAAAGTGTCCTATGGGCATAGTTTCTTGCTTTGAGAAATGACACAGTTAACTTCTCATGTTAAATTATATCATATCTGTTTAGGATTTAAAAGAAATGTTGCATCATCCAACCACATGTCTTATTTACATGGATCTCCTCTATGAAGCTGGATTGTATGAGAAAGTGGTAGAATTTTATGACAACACATTCAAAGAAATATTCGAAAGAGCCAAAAGTAAACAGAAAAGTGCTGGTCTACTGTTGTATGACATGAACCATACTACAATAGCAGTGGCAGCACTGTACAAACTGGTACTTATATATTTTATATACTTTACTGTTATTGTATTGGACACTTTAAAATCTAACATTAATATATCAAGTAAAAGGAGATACCGGTAAAGAAAAAGTCAATGAAAGCAATAAACATTAAAAATGAATCCAATTATGAAATAAATCATGTGAATCAATAAAAGGAAGAAGATAAAACAGGGCAATTACAACTTAGAAAGATAGAAAACCTCTGTAGCTAACTCTTTCCTTCGCAATGAATGTTAGTGTTATTTCATTTGTCACCAGATTTGACAGAACACAGTACTAAGCCAAACATCTTCGCTAGCCAAGGGTTACGATCCACTTTCGCTCTCTACAGAGAGCGGGAGTGGATCGTAACCCTTGGCTAGTGAAGATGTAAGCCAAATGGACAGCAATCATGTTTTAGTTATGATTTTTTTTTTCAGAATTCACAAGAATCATTACAAAAAGTAGTGAATTTACTAAAAGGAAAATTACATGATGATGAAGGATTTTTATCCAATCGCACAAGGGCATTTGCAGCAGCATTGGCACTAAATCAGGTATGAAGTTATGAACATCATCGCACATGAATTACAGCATCAGTATCAGTACATAATTAAATGATGAAGGCCTAGATCTGCTGTTTCCTGCAGCTTTGATTGTCAACAATTTAATAGAGTTTGTATGATATCAGTTTAATGTCTATTAAATTTGGTATGCAGTTGATAAGGTTTGCAATTAGGTCAGTTTCAAGAGAACTACTAATAGTTGCAGTCAATTATATTAGCTATTCAGTTATATTTGCATTGCATACCTTTGTCATGGAGATTATTGACCACTCTCCCTTAGTCATATAGTCTAGTGACATTAAACTTTTGTTGCATTGTTCTCTTTTTGATCTGTCCCCCTTTTAATTTTATCATTTACATATAGTATTCAGAGGTGAATTTTCAGTCATTTTGTATGCTTGTAAGCTTTTCTCTTTCTGATTCCCCAGACAGGCACATTGAGATTTAAACTTCTATGTGTATCCATGAGGCAGTAATCTGACCAGTTACTCCTCTGTTCCATGATTCAACTACTGAAATTGTTATTGCATTTTTCTTAGGAGCTTAAAAAAATCACAGCTAATTTGGTAAAGCCTTTATAGTTTTTGCTAATTCAAGCTTATATCAAAAGCTAGAGCTCACAGTTGTTCTATTTGTTTTACAGAATGAACCAAAATTGGCATTAGACTTTATAGACATTGCAGAAACCAAACCTTCTGTATTTAACAAAAGTCTTAAGGTGAGTTTGTTTTGACATGCATGGTTTTGTTGAAATAAATCAGTAACTAGCAATAGCTATTTACTTTAAAATCTCAATAATGCCACTGATTAGGTTTATTTTGCAAGGGGGTGGGGGGGGGGGCAAACTTAACTTTATTGAAAAATGTGATACTATATAAATAACACATAGCTGAGAGGGTTGATAGAGGAGATTGTTACCCCGAGAAAACATTGTCAACCGCGGCGAAGCCAAAGTTGACAATGCTTTTCCCAGAGGTACCAATCTGTTCTATCACCCTCTCAGCTATGTGTTATTTAATTTATTTTACTGAATGTCCTATCATTATTGTCTTTTAAAGATTAATTTTATTTTAAAAGTATTTTCTATGACGTCACGTACATAACAACATTAAAGGTATCAGAAAAAACAAAATAAGTGAGGCAAGATGTTTATTTTTTTTATTTTGACAGTCAAATAATAAGATCTGATCCAAAAAGTAGAACTTAAACATTGCATTTAATTACATTTTTTTACAAATTGTCCTTTAAATGATCAATTTTTGATTGGTCTGGACAAGAGGGTGATATTCAAAAAAATTGTCACCCCCTCAGCTATGTGATAGAGTAAATTAGCACCATCGTATTAGCCAATCAAAATATGGCATTTTAACATGAAGTATAATAATATTAGATATCATTTAGTAACATAACAAAAATACGGGACTCTCAGGAAAATTTAATATATAAAGTCCATAATCAAATGGCCAAATCAAAAGCTCAGTCACACCAAACAAATGGATAACAAATATCATATTCCTGACTGTTTTTGAAGCACAGAATTGACACATTTATGCAAATTGGAGGATGAAAAGTTGTTTTTTTTTGCAATAAACATGCTTTTTCAACTCTTTTCTCATCAACCTTTTGTCGATGAATATCATAAACAAATTTTTGAACAGCTAACAGTAACTTGACGAATAAAGATAGGCATACGATAACTGACAATATCTAGATACTTTTTGATTTACCTGTAGTAAACCTTTTCGACAACATATATCTGTAATAGAAACAACAAAAAAAACAATTGTAAAATTAAAATATTATTTAGTGTAAACTAATTTTTTTCCAATTTCAGATAATAATCCTGTCAAAATTGGACAGAGCACACCAAGCATTAGATCTACTAGTAAGGATGACATCTGTAGGGATGGTGGAACAACAATTGTATATATTCCCAGACTGTGTAAGACTGCATTTAAGTTTTAATCCCGAAAAAAACATTTACTGATGATGGGATGAATGAACAACTTTTTTATATAAACATTTATACCTAATTTTTTCACAAATATTTCATTTGAATGAACATGTGGTAAAAAGACCTAAAAAAATTGCGTGGAGCAGGATCTAATTACCCTTCCTGAGCAACTGAGATCACACCAGTTTTTGGTGGGGTTTGTGTTGGTCAGTCTTTAGTTTTCTATGTTGTATTTTGTGTACTATTGTATGTGTGTTGGTCTTTTCCTTTTTAGAAATGGCTTTGTCAGTTATGATTTATGAGTTGGAATGGCCCTCTACTATCTTTTGCCTCTCTTTCTGTCTCTTCTATAAAGATTTAACTCTTTTTGATTAATTGATGATACACTGAGTTTCAAACTAAGTCAAACTTTTTTTTTATTTTCAGCTTGAAGCTCTGAAGGAAGTTGTAGACAAGTCAGAAGACATGGAACTTATACAAATATATGAAGAAAAAGTCGAACATTTACAGACCAATGGAAAAATACAAAAACGATCTTTGTTTGAAGCTTTGAATGAAAATCTAATGAATTCTAAGAGAGGGGCAATACGCTATAGATTTACACATGTCTCTGGAAATAAGGACATGAGTGAAAGCAGAAAAATTGATGTAAAATCATTTACACAGGAGTCAGAAATGTCCTTAAAGTACCGTCAGATGGACAATGTGTACAGATACCAACCAAAACCAAAGCAAAAACATAGTAAAACATATGATAATTTGTTGAAAGTACTGAAGAGTGATAAGAAATAGAGTAATGTTGTTTTCCGTTTAGTGTAAATTAATAAAGCGAGCATGATGAATGAAGTGTCTTGATGATACATCAGTTTTTATTGTCATTGTTTTTTAAAAGAGTGATATATTGTTATTGAAATATTAGTAGATACTTTTTATGAACTGTCTAACATATAAATTCCATGTAAAATGCTAACTCAACATTTTGCAATCAATATTCCATATTTTATTAAATTATAATCCTGGTACCTTTGATAACAATTTAATGTAAATATGAAAAAATTTTACTGTGATCATAATTAATATTCTATTGGAATAGTTTGAAATTTAAAATTTAAAAGTCTTAGATTAACAAAAAATTTAAAAAGGGAGGATTTCAGAAATGTTACTATAGCAGAGTGCACAATATGGTTTGTCCTGCAGTAAAAGTTTTACATTAAACTTTTATAAAATTTATGCAGATTTAACTAAGGTCAGTTTGAATTTGAAAACTTTTGTTTGTAAATACAATGTGTTGACAAAGATGGTAGTTTTTAACAACCTTGACTGGCTATTCAGCACTTGCACAGTCAGCTAAACAATATGTTTTAATATGTTTTAATTTTTTTATACCTTTTCTCTGCATAGTCTTTATATGTTTTAAAACCTATGTTTTTATAATGTTTTTATGAAACTTTATCATTGACTTTGTTTTGTTGTATCAATAAATAAAAAATGTTATTTCATTTTTTCGTTCCTATTTTTATGCTGCACCATGATTGTAATTAGGACATCTTCATTAACTTTTGTAAACCTGGCTTAAATAAGTGGGAGAAGATACGAAAGGGATGTCAAAATCGCATATGTCAAAGAGATGTCAAAATTTCACAACATGTCAGAATCTTACAACCCATGGCAAAGAACGAAATTGACAAAAAGACAAAGGCTTCAAAACACTATGAAACAACCAAAAACTAAATGACATGAATCACATGAAAAAGGGTTGATATCAGGTACTCAGGAAGGGTAAGCAGATCATGCTTCTCATGTAGCATCTACTGTGTTGCTCATGGTAAGTTAAATTCGGTGATAAATATCAAAACTTGTCTTATAATCAAGAAAAAGAAGATAGTGTGGTTGTTACAAACATTAATATACAAACCTATTTGTGGATATCTGTTAAATTTATTCCATAACAGTCTACTACATAGTAATGGCTTCAGTAGAAATATTAAATGGCTGACTTTACCACTTAACTGGAACCTTGGTTCAATGCCTTCTTTATTAGAAACAATATCCATATTAGGAAACTGAAGCTCGAGAATATTAGATCGAATGGAGGATGATATTCACTCCATATTCAGGACCTGCATGCAGCAATGTTGGTGCATAGACCTGGAATGTTTATTATTTGAACCTGAAATCATGTCTTTTGAAGTTAGGTGTTTTGTTTTCCATCGGCCGTTGTTGTCTATTTCTAGATGTAAGTCAACATTTGAGGCTTATCCTCCAGTATTGTGTCATTTTCATTTAGTATGTTTGATTCAAAAGGTCTTTAAAAGGGTGATGTATGATTCGAAAGGTGCTTTTTAAAAAGGAGATGTTAGATTCAAAAGGTGTTTTATAAAGGGAGAGTGAACATATTACTGAACATGGATTTTTATCTTTGTTCAATTATATCTGTTGTTAATCAGCAATATGTGTAATAAAGAATCTATTTTAGTGCTAAAACAACTTATTTGTTGCAGTTTCAAAGCAAAAGTATCATGAATAGTTTTGATTATAGTCAGAATGTTTTCCTCTGTATTTTATAGACTAGAAATTTTGCGTCAGTTGAACGCCAAATTTTTTTTTTATAGGCTTGTTCCTTTTTGTCGAGCCTTCGACTTTTGTCGAAAAAGCGAGACTAAGCGATCCTACATTCCGTCGTCGGCGGCGGCGGCGTCCACAAATTTTCACTCTGAGGTTAAAGTTTTTGACATTTTAATAACTTTCTTAAACTGTACTGGATTACTACCAAACGTGGACAGAAGCTTGTTTATGATCATAAGATAGTATGCAGAAGTAAATTTTGTAAAAATAAAATTCCATTTTTTCCGTATTTTACTTATAAATGGACTTAGTTTTTCTGACTGAAACATTAGTATACCCCCGCTTTCAAAAAAGGTGGGTATACTGTTTTACCTCTGTCTGTCAGTCCGTCAGTCTGTCCGTCCCATGAATATTTTTCGTCGCATTTTTCTCAGGAACTACAATACAAGGATTTCTGAAATTTGGTTTCAGGGTTTACCTAAGTCAGATATACCGTGTGATGCGTTTTCAGATTGATCACTTGACAACTTCCTGTTTACCAAACACTTGTATGATTTTACACATGATAGCCAAGTTGAAAATTTTCGTCATATTTTTCTCAGGAACTACAATACAAGGATTTCTGAAATTTGGTTTCAGGATTTGTATAAGTCAGCTATACCGTGTGATGCGTTTTCAGCACTCGACAACTTCCTGTTTACCGAACACTTGCATATTTTTACACTATTAATATTATCCACTTGCGGCGGGGGTATCATCAATGTGCAGTAGCTCGCAGTTTCACTTGTATTCACTCTGTGGTTAAAGTTTTTTAAATTTTAATAACTTTCTTAAACTGTACTGGATTACTACCAAACATGGACAGAAGCTTATTTATGATTATAAGATAGTATGCAGAAGTATTTTTTGTTAAAATAAAATGCCATTTTTTCCATATTTTACTTTTAAATGGACTTAGATTAATTTTCTGCCAGGAAACAACACATTCACTCCGTGTGGTTAAATTTTCAAAAAATTAATAACTTTCTGATACTATTTTTAATTTGTACCAAATTTGGACAGAAGCTTGTTTATGACCAAAAGCTAGTACATGTATCTAGAAGGAAATTTTGTTAATATTTTGTACCTGTATTTTACTTATAAATGGACTTAGTTTTTCTTTCAGTTAACATTACATACCATTTGCAGTTAAAGTTTTTAAAACATTTATTAGATTCATAAACTATCCTGGATTTTTACAAAACTTGGACAGAAGCTCCTTACAATCAAAAGATAGTATCAAGAGGAATATTTTTATTGATTTGTTTCCTCATTTCTGTTGAGCCGGCGATTTTCAGCAAAAGTAGGCGAGACACTGGGTTCCGCGGAACCCTTACGAATTTTTTACCATACTGTAGAATAAACTGAATCTTGTACATTACAGATTGTAGTTAATTTTTTTTAACATTCTTTCTGAGTATGTTACAAAAATACTTTAAAACTATTTGTCAACATGATGGAATTTAATGTGAATGTCTCACAAGTACGAGGTTTAGCTAGTTATAAAACCAGGTTTAACCCAGCATTTTCTACAAAAGTACTGCTAGTACTCAGTCAGGAATATGATCGACAGTTGTTATGCATTCGTTTGATATGTTTGAGCTTTTGAATTTGCCATTTGATTTAATAGGGACTTTTTGTTTTGAATTTTCCTTGGAGTTAGGTATTTTCTTTTTAACTAAGTTTCATTCAATACACAACAGAAATAACAAAATTCCAAAAAAATAAGTGTCCTAAAGTGTCATAAAAATTTGCAGAAAAAATCTTAAAAAATAAAGGGAGATAAAATAATCCACAATGCTTTTCATCATAAAAATGGTAGCATACGCTATAAATTTATCACTTTGGGATACCATAAGGCATATTTTGTAAATAAGGAACAAAAGGGTAAAACATAAGCCAGGTTATTTAATTTCACTTTCAGCTATATTGATGATGTTCTTTCCATTACCAATCCAAACTTTTCTGATTGGGTTCCAATTATATACCCACCAGAACTAGAAATTAAAGAGACCACAGACACGGCTTCCTCCGCCTCATTTTTAGACTTATACCTCGAATTTGACATACACAGTCATCTCAGTACCAGAATCTATGACAAACGAGGCGATTTTAATTTTGAAATTATCAATTTCCCCCACCTTAGTAGTAATATACCAACTTCACCTGCATATGGAATATACATTTCCCAACTTATTAGGTATTCAAGAGCTTGCAGCTCCTATTCAGACTTTGTAAAACGTCACCAGTGTCTGAGCAGAAAGTTGATGAACCAGGGGTATGTCAAAGAACGTCTCGTCCTTTTTCTAAAAAAGTTCATACTTGACATACTATGAATGACAAAACTATTTCATTCAATTATACTACTTTTTCTGTTAAGTCTGTTTTTTATGATATACATTTGACGTGAAACTGTACTTATTTATCCCGTCATACTTTGAACCACACAATTATTTTATTTATAATTATTACATTATGTTAAGTCAAAGGGGTTTAGCTGTTATGGGGCATTTTAATTCTTTGTTATCTGTTATTCTGAAAATATATTTGCTGTTAGCTGTTATTGTCTTATTCTTTGTTAGCTGTTATTGGGCTTTTAGTTTTTTTGTTATCTGTTATTGTGATAATGTATTTGCTGTTAACTGTTATTGAAAATTGGAATGTTAGCATTTTTTTGACAGCCAAATTTTCGGTAGAAATTGAAGATCATTCATTGGACATTGGGGTCTACCACTACTAATATGTTGGTCCCGTATTCGGAGAAGGATTCCATTAACATATGCCCATCACAGAAGTGAGGTCCAGGACAATTCCAGTATATCTTATGATTATCCTTTGTAATACATTCAAATTTTTTTTTGGAGCATTTATTTAGAAGTATCTTATTTTTTTGTATGAGGATAATGTTCCTTGTTTCCCGTACGAACATACTTAATTAGAACAATTTTTAATATGACAAAAAGGAAAACATATGGCTAAGAATATCTGACAAGGATCTCAATTAAGGACTAGGTCCTTACAGCCAGTTAACCTTATATTATATGGTTCATAGACTCAGCTCTTTTCAAAGCAGATCCAAATACATTGTTCAATGAAAGTTCTCACCATGTACTGGGTTCCGGAGCTGCACATAACTTATTACAAACACAGATTTATTTCGTCGTCAAGCCATTGTCCCCCTACTAAACTAAGTATACTACTCACAAGTAGACTTGGTACCACAAAAAATGTTCAAATCAGGCCTTTGAAAATAGTGGAATAAAGCACTTTTGGAGTGTCAAAATTGGTTCGAGGTACTTGATAAATTGTTTGCTTGACATGCTTATAATTGGTGCTTTTGATTTTTCTACCCTATATACAACTTTGCCTCATAATCTTATTCAAAACAATTCACACACCTCATTTAATGGATATTTAAAAAAGCCAGAATGCGAATAAATAATTCAGCAAAGTTTCATGAGAACTGCTGAAAACGCTTTTGTATTAATGTTCGAAAACTAGAAAATTCCCCCTTTTTAATTAATAAAACCCCTTAACTCAGAAACGTAAAATCTTAAATTTATAAAAATTGAAAAAGAGCTCATGTCAATAGTTTGAAACAATTCACCAAAAAATCATTGCAAATTTGCGAACAGATTTTTGAGATATTATAAGAAAACTGAAGAAAAAAAACACAATTTGTATTGAATAAAACCCCATTACTCAGAAACTTAAAAAACTAAAATTTATAAAAAGCGATAGGGAGCTCACGTCAATAGACATATCGATTTCCTAAAGTTTTATGTAAATTGGTTAAGGAGTGTTTGAGTTAATGTCCGACATGTTGATGACGAACGGACAAGAATATACCAAATACATATCTAGATACATAATTCTAAAAACCATGTTCATAGAAAATGGAATTCATTACAAAGGATTATACCCGTAATAAGAAATACTGATTTGTCAAGGACCCGACTTATTTTAATATTTCATTCACTGTTATCTGTTTTTGTCCATTTTAATTCCATGTTATCTGTTATAAGCCAAATCAATTTAATGTTTTGCTGTTATTGGGACCCCCCTTGCCCCCCTCAATATTGACTGCTGTACCCCTATTTTTGACATTTTACTCTTTGAGTATGTTTGTTTTGTTCATACATCGTTGACAATGTGATGGAATTTGACGCGACTGTCATACAAGTGAGAGGTATAAAACCTGTTTCAATCCACCTTTTTCTACATTTGCAAATGCCTGTAACAAGTCAGGAATATGACAGTTGTTATCCATTCGTTTGATGTGTTTGGACTTTTGATTTTGCCTTTTGATTTTTGATTTTCCTTTTTTAAATTTTCCTTGGAGTTCAGTATTTTTGTGTTTTTACTTTTTATATTGTGTTTAATTGAGCAATTTGTGCTTAATTGATTTTTCAAGAAAATAAGAACTGTTGATCACATAAATGGATTATAATATATATTGAAGATACATTGACGAAATGTATGACAGAATGACACAAAACCTTCCTTGTGCATTGACAACACAACACACAGTATCAAAGTACAATGTTCTTCAGCGTTTCCTCTTAAAGAAGAAGAAGACTTATATATATTTTGATTTGGCGTGTAAATTCCATGGGAAATCCTTGTAAACGATTTATCGAAACAAATATCAAAGATAAAAAAAAGACTATTTAATGCAACAAGAGCAAATTGACTGTAAGTGTATTCTTGTATGTTTCTAATTCTTTTAAATATTAATTTAAAATAACGTTATGCCCCACCTAGGGGTGTTATGATTCTCGGTCCTTGTGTCCGTTCATCCGTACGTTCGTCTGCCTGTCCCTCTTCAGATTAAAGTTTCTTGTCAAGGTAGTTTTTGAAGTCCAATCAATTTGAAACTTGGTACACATATTCCCTATGCTATGATCTTTCTAGTGTAAATGCCATATTAGCATTTTTGGTCCCAAATTCACGGTCCACTGGACAAACAAATAATGATAGTGCGAGTGCGGTATTCGTATACCTTGGACACATTTTTGTTTTATTCTACTTTACTCAGACTTTAAAACAAATTTTCCCCTTTCCTATTCACGAATGTGAACTACCGAATTATACTGTTTACCAGGTTTGTATTAATATGAGCAACACGCAGGGTGTCACATGTGGAACAGGATCTGCTACCCCTTTCAGAACACCCGATATCACCCCTAGTTTTGGTTGGGTTCTGCTGCTTAGTCTAGTTTTCTACGTTGTGTCTTGTGCACTATTATTTGTCTGTTTATCTTTTACCTTTTTTTAGCCATGACGTTGTCAGTTTATTTTCAATTTATGAGTTTGACTGTCCCTATGGTATCTTTCACCCTTATCTAGACTCAATCCAGCGACGGAGATAGGTTTTTAGTTTTATTACTCATTCCTTTTTGTCATGATATAGAAATATTTAATCCTGTATACTAAAGATAATTTGTAGTTTCTCATTTCTTTCCTTGGGCATGCTTTTTTGGCATGTAGCAAAATACGTTTTTGGTTTGAAAGCATTTACCAAAATATCATTTAATATACAACGGAAACATAATTATACACTTATGATTTAAAGATTAAACTATCCTCAAAAATAGTGTCGTTTCATTAAAAAGTTTAGAAAAAAATTCATTTAAAATAAAGAAAAGATTATTGGTTTGAATTTGATAGAACATTTTGTTTAATTTTTTTTTTTCTTCAAAAAAATAAGTTCCTTGACAAACCTTAAATGAATTACGATAGATATTGAGAACAAGTTCTAATAGTATGACAAATAATCATCCATAGACGTTGTTAAAACAACACAAAGTGCAATGTACTTCAGCATTTCATCTCAAAAGAGGAATCAAACATATGATATATTTTGATTAAAGTGGTTTTCCCACCTTAACTCCTTGTTGAAGTTTTATGATAAAAGATATCAAAGATAAAAAATGTATAGTAAATTCAACAAAAGCCATGATATAGAAAATATTTAATACTGTATATTATAGATAAACTCATCATATTTCTGTTTACACACATCTTTTTGAGCATCCTTTCGGGGCATGTTACAAAATGCAATTGTTTCGTTAAAACATAAAAAACTCAAAACAAGAGTGATTATAATTTGTAGAATATTGTTTTTAAATGAAGAGCAGATATTTAAATCGAGTTTATTCTGACATTTTTTTTTATTTTTTAAGAAAATGAGGCCTGTGAATTACCTTACAGGATTACGATAAACATTAAGAACAAATTGCAGAATATTACAATAGTATGACACAAACCCAACTTTATTAGTGTTAAAACACCGAAGTGTCAAAGTGCATTGCACTTCAGCATTTTATCAAACGGAAGAAGACTTATGACATATGTTGATGAGGTGAAATTCCCATGTGAATTCCTTGTTGACGTTTTTATCAGAACAAAAACACCATAGACACAATATTTCAATTGAATGCAACAAGAGCAAATGTTACGTAAGTGTATTCTTGTATGTTTCTAATTCTTATAAAATCATTTTCAATTTAATGTGTTTTCTGTTTTAAATTGGCGTAAAAATTATTTTGCGTCAAACGTTAAGATTTAGTGTCCCTGTTTCCCTTTTTTTGCCATAAGTAATGAAGAAAAAATAACAATCTTGTACATTAAAGATAATTTATCTGTACACATTTCGAAAGTAAACTATTTGTTATTTTGCGACAAAAGAAAAGAGAAATTATTAAACTCAAATAATAGAAACCTGATTTCTTGATACTACACATATCATATAATCTCTTGCCATTTGAAAAGAGACTTTCCGTTTTGAATTTTCCTTTGAGTTCAGTTTTTTGTGATTTTACTTTTTGCAGGATAATATGGAATTTTACAACATTTTTCTGGTGATGATAATGATAAAGTATATCAAGAATAGTATCCACGAAAGAGCATATCCATGCGCATTTGATAAGCGTTGTCGTTGTTTGAATAGAAAAGGTTTATTAGAGGTAACATGTAGGTTTGTACTGGACAATGTTCCGTTATTACCATCGAACGTTTGTAGTCTTGATCTTCGATACAATGCTATCACAACAGTTCAAAACAGATCCATGGAAAATATGAGCCATTTAATCACGCTGGATTTAAGTGACAATATTCTGTATAAACTAGAACCAGAGGCTTTCTTTGGGCTTAAACAATTGCAACGGTTAATGCTTAAATCGAATAATTTAAACTACAATTCTACATCATTTCCAAGTAAAGTATTTGAGCCTTTGTCATCACTAGTGTATTTAGATATAGGTTCCAACAATTTGTACAACACTGATGACCACTTCAAGTTTCCCGACGATGTTATCTCAGAGTTAACCTCGCTAGAAAGTATAAGTTTAGATATAATTGCTTCTGGACAGAAGTCAGCGCCGTTCGGCCGACGGTTTTCAGAATTAACTACGCTGAGAAAAATTAAAACAGCTTTCTGTAGCCTGGCCGCTTTGAGTATCAACACGTTTGCTGACCTACCATATCTAGATTCAATCGACTTGAAAGGATGTTTGGTGAAATCGTATAGTCTAGGTGCAATGTGTGGAAAAAAGTTGAAATTTTTAAGTCTTGCATCGGTAGAGTTGAGTTATACCGATTTCTGGAGCTTCATTGCCGATTTTGGAGCACTATCAGTCGATGATTTAGTTATGACTGATATACTACCTACAATAATTGAATTACCGGGAATGTTTTTTGATAGTTTATACAATACTGGAATACAAAAGTTACTTTTAAACAAGAACAGATTTATAAAAGCAATACCCGATACATTTCATACATTTGGAGAATTTCCAACAACACTCAAAATTTTGGATTTTTCTGAGAACCATTTAAAAGAAATCAGATACAAAATGACCAATTTATCACAGCTTGATTTACAGAACAATAATTTGGGCCAATATCTTGCAACAAACACCTACATGGGCAGCAACACAACAACGTTAAAAGAAATTAATCTGTCATTCAATTACATTCATATGTTAAATTTTTCAATATTTCACGGTCACTCAATGTTAGAAAAGATTAACCTAAGCAACAATGCTCTTATAGACATTACTTTTGATGCATCAAGTTTAAAAGCTCTTATATCGCTAGATCTATCAAGTAATAAAATAAGCATGTTTAAAAAGAACATAATCGCACCATTGACAACTTTAATCAAGACTAACAATCTTACGATTGATCTATCTATGAACGTATTACAGTGCAGCTGCAACTCGGAATATTTCATAAAATGGATTGCCGACTATTCTCGAAATTTTCTTTATAGTAAAACTTATAAATGCAAATTTGACAATGGGTCCGTTATTGTTTTAGAGCAGATAGACAAAATAGCCATCCTGCTTCAAAGAGAATGTACCAGTCATACTGTTCTTATTATTTGTATTTCTGTTGCCATATCAACAGCATGTATTGTCTTAGTTTTCGGTTTAGTTTATCGATACCGCTGGAGAATAAGGTACATGTATTATATGACAAAAAGTAGATACACACAAAACATGCCTTTGAACACAGGAATCGATCATACCTACAATGCATTTATATCCTATGCTGACACCGACAAAGATTTTGTTATAAATGAATGGATACCACAGATAGAAAATAATAGAAATCAGAAGCTATGTATTCATCAACGCGATTTTGTTCCTGGTGAAGAAATAAATCACAACATCACACGAAGTATCCATGAAAGTAAAAAGACAATTTGTATAATAACTAAAGATTTTTTAGATTCTCATTTTTGTATGTTTGAATTTAACATGGCACGAATGGAAAGTATATACTCCAGGAATGGACAAAGTGTTTTGTTCTTAGTGTTTTACGAGCAGATGCTACCGAAGGAACTTCCGCTTATTGTATTAGAACATGTGCAACAGCAATCCTACATTGAATATCCGCATGATGAACAGGGGAATGTTGTATTTTGGGAGAAAATTAGACAAGTAATAGGATAGAACAAAACCATACCGGTATTAACTTTGTAATGTAATCATTGTACCTTTGATAAATATTTACACCACTTGGTCGATACCACTGCTGGTGGACGTTTTATTCCCCAGGGTATCACCACCCCAGTAGTCAACACTTCGGTGTTGACATGAATATCAATAATGTGGTAATTTTTATAAATTTCCTGTTTACAATACTCTGATTTTTTTCGAAAAACTAAGGATTTTCTTATCCCAGGCATAGATTACCTTAGCGGTATTAGGCACAACTTTTTGGAATTTTGGATTCTCAATGCTCTCCAACTTTGTACTTGTTTGGCTTTATAAATATTTTGATATAAGCATCACTGATGAGTCTTAAGTAGACGAAACGCGCGTCTGGTGTACTAAACTATAATCCTGGTACCTTTGATAACTAACTATATTAGTGGGTTGATACCACTGCTGGTGTAAGTTTCGTCTGAGTCATACAATCAGTGAACTTTACTGGCTCAACACTGTCAGTTAATCAAATTTACGTAAACACTATTTTAAAAGGCTTTTGTTGAAGGCAAACACAGTTTACATTACACTTTATAAAATTACCAAGTTAGGTGTTAATAATAAACTGCCATTTTTCTAGATATATTGTTTAAAAAGACCAGATTGCATAAAACAGGACTTTACAAATGTTTATTGAAAAACTCTGTAAGTGGCACATAATTCAGATTCACTTAGTTGAACAGGATAATTTGCCGAGAAATGACTGTCTTTGTTATAAAGAATGATGCTGTGTTGTAAATTTCGTTTTAAACAGCTACATGAATTAATTACTTAAAATGTTAACCATTCTTTATTTATTCAAGAAGAAAAGCTTTTTCGTCATATATCGCCTTCATTGAGAGAACAAGATAATATGGATGACTATAACTATATGTATTTGGACCTGATAACTCAAAAGTGGTCGATTAATTTGTGATCGGTAAATATAAACAGCTGCTTTAGTACAAGTAATCCTGATCTTTATCTCATTTTGTACATTTGTTTAGATGTATATAAACTGTATATTTGTTGAAATTCACATAAAATGTTCATCTGTTGAGATAAATATAAACTGAATATGCACATGTAAAGATGTATAAGGTATTTACATCTGCAAAGATACAAATAAACAAATATTATACCATATTGTGCTATGGTAAATGTTAGTATGCTTGTCTTTCATATTTGCTAATGTGCTTTGTCTATATACCATGTTTTGTGTTTCTTTGTTACATATGACGTTGCTCTGTACGTATGCATCCCGTCATTGTGCCATGGTATTTTTTTGTATTCTTGTGTCTCTCTTTTTATGATATGTGCTATGTCTTCATGCCTTTTTGTATTTTGTTGTTTCAATTGTTTTGCTTTATAGTGACTAAGATTATAATTAAATGTTGACTACTGTACCCCAATTTTCGACATTTTTATTCATTTTGTCTGTTTGTTTTGTTCACACATCGTTGTCAAAAGTAAAATCACAAAAATACCGAACGTCGAGGAAAATGCAAAACGGAAAATCACTAATACAATGTCAAAATCGAAAGCTCAAACACATTAAACGAATGGATAACAACTGTTATAATCCTGACTTTATACAGGCATTTTTTTTTATATAGAAATAGTGAATTAAAGCTGGATTTATAGCTAGCTTAAACATCCCACTTTATACATTCATTTGATGTGTTTGAGCTTATTATTTTTCCGTTTGATAAAGCATTTTCAGTTTTGAATTTGGGTCAACTAAACTAAATTAGCAAACTGACATGAGCAAATCGAATCTAATTTAACCGACATATTTAGAATACAAAATACAAATCAAAGTGCACAAATGGTTACCTTCCGCACCTTTTAGGTATCTGATAATATTTTGAAATATGCGTTATAAAAGTGTAATAGTCAATGTAATAAAAACAGACTGACATCATTCATGTTTTTTTTTATTCTGATAGAACTGAAAACCCTATGTTATGTATTACAATTCAATACTAATTTTTAAAGGCACTGTCAGTTTAAAGTTACAGATTTCGGTTGTTGCTTTTTTTTTGTTTCATGATCGATATTATGAAATAAAATTAATGATTGTGAAACAATACTTAAATCTCATTAAAGAGACGTTTCTGCAACTGTAGAATCAAAACAAATCAAAAACGAAGTTTGAAGAGAAAACAACACCTAGAAATAAAAAATTAAAAATTAAAAATGTGTCAATACAAGCTATTGAAACCTTTACTAGGAGCAAAAATGAAGGAAGATTAGAATAAATTTACCAAAAAGAGCTATTTCATTTGAACGCAAAAGATACGTCTGTTTGACACTCGAGGACGAAACTGCACCAGCAGTGGTATCGATCTATTTGTCGTCATTTCAAAGACCAGTCTGTACCAATTATTTCTTATACCTATACCAAACCTATTGCAACTAAAATTTTCAATTACAAACGCGTTTTGCAGGATCTCGATATTGACGACTTCAAGTCTAAACCTCCTGATTGCACTTGTGCTAGTTCCCAGTTCACATATAATCCTGTTGGCAACGTTATTACCGGAGACCTTAACATTGTTAATAACACTTCTCTACGAAACGTGTTATCGAAAGGTCCGAAATATCGTGAGCCTAAATCCATCAATTGGAAATACAACTTTAAAATTCTGATGGATTCAGTCGAGGATTATGCAAGGCAATGGGCTAAGCGCGAGAAGGAAGACGTAGACACTCTATCCGTATGGATTAAGGCAGTGAGGTCGTTAATACAAATCAGAATTAAGAAACTGAATGGGTCCATCAATGCCCATGCTACGTCAATCTTCAAAGATCCAAATGTTGCTAAACACCTATCTGACCGCCATGATAAATATGTTGTTGTCCCCGCAGACAAAGCCCCAAATAACATCGTTTTTGTCTGTAAAAGTCATTACATTAATTGCTTGATAAACGAATTAGGTATAGACAATTCACTTGGAAACCCAACATATACCCTCACGACACTTACCAAAGAGGAAATCCTGGATAATCATAGGTCTGTTCTTTGTTCCTTTGGTATTTCAACCAAAGATGAAGAACTGGATCTTCCATCACTGTATTGGATACCTTAACTACATAAGTGTCCTTACAAACAACGGTGTATTGCTGGGTCTTCCAAGTGCTCCACGAAACCCCTTTCTAAAATTATTAACATCCATCTTATCAGCAATCAAAGACGGGCTTCAAAGTTATTGTGAAACTGCCTATTCCAGAGGTGGCGTCAATCAGATGTGGATACTTAAAAATTCCAAAGATCTCTTAGAGTACATACAAACTAACTCTCTTTCATCTTGTAACAGTATTAAAACATTTGACTTTTCTACTCTTTACATAAGTATTCCACATTCCAAACTAAAAGACAAATTAAAAGAGTTGGTATGACTTTGTTTCATAAAAAAGAATGGCCAACGTAGATACAAGTATCTTGTCTTAGGGAGGGATAAATCCTACTTTGTAAAGAATCACTCTGATTCAAACAAAAAATTCTCTGAAACCGATATTATCAAGATGCTTGATTTCTTGATTGACAACATATTTGTTACGTTCGGAGAACGTGTTTTTCAACAGACTGTCGGCATCCCAATGGGAACAAACTGTGCCCCTCTACTTGCTGACTTGTTTCTTTATTATTATGAGGCTGACTTCATGCAGGAACTTCTTAGGAAGAAAGATAAGAAGTTAGCAATATCCTTTAACTCTACTTTCCGCTATATAGATGACGTTCTTTCACTAAACAATTCAAAATTTGGTGACTATGTGGATCGCATCTATCCCATCGAATTGGAGATAAAGGATACTACAGATACAGTTAAGTCGGCTTCATATCTTGACTTACATCTAGAAATTGACAATGAGGGTCGGTTGAAGACAAAACTTTACGACAAAAGAGATGATTTCAGCTTTCCAATTGTGAACTTTCCATTTCTAAGTAGCAACATTCCAGCAGCACCTGCATACGGGGTATATATCTCCCAATTGATAAGATATTCCCGTGCTTGCGTTTCCTATCATGATTTTCTTGATAGAGGGTTACTGCTCACAAGGAAGCTATTAAACCAAGAGTTCCAAATGGTGAAGTTGAAATCATCCCTTCGTAAATTTTACGGACGCCATCACGAGTTGGTTGACCGTTATGGAATAACCCTTTCACAAATGATATCGGATATGTTCCTTACGTCGTAACTACAATCCCCATCCCTTTCATGACTTTGACCTACCGAATTAGACTATTTACCGGATTTGTAATCACATAAGCAACACGACGGGTGCCGCATGTGGAGCAGGATCTGCTTACCCTTCCGGAGCACCTGAGATCACCCCTAGTTTTTGGTGGGGTTCGTGTTGTTAATTCTTTAGTTTTCTATGTTGTGTCATGTGTACTATTGTTTTCCTGTTGGTCTTGTTCATTTTTAGCCATGGCGTTGTCAGTTTGTTTTGGATTTACGAGATTGACTGTCCCTTTGGTGTCTTTCGTCCCTCTTTTAGACTAATCAGTGAAAAGATTTTTTTTGAAAGAAATTTTCTTTCTTTTGATAGTACGTAAGTGTGACAAAATTGTGATTTATGTCAGTAAAAACATGAAAAACATGCAGGATATTATTTTTCGAGCGAGGGAGGCGCAATTGTAATATCTAAAAAGAAACACTACATTAAAGAATGGTTAAGACAGTTAAGCTCTATCCATTACACGGAGATACAAGACTCTAATCTATTACTGATTAAAATAATATACAAACACAAATCAGCAAGATGTGTGACAGTGGTGAGATTGAAGGGATAACTCTTGATTTTCTCCGTGGCTCATCGAAAGAGGGACCTAGATTGGGTCGTCTTTTTCTTCTTCCTTAACTTCACAAATTAAGTGAACTTGTTATTCAAGGGATAAAAAATAAACGATGATGGTTAATGAATTACCCCCATTCAGACCGATTATTTCTCAATGTAACTCTGTCACCGAAAGGGTTAGCAAATTTATTAATTATTTTTTTATACCTATAGTTAAAAGACAGAACAGTTACATTAGAGATGGTGGGGATTTCATAAATGAAATAGAAAATTTAAGGTCTGATCAGGATTGCCTCTTAGTTTCTTTTGACTGCACCAGCATGTATACAAACATGGAGTTCAAAGAACTCATTCATTCTGTTGGACGGGCTTACAACAGTGCAGTAAAAGAAGATTATCCGATAAAATTACCTAGCTGTGAAACAATTAAATCGTTAGTAGCCACAGTGTTGAAAAACAATTATTTTGAATTTAATGACCGATACTTTGTACAGAAAATAGGCGCTAGTATGGGAATTAAATGCAGCCCAGAAATTTGTGATATTAGAGCATTCGAAGTTATCAATGAAATTATTGAAAAATATAAGTATAAAAATAAGATCTTATGTTACGGAAGGTATAGAGATGATGCGTTTATAATAGCTCATTCATCACGGGAAGAAGTTGAGGAGTTTTTAAAACAGCTAATGATCATCACCCTTTTTGAAATTTAACTTTTGAAATTTCAAACGAAGAAATTATCTTTCTCGATACAGTCGTACATAAAGGGTTGAGGTTCAGGAACACCGGTATCCTTGATATTTAGAGCTACACCAAACCTACTAATACGTTTCAATATTAAGTTAGGACGTCTATGCATAACCCAACAGTCTTCTCCGGATTTATAAAAGGGGAAGCTATTCGCCACCACCGAAACAACAGCAACACGAAAAATTTAAAAGATACTCTTTGTAAATTCAAAGGCCATCTTAAGCAAAGGGGATATAAGGACCTTGAAATACTTCGTAACTGAGAATCGGCTCTCAATATCGAACGACCAGAGTTACTCCGCTTTAAACAAGAATCTGACAAGCAAGTACCACTAGTTTTTGTAACCAAACATCACTTCTCGTTAGGAAATATAAATAAAGCTTTACGAAAACATTATAAAAAACTAGTTCGCAATGCGAAATGTAGGGAGCTATTTCCAAAACCACCAATGGTGGCGTGTAGTAGATATCGGAACTTAAAAAGAAATACTGACTAGATCGGTAGTCAAAGCTTAGTACAATATGAAGGATTTGGTCAGGACCCCTGATGAAGCCCCCACCCTTCATATGAGCCACGGAATATTATAGAGTTTGTCCTATTCTGTACTGCAGAAACACGATGTGTTGGGTCCTGGAGAATATGCAAACGTGGCTGATAGGTACTTCCAGACATTCAACATTAGACTAATCAGTGAAAAGATTTGTTTTGAAAAAAATGTTCTTTCTTTTGATAATACGTAAGTGTGACAAAATTGTGATTTATGTCAGTAAGCATTGGTTTACTTTGCACTCTTGGATCGATCATAGACCGTGCTGCTGGTTTCAAACGCAGCCTATACTTTGCTGTTGGTGTCCACCGCAGCCGCCAACCCGGTGCTGGTAACCATCGCAGACGAAACTTCGCTTCTGGTATCCACTGCAGCCAAAAAATCGCTTCTGGTATCCACCGCAGCTAAACACTCGCTGCTGTTATCCACCGCAGCCCAAAACTCGTTGCTGTTATCCACCGCAGCCCAATACTCGCTGCTGATATCCACCGTTGGCGATACCTTGATGTAGGTATCCAACGCAACCTAAAATTTATATTTTATAAGCTTTGGATTTTAAATATTTTGGCCACGAGCATCACTGAAGAGACATGTATTGTCGAAATGCGCATCTGGTGCAGGAAAATTGGTACCGTTAATGTTATTACTTTTAGAATATGTTCAAATTATTGTTAAGGTTAGGTCAATTTTGGTAAAGTGAGTAGACCTCGAGAGCACCAAAACATAGATACATTTATTTGTTACTTTATTGTTATATTTTCAGGTTCTTAATGCTATTCAATGTCGTATGGTATTTGGCGATTTTGTCTTTTTTATTCGAATGTGACCGACCGTCTTATAATCCGTAGTACAAATTTGTAATCCTTGTATCTATGATGACTCTATTTGCATATATTATATTTGATGATATATGTTATATCAAATCTACAGACTGTTTGTCCTTTTGGTGCACTTTGCAAATCTTTAACTCAGATAAGATGAGACATGAAAAGGGTACCCGTGCACAAATATATGAGTAATTTCTTAAAATAGCAATATGCCATCAATTAATCAAACATCAGAGTATCACATGAAATCGTTCAGCGCTTAGCATAAGAAACACACGCGTGATATTTAAATCAGAAAACATTTGTAAATGTATAAATTAATTTCAAATCTGAGAATGTAGATTGGTAGCTAATGGTATATATTTGTGATTTGACCGAAACTTTAAGTCTGCGCTTAGTCGGTTTATCTTAAATTTGTGATGCTTGTTATTTAGTAATTGTAAGAATGTCTGAGTAGTTTTGAGTAGGGTGTTGGTAATTTGTGCTGTATTATTTATTCCTTTGTTCCTCCGTATTGATTATGATTTCGTAAACACCTTATTGATTAGTGTTGATGATATATCATTTTGCCCGCCCACCAAATAATTAAATATTTGTTTACTGTTGAAAGCTTTCCTTTGGACCTTAGAATAAAGGAATGCTATTTATACATAAAAAGTAAAACAACAATACCTCCGAAAGCCAAGATAATATTTCTGTTCTTTTAATTGTTTTCTTCAATTCTGTACAGGAAAATGCGAGCATTGATTGCTTGAGAATGTATCTCCAATCTCATAAGATAATCTATTGCTTGTAGTTTTCTCTTTACCTTTTTTTAGTCAGGAATCGCCTTCTAACAAGGAAAGGATAAACTAAGGGATCCAAATGCAAAGTCGAAGTCATACCTACTGCTCTACATGTAATAGGTGTGTATATACGTAACTTATGAAAATACAAATCTTTGTATAGGTCTAATTCGGTATGTCACATTCGTGTCAAATGAGGACGGCAATGATGAAACACAATGGGAACACACCCGTCGTAAAAGATGTGAAACATATATTTATAAACGGTCAACGAATTTATGATGGGGTCTGTAAACTTTTAAAAGGGATGATATCAGATCACCACTTGGAACTCTTTGTTTAATAGCTTCTTTGTGAGCTTTAACCTTTTATAAAGGATATTATGAAAAGAAGCGCTGTTCAAGCCCAGTTCGATGTAAAAGGTGCGTTCAGCATTAAATTATTTAGTGAGAGGACACTCAAATGTAACACGCCGTTTGACAGAAATATCGTAATAATCTAGTAAAGACACATTCTACTACAGCCGTAACTCATTCATATGTTAGGCCTGTGCGATTAAAAAAGGGTCAGTCTTAGAGTTCATGTACTAAGACAGTAATATTACTGTTGTATATACATTGTATATAACAATTTTTATAAAACATAAAGTAGAAACCATGTCCGTACAACATCAACTTTGGTGTTTTAATATTTATTAAGAAGCATTAATATGTAATAAGAACAGTTTTTGTTTTAAATTTATTGTTTTATTTTCGTCTCCTTCCAATACCACAAAACAATCCTGTGCATTGTTTTCCAAGAGATATATCCAATGACAAACAGCCAAGGGGTGCATTGGTTCCTGGAACTTTAGTTTTCACTATAACTGTGTAATCACCCTGTAATATAAAAGGAGCAAATGATTGCACTGTTCGAAGTGAATTTCTTGATGAAAGAAACTCATAAAAAAGGCATAAAGCTCTTTAGACAAATATGTTATGTTTCATACTTTTTTCACGAACACTGTAAAAATGTAAAAAATGCATTAACAGATCTTTGATATCAACTAAATTAAAATATATCGAACACAGCACATAACAAGTTCAAAGACAAAAATAAGCAAATGTTTATGAAAGTGTCAAAAGTTATTAAAAAAAAACCCTTAAATATTAGGTGTTTCTACAAAAGTAACAGGGTTATGGTCTATAACATTTTAGACTATTAAAAGATTTAAAGAATATTCATGAAAACAAATATAACAGAAATACTTAACTTAACGATCTTTGGTTCAAGACAAAAGTGCCAAACTTAGATTAAATATTACATAGACGTTTATATGAAAAGGCTGATATGATCGCTGCAATACAATTCTCCAAAACAAATGATAAAAAGAGGTGAGAGTTACACAACTGCATATTTTCCAAAGATGTTATTCAAACTATGTACCAATTGACATAATTTATGTATGATCGCTATGGCAGGGATAAATGTTGATGCCGGGTTATATAAGGTGGCACGGTAGTATTTGCATTCCAGAATTTAGGTTGCTCTTTTGTGTACCCTACTTAGGTAAATGTATCTAAACAGTGTGATTGGACAAAAAATACAGTATCAACTGAACATACTTTCCCAAACTGAGGGATGAATCAGGTGTAGAAAAATATGAAATAATTTTACATACAGATGAAAATGAATTTTTGAGATTTTTTTTAAATTTTGTATTCACTGCACCATAAAAGACCTAAAATTACTAGTGGCCTTAGGTTTCTAAAAATAGCAAAAAAAGTAAACGGTCATGATACATATTCAAATTCATTTCTGAATAGTAAAATGAAAGTACTTCAGTTAAGTGTGAATGTAGATTTTTTTGCAGTGTTAGAAAGTGGTGAAAATTCTAAAAAGGCTATCATTATCCCTATGGGCCAGGAAATACTACCGTGCCACCTTAAGGGGGATATATATTTTTACACTTAATCAATGAAGGAACTTTTTTTACCTATGCAATTTGTAAGTTTATCAATAAAAAGTTGATTAAGGGCAACTATGATAAAACAAGCCTTAAATTCCACGCCTGAGAGTAAAAATTGCTGATTCAGCAAATTTTGCCTGATCTGTAGGTAATAATGTAAAAAATTTCATAGAAAGTAGAACTTCATTATTTTTATGTAACTTGCAATACATTTTTAATTATAAATGCTCGCTTTAACTTTTCGCAGTGTCTGACACATGTGCAACCACTGAAATTTGAGACGCGACATTCTACGGTTGCATGTTCATCCTATTATTTTCACCAAAATAAATAAATTGCATAATTTCTTATTTTTTTCAACATAAGTACAGCTATACTAGCTTTCTTAAGGTTTAATTAGTAGTTCTGATGTTACATGACACCAGTAGGAGCTTTTGGGGAACCAGTAAGTGGTTAAGGGGTCCTTACTTATTCATTTAGCTCTCATATTGGTATGAAATAGAGATAGAAATAGGGGTTTCTGTACATTGAATAGACATTATTTTTGACAAAGAATGTATTTATGATGCTATATCAGCAAGATTAAATGGTTTATTCATTTTCCATGCAAATACCATTAGTTGTTAAGATTTTCTGACAGTGAAAAGCACAATAAATGCAAATTGATTATGTAAGGGGACATAATTTAACTTAATGCATACATGAGAAATAGACAAACAGTCAACTTAGAGATGTATTCTAGTACATGTATTGTCAAACAGGTTACGGAATAATAGTTAACTGCAATCTAAAGACTCTTGTTGTATTGCCCTCATAATCTGGAAATGTTTAAAGTAATGTAAGGCATGCTGTAAAATGTGGAATGGACTTTAATATCAGTTTTCATGATTTGGTGATTAAACTGTTTCTTTTACTCAGATTAACCATAAACAGAGTTGGCAATCCAATAATTCCTCCTAAATCACCATGTTTGACTTCTGTGTTGATTTGAAACATCACATATTTGGGTTTTGTTCACTTCTTAAGTAAAAATGGTAAGATGAAAAAAAGTGAAAATCTGCCAGATGGGGTAGGGATGTAATGTTTCCTTTTTTTTTTTTTATAAGAAATGAGTTCAGACTAGTATTCTTTATTGTAATATGTTCCAAAGTAAGAAGTCTATGCATCTTAGGTGTCATGACTGGTTTCAAGTTTGTTATGTCTTGGTTAAGGTGGCACGGTAGTATTTGCATTCCAGAATTTAGGTTGCTCTTTTGTGTACCCTACTTAGGTAAATGTATCTAAACAGCGTGATTGGACAAAAAATACAGTATCAACTGAACATACTTTCCCAAACTGAGGGATGAATCAGGTGTAGAAAAATATGAAATAATTTTACATACAGATGAAAATGAATTTATGAGATTTTTTTAAAATTTTGTATTCACTGCACCATAAAAGACCTAAAATTACTAGTGGCCTTAGGTTTCTAAAAATAGCAAAAAAAGTAAACGGTCATGATACATATTCAAATTCATTTCTGAATAGTAAAATGAAAGTACTTCAGTTAAGTGTGAATGTAGATTTTTTTGCAGTGTTAGAAAGTGGTGAAAATTCTAAAAAGGCTATCATTATCCCTATGGGCCAGGAAATACTACCGTGCCACCTTAACTGTTTATCTGTTGGGTAATTAAACTTGGTACGGTACTAGTATGATTAACACTTACGTCTCCAATAACATGTGCAATTGGACCGAGATCTGGAACATTTATCGTGTAGCTTTTTACATCTATACTTTCAACTGGTATTGGACATTTCAGTGTTGCGTTGGCAGATTCTATCATTTGTAAAGCCTGCTGTGCTATACTTTGTGCACTAGTTCTAGTAGAGTTTAACAAACTGTCCACAAATGAACATCCATCGAAGACACTATAATGAAACAAAGAAATAATGCTATATTATAAATAAAATCTGTCAAGACAAAACTTTCCTTTGTTGGCAGGATGTTCTTGACAGATAGTGCTGAGCTTTAATTAAACGCACCCACAATAATTCTTAATTTTACTAATTATGTCATTTGAGTTATCTTTTTATATTGTTTATAACTGTCATATTTGCACAACGTTGATGATGATATTATTCGTGATGATGATATTAATAATTATGTCTGTTAAACGTTTAGTTCTGTTCCAAACAAAATGCACATTCAGGACGAGTACATATTTATGCAATATAGATATCAATTCTGCTTTGTACTGTAACAAAATTTAAAGCTGGATTTTTAACCAACTCATTCGATATTAATATGCCTTATACATCAATTTTTTTTCAAAAACATCCCGCGTGATAAAATATCAAAAGATTGTAAAAACAAACCAGCTGCCAATTCCACCAACACAAGGAATATGTATTCTTGTTCCTAGAAATCCATGTCTCTTCATTTCAAATGATAACTGGAATACAGGTACTGGTTTTAAGACTTTGGCAGAAAATGTGAGATGAAGAGGTCCGGGAGCCAACAATGGAACTGGACTGGCAGTAATTGACGTCACTTGGATGGCCTGTGAAGATTTGTCTGTACCTATGATAAGAACAAATGAAAATAATGCACAATTAGTATATTGATATTGAGCATTGAAATTTAACATTCACCGTTTCTTTGTAAGATTAGATAGTTTATGGTTTAACTAGAATAGTTTACATAAGATATTTAACACATTCGCATTTAAATTTTATAGCAAATATAAAAACAACATTGCATATCAAAATGGTAATCTTTTTTTTGAAACAATAGGTTCTAGTTTTAGTTTTCGTTGACAGATAACATCATCAATGCATGATGTGAGTAAAGTTGTCATGTGTGTAGCAACTTAAAACAAATGGTGTTTTAACCAATATTTCCGATTTTACAAGTTTGATCATAAAATATGAATTATGATTCATACTGAAACTAACATTTTTTGTAAAAACATTTAATAAGTGTTTCATAATCAAAAGTTAGTACATTTGCCTTTAAAAACAAATATTAATTGAAAAACTAACATTGATATAATTAATGAATACTTACTGCAATCACTCCATTTAAATGGAATGGTTCCATAAGCTGACAGTATAACTGTGAAATATATAAGTATAGAATATGAATACATTATTACTCTGCATAAACTAATATAACCTCAATCAAACTATTAATAAATGATTATGAAGAACAGTAACGCTGATAAACGCTTTTTATACCAAAAAATATGCGAGGAAGTTTTATTTATTTTAGTAAAAATCATGGTGATAAGACATGCAATTTCAAGTTGTTAGGTACAAAGTTTACTTGTCTATAAATGCTATCATTATTCAATCATACACATATCATGTATTCACTTTGAGGAATAATAATTCCATTACATATTCTTCTTGTACTGGCTTCTTTCACTGTACTATATTTTGAATTGAAATAAACAAGAAAGGCTTAAGGGAATATCAAGACATAAAACAATTTAAGATATAATTAAAATCAGTTTGAAATACTTGTACTACACAGGTACTTTTGCATAGGTACTATTTCTGTACTTAACATCTGTAGAACTGGATATTTACTTGTAATATTTAGTACTATTTCTTTATTTTAAAATTATTGTAATATTTAGGTACTTGTATTTTCCAGTATTTGATTTGTACTCAAAATATTGGTACAATTATGGTAACAACAATATTCCATGTTTGAGCATCATAACTTCATAAGATTTGAAAAAGACAAACGTTCAAAATGCTACAAATGTAACGGTGCAACCAAAAATCTGTAGTACTTAAATTTCAAGTACAAATCAAGTACTGTAAAATACAGGTACTTAAATATTACAATAATTCGTAAATAACACAATAGTACTGAATATTAAAAGTAGATTTCCAGTACTACAGATTTGTAATACATAACTAGTACATAAATAGTACCTATGCAAAAGTAACTGTGTACTTATAAATAGATACAGATTTTTTTGGCGGTGTACCATCTTATCCGCATTTTTTTGTTTTCTGTTTGGTATTTGATGAATAATTAAGATCCTATTTGTTACATATGGTGATCCGTGTATTTGACCAATAGTATCCAAAAGGGTTTAATACATTCCAGCTCGTTTGTTCTACCAGGGGTGACCTAAGCCGGTCGCCCATACCAGATCACATCAGCTAGAGTTTAAAACAATTTACACGAAAATGACTAACTATCAAAATTCATGTAGAAAAATATCCAGTGACAATATTAGGATTCTAATTCAAGACCTTTAGCGTATAAAGCCATAAATCAACCCCTTCACCAGGATGACTGGATACAAGTGGAGGGAGTTGGCATACCTTTATGCATTGGGATTTCAACCGTTTTCATAAATAATGCGAGTTGCTGGACTCAATATAGTTTACCATTTTTCATAAATATCAACACGAATGTTGGGCGACTTGAAATGGATTTATATTAAAATATCGTGTTTGGGGGTCATAATGTTTATATATGAATCCTTTCACGGATTTGGCTATACTTTTTGGACCTTTTGGATTATAGCTCTTCATCTTTTAGATAAGCTTTGCAATTCAAATATTTTTGCCACGAACATCACTGGAGAGACACGTATTGTCCACATGCGCATCTGGTGCAGGAAAATTGGTACCGTTAATGTTATTATATAGTAAAATATGAATAATATGATAACGGTTGTGTGGCGTTTTTAACAAGATTTTATGAATTGTAAATTATTTTTTGTCTTACATGTATCAGTTGGGATGTAAAAGAGTTTTCCCATTCGGACTTGGTGTGTCAGTATAAGACCACCCTCTGACTTTCGGCCATCGGTGTGTTCTTACCTGACACATCGTGTTCTCATGGTATAACTATTACTTAACATCCGTTCATCGACCAGCTAGGCAATTGAGTTTTGTTTAAATACAGTATATATTTTCACTTTTTTGTGTTTTTTGGCTGTAGACCTCTCTACACGCTACCAAGAAATTTATTTTGCGTGCACACGTAGAAAAAATGCGGTATTTAATGAACGCAATCAAAGAGTTGAAAGTTGTTTTCAATTTTGGCCTGTAAATATTATAAAGATATGTATACACAATATACATTTGTATAGTAATGAATTAAAAAGCATATTATTTGCACAATTCATATTAACTTGCACAATTTATGAACAATTTGTACATTTAGTTTCAAAAGATACATTTGTATCACTCTTCTTTGTTTCGTTTGGTAAACTGTTCTTTATTCCGGAATATGCAATTTATTTTTCACAAGATTAGTTTGTTCATTTTTCATCAGCTTTGTGTTTTCGTAGTTTTATTTCCATGATTTTGTCAATCTATCCTCGAATAATGAGTTGTGATTCTATAATTTTTAAGTGTTTTGAATAATTTAGCATTAAATAAAACTGATCTGATATTCACAATCAGTCCGTTACTGATTAAGGAAAATAAAAGCATTTTTTGTTTTTGTATATTTGTTTTCTACTATTTTTTTCTATTCTTAGGGTTTTTAAATTTAATTTTAAAAGAGATTTATATTATGTAATTAAATTTAAGGATGAAAAACATAAATTATTATTTATTCACATCAAAGTCATCATATAAATGTAGTGAAGTTCGAATGACCGAGTTTAGGGCAAACGTTCTTAAAAATAGTCTCGATCAAAGTCCAAGGTCCCGAGATAAAAGTACAATTTCACTACACCACTGTAAGAAGCATATCTTTACTATGTTATCATTGTAAAAGCTAAATCTTATTGAAACATGTAGATGTGCCCGTTAATCTGAACGTTATATCTAGATGTCGTTGGAAATTAGCAAGGAGTACAACTTGCCTTAACCTTTTAGATTTTTTATTGATCTAGGTTTAATTTTTCAATTTTTCATACTTAATAAAAAAAAAACCAATTAAGAACATATAACAATATATTATATAAAACATATATATGGTGGTGTGGAGAAGGTTAAAACAATATATACAGTAAATGCTAAGTTTTGTTTTGTTTTAATTATAAATAATTTTAATAATAGTTTTCATACATTTTTAATTTCATTTTTTCCCTGTTTTTCTTAACTTTTAAAATAAAATTATATGCACGTTGATTTGAAAATTATTTGTGTTTGATTATTAATCCACTCACCGAGTCTTATCCGCATATCTGCTTTTTCATAGCATGCTCAAAATATGTGTTCAATATCTTCGGTAACTTCATTGCAGAAAGTGCATGTTTTGCTTTGTTTTGTTTAATCTAAATAAATTAAAACATTATTTGTGCCCAATATTCTGTGTATTTAACAATACTGAAACCAGTGATATTGAGCTTTTTTGCGAAGTAAAAAGATTTATTATGCACGGTTTACCTATCAAAGTATTTGTTTAGTGTGAAGGACCATTTTTCTTCACAGCTAACTTCAGTAATTTTTTTCTGATAAAACATTCTTCATACCTTTCGAGCCTTTCTTTGAAAAACAAGATATTCCTATAAATTTGGAACAATTGGTCCTTGTATCTCATAAAGATTGTTCATAGATATATCGTTCTTCATAGCTTTTTATATGATTTTTTTTTATGAAATAACCAAATAATAAGTAAGAAAGTTTGACGTAATTTGATAAATGATTAAACACGTTTCCATTCATTATCTTATAATTTAATTTTGGATGTAACGCGTCTTATGATTGGCTGACGTTATTTTGTTATGAGCCCATAGACATAATTTAGTCATGTGACCGTGGCGTCATCAACGTTTTTTCATGGTTTTTTCTACGGTTTAAAAAGGAATTTAGAATTAAATTATAAGAAATGACTGTAATATTTTTTCTGTCTATTCGAAATAACATAAAAAATTTGGTGCACACTGTTAAATAACCCGCTATGCGCGTTATTCAGTGTGCACCAAATTTTTATGTTATTTCTTCATAGACAGAAAAAAATATTACAGTCATTCCTTAAAAAGCAAATCTATCAAATAGATGCCTTTGGAAAAAATAAGTTTAAACATATTTATTGATGGTGGATTGGGAAACCAGTTTTGCAACTTATAAATAATCCCTTTCCACTTTACGGGTGTAATTGATGCCATTTAGCGGTATTAGCCTGCCCTTTTTCGAAATCTATAAGGGTGTCTTTAACGTGCAAGTGATATGGCTCTCTCTTTATTACTATCTTTGGTTCCTTTATCTACCGTGTCCTTATATCAAATAGATGTTGTACCTATTTTGATATTTTTTGTTCTAGAGCGAATCTGATACAAACTTGTCATTAATTTTTTGGTATATATTTATTTTGTACATATTTTCAATTTTTTTTTGAAACAACTCTTCCCAAAAAGAGTTTCTCCATCTATTTGTTGGGCCTAGATAAACTAGGTTTTCAATTCTTATTTGTACAGTACTTTCTAAAAGCTTATTTAGTTTTAAGTTGTTTTTAACAACCGTCTTAACCATGTTAGTTTCAATCATAATTTATTTGTCAATATCTATCATTTTCAGCCCTCTTATTATAATTTATGGCGCTTGTAATGTCAAAAATAGAATAAGATTGTTCAATTTTCAATCTGGTGTAAATCAACTCGTCATAGATAACAGGATTGAATGTTTTGTTATAGACCAAATTGTCTTTATATTTTTAATTTCTTTAGTTCTTGGACATAGATCAACAGTTTCATTTCATTTCATGCAAATTGACAGAAAAGATTATTCCCAGTAATGTAAACATACTTGAACCCCATTCCAATACCAATTTTACTTAAATGGTGTATCAATCTTGTTTAAATTTAATCCTTCAATTGCTCTTGTTCTGATATGTCACGCATATCAGAACAAAAGCAATTCAAGGATTTAGTTTAAATTAGATTGAAGGTGTCTTGACTAAATTTTATTTTGTGTATCCACACCACCTTTGTATTTGTCCAAGTTTAGTCTACATCACAGTAGTAACATCAATGTACCAAAGTTTAAATGACCGAATATAATACTTATGTTCTCAAAAATGACCTCAAACAAAGTCCAAAGTCCTACAAAAAAAAAACCAAGATAAAAGTACAATGCCATTGAATCAATTTGAGAAGCCGCATTTTTTACAATCCTGGTAGATAAGATATGTTTCGTGTCAATATATCTGAAAAAATATCTTAACAATCAAGCGACACATTCATATGTTGCCGTTTATCTTAATGTTATATAAAGATGTCTTTGTAAATAAGCAAAGATATAAAATTGACCTTAACCTTTAACGTTTTTTTATTTATTCGATCGTTATAAGTGATGATTCTTATGTAGATAAAATTGGTTCAAGCGTATACTACAATAGCAGTACCAAATTAGGTCGGTAAGGAAAACAAATGTATGTGCGTGTTCTAAAATGAAAACAAGTCCTCATTCATGTTATAAATAATATGCAAAATGAAACAATTATACAAGACTTTAAATAGACAAATTTGCATGATGACAACAACGTTTAAAAAAAAACGTATTTCACTTTGCTCAAGGAAAGAACTACAAGTGTTTAATTTTCCTGGGAATGTAGAAATTTATATTCTAGAAATGTTTAGCACATTATATGTTTTTGTATATTTTGAATAACGAACAGTCGATTAATTACAATCATAAATACAACTAGAATTGCTATTGCAAGCAATAGCGGATGTCACCCTCCCCCCATTGCCACTAAGCGGCATCCATTTCAAAACCTTTTACCAGTGTATGCACATATTTGCATGGCTATACATGTTTCTGTAAATTTTCAGTACATTTAGATCATTTTTAAATAACATGACATGTTTGCTGTTTCCATGGCAACGGTGGCCATTTTGGAAATTCCAACTTCAAAAGTCTCATGCAGACTTGACAGTCAACAATCCTATTAAGTTTCATTAATTTTTTGAGGATTTTTAAATTTTTGAAATGTTTGACATTTCGATTAGTTTCTATGGCAACAGAGACCATTCCCCAAATTTAATGGCATATACCACATTGGTACACGGGCGGGAACAAACCATCAAAGTTTCAAACAACTTGACCTACCATTTTAAGAAGGTAAATGCTACTTTTAGGTTTTTGAACCATTTTGACCTGTTTTGCATTGTTTCCATGGTAACGGGAGACATTTTTGAAATTCTAACACCAAATTCCAATTCTTCCAATGTTGCTCATTGTTACTGTAAAGTTTTAAAAAATTTGGACCATTTTCATATTTTTGAAATTTTTGGTGTAGATTCCATGGCAACATAATAGTTCCAATGATTGCCCAAATCCTCCAAAACCAGTATATAGTGGGCACCTCCATTGTACCAAAATATAATGATTCTGAGTTTATGCCCGCGTCACACTGTCCTGATTTTTATATACGATGGACACCCGAATGCGAAAATTGTAAGTTCGTACGACGTTGGTCCCGATCTCGTTAAAATACCAAAAAGTGACCGAAGCAAGTACGATGAATAACGAAGTCTATATGATGGTGCCGAAACTATATACGATAGCAAAAGATGGACATACGAAGGTTAACCGAAGACGGGTATTCAAGCTTAAATCTCAGCCGAAGCCTACACGATGGATCACGAAGGCTACACGATGGATTACGAAGGCTGCACGATGGATTACGATGATGGCGCGATTGCCATACGATGTCTAAAAGACGTCGTGTACAGCTTACTATGCATTTAAATTATTGTAAGTTGCGTGTAGATAAAATTGTTTTGTACACTCTAGAACCAAAATGCTCAAAACTTGGTATGGTGTTACTCGTTAAGAATATATCAAGCGCTATTGACATTAAAGTTCAAAGGTCAAGGTCACAGTGGCAGTTGTAATACAAGGCAATATCACCCTTGTGGACACTTTAAAACCAATATGCTTCAAAAGATTTTACCCACATGTGGTATATTGTTCCTCTTTATAATGATCTGACATTTTTTACGTTCAAGGTCAAAGGTCATGGTCATGCAGATGGACTTGTCTTTTCTCCTTGAAATAGCATAATTCACAGGAAATTGGTTGCTCATTTTTTACCTTCTGGTTCTAAAGACAATGTTAAAGGTATTTCCAGTTACTGAATGTTTTGGTTGATTTCTTAAAAAAATGTTTATGTATCAAATATGCATATTCAATTTACCATTTTCTGCATGTGTCATATACAAATATAGTGTCAATATTTGTCCCCAATATGTTACATACGAGGGTATGCCACGCTCGGCATTGCCTTGTTTGAACAGTAAAATGTTTGCACTAGTCTGAATAATAACCCATAATTATGCCCATGTTTACTGATCTATCTTAAAGGTAAGGTAATGGGTTCGTTGATCCCTTTTATTCAGAAAGAGTCTCCCCAAGGGTGACTGGGGAATAGAAATATGGTCATTTGGTCTTCTTCTGACCGGCAGTAAAACGCTTGCCGAAGTGGGGCGTCCGTTTGGCTGTGCGGGATGTATCAAGTTCGCAGTCACGTACGGTCAGATTGGGGACGTTAAATCCGATACCTCGTGTAAGGAGAGTGTCACGCTCTTTGCACGTTAAGAACCCTTGCAACAACTCTTTGAGGGGCCGTAGGTGGCCTGTTGCAAGGCCAAATTTTTGACCCTATCCAATATACCCTTATTTTCCAGTGGCAGTCCAAATTTCCCCGACCATCATCCAAGATAGCTCTGTTGTTTTAAGACCTACCTATAGTATTTATTGTGACTTGTTCTCGTCCTGAATATGCATGAAATATTTGACACTGGATGTTAAGCAACCCTTAATCAATCAATCAATCAAATCAAAAAGAGCTCTTTCCAGGAGAATATCATAATAATATAGACGAAAGGAAGGATGTGGGGAAAGCAACAAATGCGGCAAAATATGACATATAGAAAACAAAATGGTTATGGAGTAAACATTCGTGTGACAACAACTCAGAAGATACATAAAAAATCAGAATAACGAAGAAAAAGTTGGTTTTCCTTTATACGTGTACCTGCAGTGTTGTGTACGAGGCGCGTTTATGATTTTCATTATGTTACTTGATATGGAAAATTGACAAAAAATAATACTTTACTTGTAAAAGTAAATCCTGAGCTTGTAATAGCTGCTCTTCTGGTTCCATTTGAATTAATAGAAACAACGCTGTCGCCTTTCTTGTTCTCATAGAATCATATGATATGAGCTCCATGTTTTGTGAACCTCTTTCTTAACTGTCGTATTAGACTGACTAGTGCATATCGCGCATGGCACTTTGAATGTAATTTAGCGCGAACATTAATTTAAATTTAGTGGATTTATTGCCGTCGTAGTTCCATCTTGTCGACATCGTACTTTTATTCGATGGCAACACGACGGGATTACGAGGTCTTCACGAAGTCATATTGCCATCGTAAGACCTTCGTCCAGCTTCGTGTTTCATTCGTGTAGACATCGTAATGTCAAAACTGCCCGATGGAAACGATGGAAACACGAATGCAATACGATGTTCAAAGATGCATTCCCGGTGACATAACGATGGTGAGGATGGTGATACGAACTTAATACGAACCCTCAACATCGGACGCACCTTCGGGGATTTTTCAACATGTTAAAAAATTTAGAACCCTTCCCGAAGTTGTCACCGAAAGCTAGAAAAAGTGGCCGATGGTTCTACGATGGTTAAAGATGGCACAACGAATAGCCCGATCTGGATACGATCAGTCCCGATTTTGAAAATTTCAATAACCGTGTTGCCATCGGCGTAAAAATCGGGACAGTGTGACGCGGGCATTAAGCATATCCAAAAAATTCATTAAAACCAAAAACTGGATTTTTTCACATTTGTTCTGTTTCCATGGTAACGACAGCCATTTTTTAGTTCAAAAGTTGCACTACAACTCGAAAGTCAGGGTTCCTTGTTATAGTGAACTATCATTTAGATTGGTTCTTTTGGTTCCGAAAAAGTGGGCTGACAAAATTAGGCAGAAGAAAAATAATAATAGGGAAAAAGAAACAGAGGAAAAGCAATATGTCACCCGACATTGTCGATCGGGTGACATAAATAAACTCATCATAAATTTTTCATTTACGCCAGACGCGCGTTTCGTCTTCTAAAGACTCATCAGTGACGCCCGAATATTTTTTTCTTTCAAAAATGACAAATAAAATACGATGTTGAAAAGCATTGATGATCAAAATTCCTAAAAGTTTTGTCAAATACAGCTAAGATTATCTATTCCTGAGGTAGAAAAGCCTTAGTTCAAAATGAGTACTCAAATTGTAATATTTTCTACCCTTAAGGATATAACAAATATCATCAGTGATTATGAAAGTAGGTATTTATCGTTTTTTATATTATTAAATACTTTTATTAACCCGAACCAAGGGCCACAAGACCGAGAGTAATGAGAATGCATATAAAAAGATATGAGTTATGCCTCTTGATCTGAAAAAATCCTACCACCAACCAGTTTTTTTATAACAAGTTTATATTTACAGAACATAAACCTCTGTTGGTACATGATATACAATATAGCATGCCTTTAAGAATATATCATATTGCGAGCAGCATCGAATAATTTACAAAGTTACACCAGGGATACAAACATTGCTTATTGCGCTTTCATTGTGTTTGGCGTGTTGTTACATTTATTTTTGAAGTGCCTTCAAGAATGTTCAAGTATACAACTGTTTTTATATTGGAAATGCTTAATCATTTTGATATTCAGTTTTAGTTTGTCCTACAAGTCATACATGCAAAAAAAAAAA
Source organism: Mytilus edulis (assembly GCA_019925275.1). Classification (NCBI taxonomy): domain Eukaryota; kingdom Metazoa; phylum Mollusca; class Bivalvia; order Mytilida; family Mytilidae; genus Mytilus; species Mytilus edulis. The sequence goes on from CM034355.1 coordinate 19,322,652, forward strand.
AAAAAAAAACAAACTGACCATTCAAAATATCTACGTTAAAAGAAATCTCCTTGCGGTTTATTGTAGTCGTCATAAAATATTACTTACATGTTTTATTTGCCTCTTGGCTTTTTACAAAGCCTAAACAATAAAACGAAGTATTTGAACATCCATTGCAGTCCTTTTAGATAAAGTTAACTTTTAATCAATTTAGAGACAATAGCAGTTTATCGATGTTCAAATCTCAGAAACCTATAAATCAAAAGTAAAAGAACCAGTCCGGGCCTCGACTTGACAAACGTCTCCTGCTATTCATGCATATAACCCTCTATGCAAACCCACACTGTCGTGTGTTCATGTCCATAAATTTCCTAAACTGCAATATATAATGAAAATAGAAGTTCTGAATTATAAATACAATGTATTGGTAATAGCTTAATTTAGCATGTTTAGTATACGTTATAATTACGTTCGGCTATTCCGTTTATTGGGGTTCGTTCATTATTGATCCCAGTTCATGGTTGCAATTTCTTGATAAGGTCCATTTCGCATATATATTCTAAGAAGTATTTGAACTATATTTTTTTGGTGTTTGGAATGATTGCAAAGTGTTCATGTTCGTCCAGCAGATTTGAACTGACGAAGACCTAATTTTTACGATTCATTTGTTGTGTGTTCATATCTGTCATTTCTCCGGTACTATAATCAATAGATCAACTATTATTGTGTTAGGTGTGCCTGAAAACTTTTATGACTCATAGATTAATCTTATTCATAATCGTCACCTAATTCTTATTCTAATTGATGAATGTTAATTTTTTGTGTGATTTGTTTCTTGGTGACGATAAGCAAACTAATATTTAGTGTATGGGATAGTGATTGTTTTGGGTATTTGTGTTTAATTTTTATATTCTATAATTTCCTAAAATATATTAATTTGAAGAAAAAAAAGGAGACGGATAAATTCTTTCTGTATTTATATTTATCAGTTGTACATATGTCAATGCTAGTTTGTTATGTTTGGTATTAAAGGAACATGTGTTTATGCTATTTATAGAAAGGTCTGTTTGATTGGATATATAAAGTATGCGGGACGAATTTCATGCGCGGGTGGTTTGATAGTAGTTAAAGTCATTCGAGTCATTGCAGTCAAGTGCTCTAGATGCTTTTCCCAAATAAATAATTATGAAAATTATTTATTTACAGGTTGATATTCCAAAAAGAGTCGCAAATATTGATGTTGCAGTGCTAGTTAGAGACAGACAATTTTCATAATCCTCATTGATTTAAATAAATTACGTGTACTTATTACCTGAATAAAAATCGCTTGACTTTGGCAAGTGGCTACTCCCATGTGAGAGTTTTGTCTTATATTGATAAATGTTTTATGTTCGGTTGAGGTTACGAATTAGAACATAAATATATTTTGTAACACGAGATTTATTTTAAATTTGTTCTTTATGATAATGAGATATGTACTGTAAATATACAAAAAACAAATAATTATAAAATATATTGTTGAATGGATGAGTTCTAGAAGAAAGTAACAAATGCTAATAAATTATAGTTGGATGTAACGCGTCTTCGGATTGGCTGACAGTGTTCTGTTTATCAGATCATAGACATTACCTTGTCATGCGACTGTGACGTCATCAACGTAATTTAATGATTTACTCCGTCTTAAAATGGAATTTAGAATTTATTTACAAGGAATGACTGTAATATTTCTGCTGTATTATCGAAATAAAGTAAAAAATGTGGTGCGCACTTTAAAATAACTCGCTACGCAGGTTACTCAATCTGCACAACATTTTGTTTTGTTATTGCTTTATAGGAAAACAATTATATTGCAGTCATCCCTTTTGTAAACTAGTTTTTAGTTTTTAAATTGCCAAATATTGAACGGGATATCATATTTATGTATTGATGAAGTTCGATCACAGCTTCTGTAGGTTACCAACTCATGAACAAAGGGCATTATGGTATCCATAAATCTGTAAAAAAGTATATAATTAAAATTGGTTTTAATAACTTATATATAATGAAAGTACGAATTAATTGTTTTTTGGATTGAACCCTGGCAACAGATGTCAGACATTACATGTTTTGTGTGAAATGTGAACGAAGATTAAATGGATTAATGTTCTGTATCAAATATCATAAAGCAAGTTTATCGGTGCAACCTATCTGGTAACAGACGGCCATTACACAATCTGTTATCAGTGCATTATAGTTATCAATACATTATGACTTCCTCGGATCATCGAATGGAAATCGTGGCTCGGTTAATGTGCTTCTATAATCCCGCCGCATTTTAGCGCTTGTCCCAAGTCTGGAGCCTCTGGCCTTTGTTAGTCTTGTATTATTTTAATTTCAGTTTCTTGTGTACAATTTGGAAATTAGTATGGCGTTCATTATCACTGAACTAGACGTATATATTTGTTATGGGGCCAGCTGAAGGACGCCTCCGGATGCGGGAATTTCTCGCTACATTGAAGACCTGTTGGTGACCTTCTGCTGTTGTTTTTTTCTATGGTCGGGTTGTTGTCTCTTTGACACATTCCCCATTTCCATTCTCAATTTTATTATTCAATAAACACACAAGACAATTTGCAGATCCAGAAATCATACCAGAAATACTTGATAAATGTCTTTTGCAAAATGTAGTTAATTTATTTGTAGTTTGATGAATCAAGACATGCTCGACTGCTTTGATCCGCTGATAAACTATTGCTGGTCTGCCCTGCGATTTAATGGAGAGCCTTTTAAGTCGAATGATACAATTGAAATACAATCGGAGAACATGAAAGATTACATGAGCACGAGGAAAAGTTATTGTACTGAAACACGAATATGATTATGTTGCATCTCGTTTACAAAAGAAACTATCGCTTATCTACATAAAATATGTTCTTTTTTAATTCGCACTTTAATAGACTTTAATAAAAAAAAAAAAAAAACAACTCAAATGCAGCTGTTGTTTAACTTTTAGTGAATAGATTATTGTATTAATTTTAGACATACTTATGTTGTTGGATATTTCATTTACATTACATAATGAATGCATATTACAAAGCACAATTTCGATTTTCGTTTGTGTTATGAAAAACCCTTATCGAACAAACCTGAGTAGACAAGTAGTAATTTGTTTGCAGTGATGAAATATAATTGGCTTTTCAAATGTGTTTCTAATTATACGTCATTGAAAAGAGTCCTTTATTTGAATAAAATGCAATTATCAACGCAAAGAAATACAGAATAAACAGAAAATCTGCGTTCTGATCTACAATAAAAAAAATATTCAGATATCAGAAATTAAGTGTAATACAACAATTACTTTGTACATTATCCGTGAATGAGATTGTTATTACGGTATCGAAGAGGCTTTGCTATTAAAGCTTATTACAAACGTTTAAGTTATTTTTTATTGTTTTCGAATATTTTTCGCTTCAAGAAAACTTACTAGCTTTCTACCAGTTACATATAATATGCAGAAACACCTACCTTCGTGTCTAAAATTGAATTCTTGAAGTTTGAATTGACTTACGCGCACTATTAGTTAGGCAGTTGTTTTCACATAAGTTAGGAAACTATATCGGTAAATGAATTTCAAATGAATTAATCTCAAGGTTGAAAACAGACAACTGTTTAGGTTCTTATGCATCCTTTGCTTTGGGCTTCGTGATGAAGTTAAATGCAGAAAAGCTCTTAGGGAGCATGAAATTTACAACGTGTTGTTACCATTTTTGACAGGTAACGAGGACAAAATTTGCAAGAAAATTGAAAATCAACGATAGATGTTTTTGTGTTCTGTTAAATTGTACCTTTTAAAATTGTTATGCGATGATGACTGATGTATCCATATTTTGACTATTCTATTAATTGTGACTTTTTATTTAACGCATCATGTAAATATAACGGAATTTGATGTTATCAAAGAGAGAGGGTTTAGCGCTATAGAACCAGGTTTAATCCACCATTTTCTACATTTGAAAATGCCTGTACCAAGTCAGGAATATGACAGTTCTTGTCTATTCGTTTTTGATGCGTTTTGTTATTTGATTTTGCCATGTGATAATGGACTTTTCGAATTGATTTTCCTCTGAGTTCAGTATTTTTGTGGTTTTACTTTTTTTTTTTAGGAATCTAAAGACTAACTTATTTTTAACCATACATAGGTGAAATCATAATCAAAGAAATTAACGACCATACATTTCCTTTTTTTTTCAGATGGATGGGTACACGATGAACAATAGACGATGCTCTTTGTAAAATTATGCTTCATTTACTGTTTTAACAAGAAATGTTTTTAAACGTATCCTGAATAACTGATTCGTAGAGCAATAAACTTGGACGAAAACGAATAACTAACCTTGAAAAGTAATTGAACAATTTGAAAAAAAAAATATCATAACATGAGAATTGCACATTTCACTATTTATATGTATGGTTTTGAAGAATATGTACTACGGAAGCCCACCTTAAAAAACGAAAAATAACAAAAAAGTAACTTTTGCACCATAACAGATCTTTTGAATATTTTTAAATAAATGAACTGTCGGGCGTTCTAAATTATAATCCTGGTACATTTGATAACTATTAACTAACAGCCGTTATCGGTTTTTGATAGATGACTATATGTATAGTCAAGAATTCAAGACGCTTCTGATATCGGAACACAAACCATTATTTATACCGCTTGTATCTGCAACTCAGATTTCTTTATAGAATTCATGAGTACTAGTAAAGATTATGTGTTAAAGTTTTGCTTCAATACTTATGACTTGATTGGTACATATACATACTACTTTGTCTATAAGCCATTATTGTTCTTTGTTGAATGTTTCATTTTGCTTTTATAGTGGTTAAGATAATATTACAAATTTGACTACTGAACCACAATTTTTGGCGTCTTTACCTTTTTAGTCTTTTATTTTGCTTACCCGTTGTTGGCATACAAGAGTAACAAATGCCGGGTGCTTCTGGATTAAGACAGGCGCATAAATGCGTCGGGGTTAAACATGCATTTTGAGATCTCAATACTCCTCCTACATGTATACCTTAAGCCAATGTAGAAAAAATCAAATACACAGCAATACGTCTGTATATGGAATATTTACCTCTCAGTCAAATACTATATTCCAGAACTTTTCTTTCTTTTCCTAACAGGGGCGAAAGATACCAGAGGGACAGTCAAACTCGTAAATCGAAAATAAACTAACAACGTCATGGCTAAATGAAAAAGACAAACAGACAAATAATAGTAAACACACAACAACATAGAAAACTAAAGACTTAGCAATACGAACTCCTCCAAAAACTATGGGTGATCTCCGGTGCTCCGGAAGGGTAAGCAGCAAATCCTACACACCCTTAATACAATTATAAGTATATATAAACGTGTACAAATACTTTTACAATATCAAGCTTCAACATAATTATTGTTTTTATGGATGCATGGCACTTGCTGACATTTCAGCTTCTACACCATGGATTTCAAGAGGTAATGTAGAAGTCATCCTTTCGAAAGAATTTTAACACCATCACATTTTTGTTGACCAATATTTTGAAAGACATCCTTTAGTTAAAAATATGAAGCATGAACATGTCTGTCTAGGTGTTTTACTGGAGGTAAACTCGTATCACCACCCCAGTAGTCAGCACTTCGGTGTTGACATGAATATCAATTATGTGGTCATTTTTATAAATTTCCTGAATATAAAACTTTGAATTTTCGAAAAACTAAGGATTTTCTTATCCCAGGAATAGATTACCTTAGCCGTATTTGGCACAACGTTTTGGAATTTTGGATTCTCAATGCTCGTCAACTTCGTACTTGTTTGGCTTTATAAATATTTTGATATGAGCGTCACTGATGAGTCTTATGTAGACGAAACGCGCGTCTGGCGTACTAAATTATAATCCTGGTACCTTTGATAACTTTAATAGAAAAGACAGTGTAACGATAGTATGAAGTTATTCGAGAACAGACATGCGTTTAGTCAATTATCTATTCGTCAATTGTTTCCAGTTGAAACATTTAGGCTAAAAAAACACCTGGTAGGACAAACTGTATCCCTGTCTATACAAAGCAAGTGGCATAAACATTTTGTATTATATGGAAGCTGACAAAACATTTTATTTATAAATAGAGAAACAATTGGTATGAATTTGAACAAACGATTTGTATAGACATAAAATTAATTAGTCCTACCTTGATGTTAATTTCCTTAGCAAAAATTAAAAAAAACAAAACAACAAAAAACAGAAAAAAACCAAATCAGTCAATAAATGGAACTGGACTATTAAATTGATTACATATTCGCTTGAGAACATTTATCTGCCGTTGAAGCTAAAAGGACTTAGAATGAACGTAATGTACCCGAATATTCTTAAACAGCGTAATATAAAGCGTAATCAATTTAATTTGTAAATACTCTTACTACTTTACATAGTTACAACCGCTAAGGTTAATTGTTAATGTGTCTGTAATTAATTTTTTAACAGGTTCAAGTAATTTTGATATTCTGATCAAATATCTATTTCTTTACTTTTTATTTGAGGAAAATTTCAGTATTGTTGATTAATCAATAGCAGCTGTCGTAAACTGACAGGTTTGATCAACACAATAATGTTGACGCGATTAACCAGATAATGAAATATTTAGGTAAATATGTTTATAATGAAAAAGGGAGCAACATATGCCTAATTTGATGATCAAATGAAAAAGAAAAAAAAATATCTATTGAATAAATTTTATACCGGTGCTGCGCTTTGTGCGCAATCAATTTGTATCGAACTTGCACTTATTTGTGATATAAAGTAAGTGATCGTATAACGGTTTGTTTTTGACGTTGATAACGTGTTTCCGAAAAGTGTTATTTATGGCGGCAATAAAGAATACAGGTTTGCAAAACCTTTAATTCGAACGTTTCAATTTTAAAATTAATTCTTTTCACCAATGCCTTTTTTTTTTAGAAATTTGAAAGATTTGCTGTAAAAAGTAAACAACTATACTTAGTCTAAAAATATATATTTTTTTTATACACGGCTCGAAACAGAATAAAAATGTCAAAAAATCCGTGCGTTAAATCTGTTTCTAAGCCTTGTATACTTTAATTTTATATTGGTTGACAATGTATAGTTTTTCTTTATCTAAATGACAGGTTTTTTGAAATAATACCAGTACTAACCTACCGAAGGTTTGTAAAAGAGAGTTTATCATGGTGATGTACCTAGTATACTGAGAACAATGTGATACCCAGTGCTGTGTAAAGAATGCATTACTTTATATAAAACACAAACACGTAATCACTTGTTTATGTGGGAAGGATGTGTGCCCTGTAATAACGTTCCTTTTAAATTTAATACGCCAAATGTATTCAGGCCAATTTTCAGCAATTAGCAGAACTATATATCAAATGGTTCCCATATTACTTAAAACAATATAAAAAGATTATTTAGACGTTATGATATTGAATAGCTCTGATTTCATTAACACCTCATTGAAGCAATATTTTTTATACCATTGAATATGCAAATTCGAGAGTGAAAGAGAAAAATATATTTTGTTCAGGAATGGATATTAATCTTGATTAAAAAGACAATTGTATCTTATTTGTTATATGTCAACAAAAAGCTTTAACTTTTAATTCGCAATGAAAAGTACATGAACTCTGGAGCTTTGAGTTTAAAATTCTAATTTTATTTCATGTAAATTTTAGAGAAAATATACAAAATAAAAATTGTAAACAAATAAGACATGAACGGATTTGTTCATGCAAAAATCATACATACCCTTATTACAATAAAAAGTATATATTAACGTGTACAATTTCTGTTACAATATCAACTGGTCAAGCTCCGAAAAAATTATTGTCAGATGACAATTTCATGAGTATAAACATCAAATAATTTATAGTAAACTTGACTTTATTTTGCTAACGGGGCGTTAGTAGCAGTGGGGTATTCCTCGTCATTAATCAAATGTATTGTACATATTAAAAATTATGATCCCTTATATATTGCTCTCTTTAATTATATATGTTTAACATATATCTTGATATTTTAAATAGGGAAACAAAAATATCATTTAACATTTAAAGCTATTTCTGTATAAAACATCAGTAGCCTAGATGATGAACGTGTTCTCGTAATGCTTTGATTTGATATATTTTCGACTCTTGTTGTAAATATGTCTTGATTGTCAGAAAAGATGACGTATTGAGAAAATGATGTAAAGGACTCACCAATCGAAGTATTGAAAATATCCACCAACGAAATAATGTTTCAATTCAGATTCCAATATTTCCTCGAAGTCATGTTCAAACCTTTTCTAATTCTGTTCGTAAATATGATTCACAAAATAAATATTTTATGAAATATGATTTACGAAATAAATGATCAATGATCAATGAAATATGTTCTTCAACTTTGTACTTGTTTGGCTTTATAACTATTTTGATTTGAGGGTCACTGGTGAGTCTTATGTAGACGAAACGCGCGTATTAAATTATAATAGTGGTACCTTTGAAAAGTTTTAACCACTTTCCTAACTTTATACGCATTAACATAGTAAAAGTGAAAAGTAAAACTATAAATATTCAATGACATTAAAGTTTATAAGCTCTTTTAATGATTTGGATGACAATTAAAAAAACCCGACAATCTAGTTTTATATGGTATGTATGATGAGTTTATGTTTTTTTCTACAAATTTAAACATTTTTAATGAATATTCATAGGATATGCAAAATTATAACATTAATAAAAAATATACATACAGCTTTGATTATCAATACAAAAAAGTCCTGAAGAATTACATTGTGCTGCCATACATAAAAGGTGATTTTACTCTAAGAGACAGACAAAACCTGAGTTATTGCCAGCGCAAAGAAGTAAATTCGGTTAAGACCATATTTGACCCCGAATTTTTAGTCCATTGTTTCATGATAGAAAATTAATTAAAAGGCATGTATTAACGTGAAATACAATTATCTTTGTAAAGTGTTTCTTAAAAATGTACATTTCTCCCCATAATAGGCTATCAACACAATTAAATTCCCTATTCCGGATGAGTCTTATGTAGACGAAACGCGCGTCTTGCGTACTAAATTATAATCCAGGTACCTTTGATAACTATTAATCATCCCTAAAATGATTTCAAAAGACACCTCAAATAGCAAATCATCAAACGATGATACTATCAGATTGATACTGATAATGTGTTTTCAAGTGAGTATAAAATACATGGCCAATTTTACGTTCAATTAAATCACAGTGGCGAATTGAGCACTTGTAAAAGGGAAAAAAATCAAAGTCGTTCTTCCTTCCAATCTGAATGTATTCGACGTGCCTTATTTTTTAACACATAATGCTTTGACTCTGTAAAAGGAGCGATTACAAATATACATATATAGTAAAATACACACAGTTAAGAAAGACAATTTGCAAATCGAGTTAAGTGGAAATTTAGCAACGACGCCAAAAACCTAACTTTAAATCAACAAATATTGCAAAAATTGTAATAAACATCTTCAACAAACACATCAATGACGCGCTTATCCCTTGAGCGTACTGAAGAATTGTAATAAGTATCACTATAAAATGATGTCCACGACATTAATTCACCAAGTCATTAAGGCATTAATTATTTGTTATTTACTACATTGAACAACTAATATTCATTGATATGACACAACGCATAAATAAAACATTCATTTGGGTGATAATGATATCACATAATGCCATTATTAGGTTATTAAATTCTTATTTAAAGTTGCTTGTTTTGTTGTAAACATGTGACATTTTAGACTTCATTTAATTAGACTTGTGCAGATCGCAATATAATTCCTAATGTTGAAACAGTCATAAACAAAAAGAAAAACAAGAGAAACACTCTGTCCAAAACAATAGCAAGAAGTTGCCATTCCTCAATATTGCTGTCTATTCTTTTCTTTTCTTGTAAGTTCTTTTCAATATTTTTAATTATTTTTAATTGTTTTTGTAGTGTTATGATAATGTCACTGCTAGCTGATTCATTGTAATTATCGTCCATTTTGTGTGCATTGTCAGGATTAAGTTCTTCAACCATAGTGGTAACCAGTCCATTTGGATCCACCTTACCATTAGTTTCTGTTTTAGTTGCTCCGTTCTGAAGAAATGCATCGTTACTGTAGGTGAAAACGGGTCCAGTTTGATACAGTGGCTGAAAATAAAATGTATATACGTGTAAATCGTTGCCATGGTTTGTATTTTGATGTTGTTGTACAATAAAATACATGCTCCCAGTTATATCATTGAAAACGTCTCAGCAACTACCAAAGTAAAGAACCTTCACTGAATAGTTGTCCCTTTGGCATATTGCGTACTCATACGGTTGTACGTGCGTGACGAATTTCATGCATTTCATATTAAAATAATTTTAAATATCCATTAAAGTAGTTCATTTTAAAATTTGTTAAGAATATCAATACGAAAGCAAAATTATTTTCAAACGTAATGTGTCTTTAATTAGATATTCAAAGAACAAAATAAAACATATTTAATGTGTGATAAAGCTTTGGTTTTTAAATGTCTTTCGATCGCAAAGATTATAAGTGACACTCATCATAAATATATAATATAAGCACATCATTTCGATATTTGTAGATTATCGCTATTTTACATATGAAGACGTTGTTAGTTTCATTGACAACTGTCACGTGTACGCTTAGTTGCTAGCGATAATTTTTCATATCAAGCTACTGTGTTGAGAAAGGAAAAGACAGATTCTTTCGTCTCTGTAACTCAAACGACATTGGTGGCGAGTATCATTACATTATGAATTGTGGAACATTTAAGTTGGAAAAATTTCATAAAGTATCGATAAATACATTTATAAGACTTTACTTGCTTTTATTCCGAGAAAATAACATACTTATGATGCACTTTTTCAAATGTATGCTTCTTACCACGAGCAACATGATTTGATTATCCTTCCTAAGCATATGTTCAACCAATATTTTTGTTGGGTTAGTATTATTTATTCTTTAGTTTTCAATTTAAATTTGTTGACATGTATGTTATCTGTTGCATTTTTTCTTGGTATTAGCAGTTTCAGTTTCGAACGAGCCATATGTAATAATTACTCCTTTTTAAAATTGTACAATATATTATCGTGCTTCCAAATAACAAGCTTAAGTGAACATTTATACAAACCGAAACGGGGTGAATAGAACATCGTCTAGCACGGCGACGAACTGTTTTCATACAAACAAATTTAGCAATATAATCAAAGAAGATAGTCTTGACTATCTGTGGCATTTCTCTTCCATGTATTCCTTTGTAATGCATGCTAAGCACTATTACTGTCATCAGGCAGGAAAACGATACCAAGAGCATGGAGCAAGCAAAATATATACCTGCAAAAAATATTGAACGTCAAATCATATATGTTGATGTTAGTAATACAATTACTACACAGAGAACGACAAAACCAAAATCATCACTTTCATCTATATTGTGCAAATTAAAAAAAAAACGAGGCGAAAGGTGGCAATTGATTAAAATTTGATGCCACTGTCATATAAGTGTGAGGTTTATATAGCTATAAATACAGGTTCAATCCACAATTTTCTACATAAGAAAATGCCTGTACCAAGTGAGTTATATGACAGTTTCTATTTATTTCTTTGATGGTGTTTGAGTTTATGATTACGCTATGTCAAAAGGATTTTTCCTTTTTTGAATTTTCATCGGGGTTCAGTATTTTTTTGATTTTACTGTTAAGCAAAAACTAATTATATCATACGAAGAAAAATTAACTTGCATGGATCGTTGAAAACTTCATAACAAATAGTGACTAACTTTGGATGTTTACGTGCCATCAGCAACTAGATGGATACCGCAAAAATGAGAAGAACCATAACGCATATAAGGCCTCAGCATGCAAAATGTGCAAAATTCAGGCGATACCCCAAACGGCGTAATTTATAAGAAAACAATTTACATTTTTTTTTAAATTTAAAGACTGCGCAAATGACAACAACTAACTTATTTTTTTATTAACCTTGTGGGATCTTCTTGCTTGTTTTTCTTAAAGGATGAATAATAAGATTAAGAATATTTTAACATATAAGAGTATTGTAGACTCACCAATATAAGGGAAATTTTCTGACGAAGGAGGCATTGTTTCAGACACGACAAGAAGAAAAACTGCCAACGACAGGAGAACGGTTATTTCTAATGATACTTTCTCGCCAGAATCAGGTGGAAGCATGAACCCAAGACACGCGACTGCTGTTATTAGCATGCAAGGAAATATTAAGCTCATCATGTAAAACAATGGCTTGCGGTCTAAAACAACATAGAATGTCACATCCGGGTATGGTTCTGGACAGCATCCATATTCTATAACATTTCGAATGGAAGGTATTCCAACAACAGCCCACTCTACACTCGGAACAAATGAACTTATGTCCCCTGTATCTGACAAATTAATAATATCTACTTCAAATCCGTGGTAAGCCCATGATCCAAATTTCAGCAGGCAATTTTGAGTATCAAAAGGGAAGAAGGTAACATCTACAGGACACATGCTTGTGATGACGGTTGGAAAATTGTACGATATATCACCATTACTAGTTACAACTGGTCTGTAATCCTTCAAACCAGCTAACTGGTCCCCAACACTAAGAGGAATCCAATAAAAGAGAAAGTTACATAATTATATTATACAATTAGCTATACAGTTCCCAATTTATGTACATGCATCACATTATGTAAATAGTTTGAACATTCTGTTGAATTTGTGTTGCTATTTTTTGAATACTATTGAGTCGATGTTACTATTTTTAGTAACATGGAGTAAAAATTAAAATGCTGATTCAATATGACAAGATAGTGAAAAAATACAAAAAAAATATTAGGAAACTCTGCCCAAATAAACCAATAAGAAACAAGAAAAATAAAACCATATGTAATATATTATTATATTATACGGTTATCTATACAGATGCTTCTGTTCAAAACCAGTATTATTTAAGTATAATGTTGGAGGGCTATTAACTTAAACGTATAACATAAAACATATTTTGAATGCAGTCTTTGCAAATATCAAATGGTCAGTTTGAATGACACTCTCCCATAAAGTTCGAGTGGATGACAAAACACAGTATAAACCCTATAATTTCTTAAATATAGTATTTCATACCAGCAAAAGGTATGTCCATTTTTAATCATTTGTATAGGTATTCCCTAGCTCCGTTTGTTATTGAATTTATCTAAAAATCATATTTAAAAGAATATTTGGTATAAAACGACCGCTTCTTTAACAGTATAAAATGAACTGGTAATTGATTTTGATTTTATCCTTGCCTTTGCAGAGAGACAGGAAACAAAGAGTCAAATATAACTTTTAATTGATTATAATAACCATTATTACATGATTCACAATTAACCTTAATTGATAAATTTATAGTATGTGTCTCCCTTTTGAGAAGAAGGATACATAAGGACAATTTTTCAATTTATATCTTATTAATGTAACTTATTTCTAATAAACCAAGAACAAGCTGATGATGATTGAAGTAAACTCAATTATATACCACAATTGTTTACAAAAACATTACAATCATTATGGTAAAATTTAGTTAAGACTTTTGAACAGCGGTAAACTACTGTCGCCTTTATTTTTGTTTCGCAAAAGAACAATGAATGAATGTAATCAATCAATGATAAAAGAAATCTTGTTTTCAACTTTATAAATACTATGTTTAATGATATCAGTATTACAGATTCTTCGTTCCATGAATGAGAATTGTGCAAAAACCGTTAACAAACAATTTGCATTCAAAATGCTTGACATCTATGAACATATATGACAATATCATATTCGTCAAACATTTAAATATCAAACAAACACCCCTTTGATATTGAAAAAAAGTAAGTTTGAATGCGAGAACTTAAGTTTGAAGTTCTACAAATACATTCTCGGGGTAAATAAAAAGTCATGTAATTTAGCATTAATGGTAGAGTAAGGTTGTACACCATTGTATATAGACACAATGCGTTCCATTCTTAAGTTTTTTGCAAAGACCTAATGGTTTAGAAAAGTATCATCTGTTAAAACAAGCCCTTTTCAAAGGTAGTGACAATCACACAGTCATGTGATAAGATATCTTGGTATTCTAATATTTTATGTATTTTAAAAAGTATTGATGTTGATATAGCAAATTTTGACGTTGAAAAAGTTTAAATATATTGATTAGTAGATATAGGATTTACTGGAAAAATACTATAGACGATTTTGCAGATGTTAAAAAAGGAAAATCGCGTACTTATTTTATATTTACAAACATCTTCAAATGGGAAGCATATTTATGTCAAGTTAATAACTTTAAGTATCGAAAAAAGATTTAGAATCAGTGCCCATCAGTAGGCTATTGAGAAAGGTAGATATAAAAAGATCGATAAAGATAAAAGATTTTGTGGGCTCTGTAAAAATGTGCAGGTTGAAGACGAGTTTCATGTATTAATAGAATACATTGCATATGAAAAAGAACGAGCTTTTATTCTTAATTAAGCAAGCATTCAATGTATAAACTTCCCACATATTTCAAAGTATGGAAAATTTATTTGGTTGATGGCATATGAGTCTGAACATGTAAGTATGCCAGTGTCAATATTTATAACTCCTTATTTCGAAATAATAGAAAAGTTTCATTCCAAAAACTAGAAATATATAGCAGGGATGAAATCTATTTTTTTAATGTATTTTAGAGCCAAAATATTATATTATATTTATTTTCAAACACCATATAGTATAGGTTATAGTTATTTAATCATTCCTATTCAATGCAATATATCTTAAGAATACTGTACATTTATATAAATATACTTGGAAACGCGCCCTTTGATTGGATCTAATAAATATCGTTATTTTTATTCTTATTCTTATTTACCCATATTTCTGTAAAAAAAAACTGCCATAAAGGATAAAATAAATGTTGTTTATTTCTAAAAGGCTTTCATTGTTTGATTACTTCCTTATAAATGTAGCTATAAGCTTTAAATTTACATACTTATCGTATAATGTTATATCAGGAACCCATATCCGGTTTACAGGAATTATTATTTTGTCTGTTCCAAATTCCGTAGAATTCCATTTTAAATCACAGTCGTGCCAACGCTAAAACAAAAAACAAAAAATTAAAATTGAAATATGATTTTGTTCAATATTTTCTTATTTCATACAATGATAAGTGGATACCACAAAATAATGACAGGTTAGAAAAGTGATAACAATTAGAAAAAACAATACAATTATGTAAACGTTTGCACATATTTCATTAATTTAATAATTCATATCCAGGGAATTATTAAAAAAAAAAAAAGTTGGAAAATTCATAACAGAAAGTCCTGAATAAAATGAAAAAACTCAAACACATCAAACAAATGAAAAACAACAGTTGTATTCCTGTCTTGGTACATGCATTTCCGTATGGTGGATTAAACTTTTTTTAAATCTAGCTCAACCCTTCTCTTGTATGACAGTCAAATGATTGCGGTAAAACTTGAACAAATATTGTAAAATCCTGAAATTTTAAAACGGTTTTGAAGTACAATCGTTCTCAAGTTGGCAAATTTTAAATACAAAGAAATTGGGCTAGCAATCATTATCGCATAACATCTTTCAAGCAATTATACCTTCATAGAATGGAATGATGTAAATGATTTAAAATGTAAATATACTGCTATTTTCCTATTCTGTTCCTTTTAATGTTACTTCTCCGAGTGGACTGAATATTGTCACAAAAAAGGGGCGAATGATACCAGAGGGAAATTCAAACTCATATAAAAATATAATGACAACGCTTAGGCTTAAAAAAAAGAAAACACAAAAACACAAACAATAGTAAACAAAACACAAAACGGAATACTTCAGACTTAACAACACGAACCCTTCAAAAACTAGTGGTGATCCCAGGTGCTCCTGACGGTTAAAACGATTATGCTCTACATGAGACCCAATCGTTGTTCTCATGTTAGTATAAACCCAGATGCAAGTCTAATACAGTAGGTCAAGTTAGTCTAGAGATCTGTTTACCTTAAATGAATCATTAGTTAAGTACACAAATGACAAGGATAGAAGAAACTTAGATCAGTTTGTTGATAAATTCAAGTCTGTTTAGTGTGACGATTTAACAGTACTTTGTTCAGTTTCTGTGTTTTGCTTGAAGATTTTTAACTGCAACCACATGTGTTAATGTAAGTATTAGAAATTATGTCTATAAAGTATCATTCTAACTTACCAATCTTATCCAAGCATTGATTTCCAAAATTTGACGTGGTTCATTCTGAAAAAATGTACACTGTTTATTTTTCTTTTATTCAAAGTGAACAAAGAAATCAAGAATTAAAACCAAATAAAACAATAATTTAATTGAACATTTAAAATACATGCAAATTGATGGTTGAAATCACTTTTTACTTGGACCAAATAAGACCTTGAGAATTGGATGGGTTCTGATATGGCAATTAATTTTCATGTTTTTCTGATGTTGGGAAGGAAGTCATTATTTTAGCATTATATATTACTCAGGGAAACTTTGAGGTAATTAACTCCTTCGATTACGAGTCATATCTTGAATATCAAGAATTGTTTGACATAATTGAAGATTTGTACTTTAAAATAATAATTAATTAATAATTACGTGAACTTTATTTTAATTGTCAGTAACTTAATGTGATGTTTTTTTAGCAATACATTTCTCATTAAGATTATGACGCTGATCATAAAACATTAGACATGCAAACATAGCCAGACAAGGACATACTTGTTTGCTTTGAGAAATTTGAAGTCCATAATCATTTGTTTTATATATTTCAAAGTGCATTATCATTTTTTTTTATTTGCTTCAATCCGTTTACATGTATCAACTATATTAATTTTCCAGCATCAACACCCCATGTATTAAGTAAATAGCACTTTAAACAAAAATCATAATAATTAAAGAAATATCAAAATACTACTTTAATAGTTTTATAGAAGGTATACTTACTATACTTTTAATATGTTTTTTTTACTGCAGTATTTAAACACGAGTATACTAATACAGTAATATATATATTAAAACAGTACTATTCTAAATAAACCTCACATTTTGAAAAGAATACCACTGTCCAGTCATTGTGACTTTGACACACATTTCACAATACTGAATGTTATCTATAGATCTACAAATCAATTTAATTTATTTTTTCATAGTTAAATGTGACTTAATTACAATAATTAATTGATTTAATCATTTTAAGCACTTTTTGAATGTTGTTTTTTTTGTAATACTATCCATTTTATAGTTTCAAGAACATTAATTTTACATGCCTACAGCAGATAGATTCAAAGATAACTCAAATACTACGATTTATACATTGCATAAGATATGGATCGAACAATAAAAAAAATGAAATAAAAAATGGAGTATTGAGTAATATCCCAGTGAAGGGAAAATATTGAATACACTTGATTCTTTAACTTCAAAAGCTCTTTTTCTAACATAATATTTGTTTTAAACTAATATTATATCTTTGTTTTCAAAGAAGTCGTTATCACTCAAATGACATCCACCAAGCCTTTGTCGGATTCTATAATTGTGCTACAACATTCATCACTCGTGTTTTCGATATTTTGAATAGAAAGTGTCGAAGTCGTTCAAATGAAATAGACCAACTCTTAGTTAAAAAAAAAAGAATAAATAAAATATGATTTTTCCATTTTTTCGTTTTTCGAAGAGACAACAATCCGATTTGACATAGAAAACCTTGGACGTCACATAAAATTTAAACTCATAAAGATGAACCACAATCGAAATAAACACATACAAGTCTGACAAAAACAAGAGGGTTTTTTCCCCATTTTTTTTTTCAATCGAAAATTAAAAAAAAAAAAAACTATATCAATTCTGAAAATTAAAAGCGACAGTAGCTTTGGCTCGTAAATCGAAAAAGAGGAAACAATTCGATGTTATTATAAACAAACATTGTTGGAATAGCATAAACTAGCAATTTTACCTGACCATATCGGGAAATAGGTATTTAGTCGGATCTTAACGTACTTGTGATTTGGTTTAAACCGGTTTTGCTATAAATATACGGAGAAATGTCGAAATGTTAAGGACTCAATTAAATCCGTATTTCGGTAGGATGGTGCAAGCATACGATTTTTACAGCGTCTTACACTTTGAGAAGCGAATAATCTTTAACTACTTTATTCAAATATTGTGTAAAAACATTAATTTTGAGGTTTGAAAGTCAAGTGACTCGAACATTTTCCTGAGGAAGTTTTAAAAAATTGCAAAGAAATATTTTTACAGTGGGTTAGCTTTCATTAGTCTTCACTATCTATAGATTAACAACTTTTGGTTATATTTATAATTTAGAATCATCATTGAAGGTGGAGCACGATTGCGAAGTTAATCAATTCTATTGATGTGCCATTTGTATGCAAGAGTGACATTCCGTGGTATTATGTGCCAATTCGAAAAAGTTATGCGAGTATTCTCTCCCCTTAACAGGTTCATTATTTTATAATTAAGTTTAGGTTTCTGATATAATTTTGAATTAATACAAAATGTATTGATTCAATATATTTCCGTTTTTGTTATTGGTGTATCAAAAACATTGATGTACGAATATAATTTCATAAATTTGAAACGTTTAAAATGATAACATACCAATATAAAGAACCGTTCATCATTTTTGAAAAAGACTATAAACGAACTTTGAATATATTATCTTCTCTTGATAATAGATTGATTGGCAAATGAACCATCGTTATCTAATGGTAATCACAGAAAGGGACCGGCGAGCAATTTTTAATTGTAGCTTATTCAACCTTAAAATAATGTTCCACTATAAACGAATGTTACTTTATACAAATATAAGGACTTAGTTAGCTAAATCAACAAATTTTATTAGATATTAAGATTTTTTTATTGCAATAGATTAATATGCTATATAAACTTCAAAAAGGTAGAGAGCCGGATGCGTAGACATGATAATTACCTCATCATAGATACCAGGATTAAAAGTTTTATAACGCCAGACACGCGTTTCGTATACAAAAGACTCATCAGTGGCGCTTAAATCAAAAAAAATTATAAGGCCAAAAAAAGTACAAAGTTGATGAGCATTGAGGACCAAAAATTCCTTAAAAGTTTTGCCAAATACGGCTAAGGTAATCTATTTCTGAGGAAGAAAACCCTTAGTTTTTGAATAAGCGTCTACTCAGTCAAAATGACACAGTCGGGAATACGACACAATCCGTTGAATTACAAAAGATATCATAAAACTGGTATTTAAAATCTAAACCGCGAAAACAGGACGCTTGTGAGTTGTTTCGGTTAATCAACTCGTAAAAAGTTGAAGTGTTCATTCGTTCATCTTCCTAAGTATGATGATCAATAGCTAGCAAATAGGCAAAGGCGTCACCCCTCTGTTGCTGTTAAAATCGTTCTATTTAGTTCCTTTTGTCATTTTGCAGTTCATTTACTATTCATTAATAATCGCTAATAAAGTTATGAAAGAGTTTCTTTTCAATTTTCTTTTATAACCTGAATAAATAATTGATACAAACTGAGCTGTGGCAGAATTTTACGGCATTTCCACTTTAATTATTCAAAGTAAGATATTAGGTCACTTTGACCAAAACATAAGGTCATTTTATCAATACTTAGGGTAATTTACTAAAACAGATCACTAAGTCTCACTACAGGGAAGTACTTATAATATCTAACAATCTACAGAATAAGTTGATTAATACGAGGTTTACAAATTAAAAATAAGGAATTTGTAGAACTAAAAGGGGTGTGTATTGGTATAACTATTAACAATAAATGCGAGAAGAATGCGTTTACTTTGAATTTCCTAGTTTTCACTTTACAGTCTGTAATTTTCAAATATTCTGACAGATGAAAAAATGAATTTCTCGAAATTTCAACACATTTTGTTTCAAAAATGATTTAATTTTTGTAAACCAATTTCCACTGCTGCTGTCAGATAGGGATAGAGAACAGGAATGCGTTTTATATGGTGCAAACATGATATTTCATTTATTATGAAAATATAGTGCTATATTCACCTTGTCCTTTCGTTTTTGATGTGTTTTGTCATTTGATTTTGCCTTGTGATTATGGTCTTTCCGATTAGATTTTCCTCTGAGTTCAGTATTTTTGTGATCTTAATTTTTTCTAGTACATGTAGTTGTTCTTTTATCAGGAGCACGTTTTTGTAGTTTTTTTTACTGTGTTCTCCCTGCTGAATCGATAAATCTTTAAAGGCGTTCAAAACGTGGAAAATTATATTGAATATTCTATTTTCATGTCTTCAAAATGATTTTAAAAGAATATAATTTGTGTATTATTGAATTTGTTGATAATTGTTAAATGTTGATACAAAATACATGAGCTGTTTACTTACGAGATCGATGACTTGTCGGAGAGCCATTCCAACTTTCACTTGAACTGCAGAACCACTATCACATAATGGTCGGACGTCTTTATGGTAATTTTCAAACAATGTGTCCATTAAACCAGTGATGTTAACGTCGGCGCTAAATACTGGAAAAAGAAAAAATGTTTGAAACATTTTTCAGCCTTGTCATTTGCAAATCTACAGTATAACAAAATATTTAATTTTTTTTTTATCTATATTGTATATTAAAGCACAGATTCTACCTAAAAATATCCCCCCTCCCCCAAAAAAATCAACTCAAAACTAACTATTTCGGGATTTTGAAAAGTTTAAGTCGCCTATCGTTTCCAATGCTCAATCAAAATTGTCGGGCATGACAAAAAAGTTTAAAGAAATATTTTTTTTACGATCTAGTAAAGCATTTTAAGATGGTACAAAGGTCATTCAACTGGATTGAATTTGCAAAAATATACACAATTATCGTTTTAAATTTGGCATAATTTATTGTTGTCGTCAGCTTTATAAAAATTGCAAGATATGTTTTCATATGTTTAGCAAATGTTTTTCATATGTTTAATAACATTTGGAAACATATGTTAAGCCCAGACATGAAAACATATGTTTTCAACATATGGACAACATGTAAAAAAAAAACCATGTTCTTAAATATTATATGAAACACATTTCTTGCATGCATCCTCAGCATTTTTTCTGGACGTAACATCATCAGAAACTCTCATGACTGAATATGTGAGGACCAAGGGTGAAGAGGAACTAAAACAGTTATAGAGCTACTAGTAAATGATCGAATAGAAACTTCTATAATCAGTCAGGATTCTTCTTCGTCAAAATTATCTCCCCATTACGCCACTTCATTTTTACAATCGCAGAAATGGAAGCCATTGTAGGGATGACGCGCTGCCAATTAAGCTCTTGAAAACCGATATATTTATCCACATAGCACCATTGCGATCCTTATATGTCAGTTTAATTCAATAGACAAATGTATTTACTAGCTAATAAGCATCAGTTAATGTTCTTGTCAGCATTGAGTCAACTTAAAACTATTGTCCGATCTGTTGTCAGGTGGAATTTTCGAGAGTTCATTAACATTTAAAAAAAGTATAATTAAATATTTCGTAAAATGGCAGACTAAAAATGTTCAGTGGTTGAAGACTATAAACCCTAATGATCCTTGGTTTTGATTGTTATTGTCTTAAAAAAAAGACTGTTGTCAAGTACTTTTAGTAAAAAATAGCTATTCGAACACACCTACTCTGTTTTTGCGATTCATTAGAAAGGTATTTCACTTGACCCATATATTTCATCTTATTACTGTGCATTTTTTAATGTAATAAAGTCAACCAATATCCTTGATATATAAAAATGATAGAATCTGAAGCGAGATGATGTATCAAATACTCTTGCTTTATACATATTCAAGGCGATATATTCAAGTGAAATACGCCCTAACATAAAAAAAAAAAGAGTACACTCGATTTTCTCTTTTCGATACAATTGTAACCCATTCTTTGGAATTTTTTCTTGAGGCGCATAATGGAAGAGCAGACACGAAAATTATTGAACTAATATATTGATATGTTATCCGTTCATGGTATAAAAAAAATCAAAAAAATCGGAGGTTATGCAGTTTCTACACCCAACTTGATAGATGCCCATGTCTTGGACTTAATATCTTTTTATTCTGCTTAACTTTGTAATAGATAAATTTAAAACTTATGGAAATGGTGTTTTTAAAATAAAATACTTCGAATAGAGCAGAAAATTTTCATTTATTTCTTTCTATTAACTTTAAAAAAAAAATGTTACTATAGTAAACATAACAGTTTATAGCATTTATCGCCTTCTCTAACAAAGATCTTCGATTGTTTTGTTCTATTATAACTGGGTTTCCGCTTGTAATAGCCAAATTCATCGAGTATTTTTTTTCTTCCGGGAGTAGAAGCTTTAGTTTTATTAAGTATTCATAAATTTGCAAACGGATAATTGGAGAAAGGGGTGTCATAGTGTTCAATTTAAAACATTTGGAAAGAATACACCAAATCATATGATTAATTAGAAATGTAGTCGATTGCTTCTCAACATAGGCTTCAGGCTGCACTGGTATCCCAGTACAAAATATCAGATTGCCGGAAAAAATATAAAATTTGACATCATGTATTTAAACCACTTGTACTGTATTTGCTTCTAGGTAATTCTTTGAAATTTAAGCTTGACATGAATATTTATCAAACACATTTATGTCTAGCATGGATTATTTCTCTCTGCTCTGAATGTTCTCAACGTTCTCAAACAATGAATTCGAAGTTCGTTATATAATATTTCTAGAATTGAAAAAAAAAGTATGATAGAGCTTAGAGGTTAGTGTTATAGCGCTTAGAGATTATACAACTGGCTGAACCAACACGTCTCTAACATGTTTAGTGAAATCCTAAACCTAAGCGTATTATCATTTGATCAAAACGATTGCATCAACGATCTTTATTTAGACACAAATTATGAAGTCGATTTTATTCCAATTAACAAAAACAAATACTAAATCAGTTACCTTGACAGAAAACATTATATAAAGCTATTAAAATTTGACAGCTATTGTTATATACGTCTTCGTCAGGAAAAGATCGAAGTATTCAATCACTTTTTTGTTCTTTTACAAAAACGATTTCCTTTTTAGAATGTTTGAACTAATATCTTTAAAAGGATTTTACAAGTAATTATTTTTTTGAAAAACTGACAAACAAATTTATGCCTTATTACGAGCTACAAACAATAAACCGATATGCTAATTGCATCTTTGTTACTTTTAAATCATACTTTTTGAAGATATTTCGGAAAGGATCAGGACAAGTGTTTGTATGTGATGCTTCATACAAGCTATACACTATATATTAAGTGTTTTATCAGATATCCGTATTTTACGATGTATTAGATAGTTTTCTGCACAATGAATCGTGTTTATTTGTTTATTTGTTGGATACAAATGAAAATAATAACAGATGACTCATATTGTCAAACAGATATAAAACGATAGAGTATGAATGTCAATGCAACAACTCTCCATCAAGTCACATTTGTAAAAGTAAACCATAATATGTCAAAGCATAGTTACATTTAAAGGGTATGAGTTAAACGAAATTGTGACACTAACGCTGATTACAAATAAGTCAAGACGACATGCAGAGGGCAACATTAAGTCTTCTGCAATAGACAGGTGTCTAAACAATGCTAAAAAAGTTTAAAGGTCCTTAATCGTTTAGACACGAAATAAATTGTGAGTTTTTAGTACTTCCATCTAATTTTTAATTGAAACATGTTATGATATAATTTCATATAATTTCACAGAACAGCAACATTTATAAAAAAAAACCCCGCACATGACTTATTTCAAAGCGGTTATTATATTATTCCTACAACCATGCAAGTAAATACAAAACCCAACACGGCCCTCCACACATGTACATAGACAATATTTCTTAACATTTGGACGTTGTTCCAGAGATGCTGAGGAGTGCTGTAGGAACCACTTGACTCATTTTGTCCAAGCGAAATAATTCTATATAGTTGATACATAGTATGACTCATCCGTAACACAAATAGACTCCTATCCACATAATTTAAACTTACACAGGGCATTGCACACAATTTGAAGTTGAAACAAATAATTCTTTATTAAGTTTGAGATATCCCAAGTGTGGAACAGTTTCCTTATTTGTCATTTAACGGTATACATGATAGTATGTGTATTCTGTAGCTAACAAAATAACTTTGAATATCTGTTTGGAAAAAAAGACAACAATTAAACAATGAACACGTTGTCTTTGTTTTGCTATGTCAAGCTTCAGCGTATATAGATAAATAAAACATCTATTAAGTTCAGAAATCTTTGCAAACACCATGAACATTACCATATTCATACATTTCGTTTGCTTAGACGAAAGATCTACAATTTGAATTGTTTCGGTCTTCATGGTGCCGAAGGCTGTTCGCTTAATCCGCGCCGTGCGATGCAGACCCGGATACAGTATGGTCGTGTTTACATAAATAACTGAAAAGGCGTTTTAAACATCCCAAGTTACTTCAATGCTCTTGATTTGACTTCTTGTGGTCAATTATTGACACAATTTAACTTAAATGCTTGATTTTAGAACAAGTACATTGAAATATCAATACAAGCAATTATGATTGAAATTAATGATTCATAGAAGAGGGGAGTCTTTAACCTAACCGAATGCTGCTAACGATGTGGTTAGGGAATATTCACATATGAAACTGTAGATTCGTAACAAAAGGGGAAATGTTCAGATAACAAATAAAGGCAACAGTAGTATACCGCTGTTCAAAACTCGTAAATCTATGGACAAAAAACAAAATCGGCGTAACAAGCTAAAACTGAGGGAAACGCATCAAATATAAGAGGAGAACAACGACACAACATTAAAATGTAACACACACAAAAACGGACTAAGCATTAGACAAAATTCTATGAGAATAACAAATATAACATCAAAACCAAATACATGAATTTGGGCTAGAAAAATACCGTGACACGTCTTATAGTAATGTGAATTCACACTCAAATATATCTAATCTTACAATGACTTATTTCAGCTATTAAAGAATAAAACAAAATGCAAACAATAACCTACTAAACCTTATATTTGAAAGTTAAGATAACCGTATTTTTCGGTCCAAACTCATAAAAAGTTACATATGGGCAGGTCGTTCAAACTGATGTTATCACTTTCCTACAATTGTTTACCAAATATCTTTTTATTTGGATGAAAATACTTTTTAGTAATACTACAAAGAGGGACAAAAAATACCAGAAGAATCGTCAAACTCATAGATAGAAAAATAAACTGAAAACGCCATGGCTAAACATTTTCTTTCCCAAAGATCTCTGACAAAGTTTCAAAGACAAATTCATATCCTGTTTGCACATCTCTGAACCTTATGGCAGGCAATAACAAGATGGAGGCAAAGTTAAAATAAATATATAAAGCAGGTGTTATACTTTAAAAAATAGATATGTTTACATATGCGTGCTTCTAGAGCGTAATGATCTTGTTTAATTTCTTTTTTGATAATGAAAACTGTATCAAAATTTCCCAGTTGGATCCTATAAAACTGTAATTATAGTTTTCTCCCTAGAGAACAGTGACATATTTTCACAAGAGACATAAGAGAAGTTCGTTTCTTGTTTATATGTCTCTGAACCTTATGACAGGCAATATCACTATGACCAGTCATATATCAAACATGCCTAATTTCCCAGCAAACATTTTACAAAAATGCAGATAATATTGGCAGCGTGGGATATGAATCGACCGACAAGACAAATAAATGTCATGATTATTATACAAACGATGTTGTAAAAATTCATTAAAAATAATCGACTTTGACATAAATTGGTAGGCGTTACCAGAGCTTGACCAAGGAAACTGTTATGATTAATTAATTACTCCAATCTCATTACAAAAATTAAACATATTGAAAATTATAAATTGATGAGTACACAAAGTGGTGGTCTAAGTAAATAGATACGAATGAAAAGTTTTCATTTGATCTTGACTTAATCTTGTTATTTTTAATATGGGTATTTGATTTCGTGAAAATTAAATTGACTTATAAAATATTGTCCTGGACAACGAATTGTGTTGACATCACTAACGTTTGTTGCCCATAATAAAGTCGTTTTCCCTCAAAGCTAGATTTAGATATACATTTCTGTTTTTGGATTAGATCGTCGATAAGGACAAATAAATGAACACGGTTAAATGTGCTAAATAGTCGCCGTCAGAAACTTGCCCTGTTTTGACAAAAGCTATAGCCCTGTTAATAAGAATGTCCTATGAAAGTTCTAATTCTATTGTAAATTCTACGACACAAAAGAGCAAATGTGCAACGTCAAGAGATAATGTTGTTATGTTTTCACATAAGAAGAAATAATATAAAAAGGAAATTATTAAGGGTTACAATGAAGGACCAATTAAAATCAAAAGTCTAAGAAAGACATATTGCACCTAAAAGAAAAAAATGAACGTGCTGTTAGTCCTTTCACCACTAAATGCACCTGTTATGGTGTTATTTATCTTAGATTATTTGCATGTGCAGGAATCATATCTCTGCTTGATCAAATTAAAAGATTTCTAATTGATTAATATTATACTTAATTTCAATATCCCTAAGACATGTTTTATCCTGGTACGAAGTGATAAAACGGTGTCTGCTAATCTAAATTGAAAAAAAGGATTGATAAAACTTGTACTTTTATACGATTTGCGATCAGTAGGAGTTAATCAGTGCCTGTACCAGGTCAGGTATTTGTGATTTATTAAACTAAGTTTTCTGTGTTTGACCTTTGTTTTTGTCATTTGATTAGGTACATTCCGTTTTGATTTTTCCACGGAGTTCAGTATTTCAATGATTTTACTGTTTGCTGCTGAGAATCAACTGTTCCTGAAAATTATATATACGTAATTTCTTTTCAAAGACAGTAGTTATAATTTAGTGTTTAATTTAACATCAATAAGTCATCTGCTCTCCAATGCCTTATCCAGCCAATCTCTACCCCAACCGACTCGTTTGTATAATTTCTTGATTTGGGCAAAACCAATGTTTGTCAAATGCAACAACAAAAAAGAAAATATCTACTTTGGACGCAATATATACGCAGCAAGATAATCTTTGTGTCTTTTATGACAACTTTATTCAACAAGAATGATTCGCGAAGAACAAATAAATTTTCAGTTCGTGATATGAGTTGCAAACGAGTAAAACAAAAAACTGAAACTTTTAAACAAAGAAAAGACCAACGCACAAAAGCGTATGGAAAACGTTCTTATTATACTTTAAACATTGTTCATGTCATTACCGCTAGAATGATCCTGATGTTTATTTTGCAGACAAAAGTCATACAAAGCAGATACGCAGTAAAGGTGTATCGAGTTTATATTGTCAGCTATGTAATGGTTAGTTTACTATTCATAGAACACTTTAAGAAAAGCGCGTATTACTAACTACATGGAACATCATGCTCCGGTGGCTGATAATTCAAATTAATAAAGTCATGCATTTATGCATCTAAAAAAAAATAACAGAAGTTTGTACAATGATCTGTTGGTACAAAAGAAACAATTTTGTTGTCGTTTTTGCTAGATATACATTTTTTCTTTCATGCAGATGAAATTATTAGCACTTACGCAACTGTGCGAGACTAGAAAATATCACTTTGATAATTCAATTGTTAAGTCTAAAAGAGGACTGAGTAGATCTAATACAATTATCGGTAGCTCAATAAATGTTTGGAGGGATATTCGTGATGAAGCCATAACAAGTGGAATCGTTTTCTTTTCTTCAGACATAGAAACAATTTTCGTAAATGATACAGAACGAATATACTCTTTTTGATGCTACAAACTATAATTTTCTTACCTCGTTATTAAATTACAATAATTTTCATACAGAAAGTAGTTGAAAGAATAGTATTGTTTTAGCTGACATTATGATATCCATGCAAACAAAACAGGTACATACCTTTACACTTTATTATATTTTCGAAATATGTATTACATTTTCATGACACTTGCACAAAAGTATACAGTTTTGATTTGTTTACCAATTCTGTTGGATAATTTTCCACAGAAAGCTGATGTTATTTAACAGGTGACGAAAAGGTGCCCATAAAGTTAAAAGAAATCAACGAATCATGAAAGAAGAAAAATACAATGACAACAATGAAAGCTATCATAAATCAACTATCACAAAAGCTGTTTATAGAAGGCGTTAAATTAAATATACTATAAACAAACAGGTATAGCAACCTCACGATGAAACATGGCTAGAAAATTATATGTAAATGCTATATGTCGTAATTCGATATAGTGTTGCTCAATTTATATATACGATTTAGAAAGTTTAAAAAACACCTCTGTATAACAGGTATGAAAAGACAATATCATGTTTCTAAAAATGGGTTTTAAGTTATGATAGTAACAAAATATGCAATTGGCTTACATTGGCTTTTCCAAAAACAAAGCAATCGTGTATTAAGTATTAGTATAAGTTGACTGAGGAATAGGAATACAATGTATTTGGTCTTCTTCCGACCAGCAGTAAAACCCTTGCCAACGTTCAGAATGCTTTGCTTGTATTGGCTATAAACGTCCACAGTCACTTCTGGTCAGTAGGAAACGTTACATCAGATGGTTGTGTAGAGAAGGAAAGAAACTATCTGCACTATAAAGAACCTTTGCAAAAACTCTTTCAGAGGTCTAAAATTGGACTGTTGCGATGAGCCGAATTACTGTTCATATCTAGTATATTTGTTTTCAAGTAGCAGTGAACTTTTCCGCTCTTGATCCTTGACATCTACCCAGCAGCACCAACAGTTTACTTAATATATTGATTTTTGATAGTTTCGTTTTCTTAATTTTCATGAAATAATTGCCACTGGACGTTAGGCAAGCAACAATCAATCAATGTTAGCAATGTCACGGGATATTTTGGTTAGATGTCTGTAAACGCTGTCGTCAATAATGAATTTACAATTATTTAGAAGTTACAGATAAGACAATAACATGTAAGAATACCAATTTTACTGTACCAGGTACTAAGGACGCAAGAAATTTATAAAATTATAACTTGGATGTGTACACTGAATTGTAAAGCTAAAATCAGATACAATGAGAGTATAGTTGAAAGAATTCCTGCTATTTGAATGATTTCATGGCAAACTGAATGACGACTGCAGTTCAAGGTTATATCAAGAATATGACACATTTCCATGATACCAAATAGTTAGAAATCACAAATCAAAAACAATTTGTAAGTATTTATGTATTACGAAATACTTTCTTCGCGTTTACTGATGAAACTACATATTCGATGTCTTGTTGTTAAACATAAGTGATTTATACCAAAGACATATGATACACGCAGTTTATGTATCAGTTCTCATGATCATTTTTTTTATATTTATTCAAGAAAAGCAATGAAGCCAATCACCATGAAACTTACTTCTTGCTTGTATATCCTCTTAAGAATACAAATGTAAGAATGAAGGCATTCATGAAAAGCAGTGCATATACTTGTAAATCTGAATATAAGAAGGTAGTGAAGAGAAAAAGAGACGAAAGATACCAGATGAAATTCAAACTCATAGGTCGAAAATAAAGATACCAGATGAAAATAAACTGTCAACGCTATGGCTAAAAACGAAAATATCCACCAGACAAACACTGTACACAACGACAACATAGATATCAGGCGGTCCGGAAGGGTAAATAGATCCAGCATCACATGTGGCACTCCGTCGTGGTACAAGATTTACATATTTGTGGGTATAAAACATAGGTTAAATTATCATATTTCACGATTGAGATTCTAAACACCGTGATGTTTCATTGTTGTTATTATATATGCATTGAATTTAATTAATTATCAAAGGCGCCAGTATTATGATTTAATACGCCAGATGCGCGTTTCAATATACTATACTGTAATCATATGCTATAGTACTGTATTTACATTTACAACAATCATGCATTTATGTTTATCATATATATAAATATAAATACTTACCTTTAGTCAAAAGTAAGAACTGGCAGAGTATTAATGATTTCATTTTCCAGTGTTCTCTTTAATCAAATTCTCAGGAATAGCGATAACAGTTTAATCAAGTTAATAATTAACAAATGGATCTCAACAAATATTTTGCATGGCTGTCAAGTGGAAATCCTCTTAGTCTGGTTAATTCTATCGATTACTCTCATTTAAATTCCATTTAATTCCGTATACATAATATAAATACTTATTAATAATAAAATTGTTACATACACGTCCAGTCAATACAAATGCACTTTTTATGTCACTTCAAATATTGAACATCTTGTCTGTTCTTTAAAAAAAAACAAAAAAACTTAATATTGCTTCGAAAATAAGTTATAAACCGATTCCTTATTATTCTACAGTTGTTTATACAGGATAATACAGAGTCGCTTGTTAATTAATGATAATGTAAACACCAATAAAATGTCGATTTCAGAATTTTACAGAACCAACCAGATTAGTCATCAAATATTTAAACTGATGTGGTATATTATAGCCGTTAACTGTTATTGATAATGTAATCAGACCATAATATGTCCCATTAGCGTGATTTGAGAATGGAAACTAAGTTAACAATATCCCCCAAGAATATGCAATAAGTATTAAAAATTTTGATTTCTGAAACTGATTAAATATGATTTTCTTTAATTATTCCCATGAAATGAATGAGAGAGACGGTCCACATCTTTGATTCCTATATCATAAAGTCTACTTAATTATATAAATGTGATTGATATGCATATGTCGTTTGCTAAGAGCTTCACGTATGTTGACCTTTGAATATATTTTTTTATTTTTTATTTTATTTTATTTTTTTATTTATTTTTTTTTTTTGGGGGGGGGGGGGGGTTAATATTTGTGGTGCGTGTTTCTGGTTTGATTAACGTATATCCAACATCTAATTCTTCATCATTGAAATACAAATGCAATTTGTATGGAAGACGTAAAATAGAACCTGTAAAATAGAATCATCAAATTAGTTGTTTTCACATCATGCATTCGCATTGCTGTTGAAATAATAGAATAATAAACGAAATAAATATATGTCATTTATTTATATATAAAATTGAAAATCATTTGCAGTATTCTTAAACATTTGCATATAGTTTTTTTCCATTATCATCTAATATTCTTAATTAACACCTAATTTGATTAACTTTTTTGTTTAACTTATAATATTATTGATGATGGAGACTGGCCTTAGCTACACAGTTTGTTTACATGAATCCATAACAACTCGATTATGACGGTAGAAGGGAAGTTATGATATAATAATTAAAAATCATTTCAAAAGATTGGTATCTATCTGAATATGTCAGATGCGAAATTTGTATTTAATTAATTGAACGGTTCATTAATTTAGACACTAAAATTAACCTTATATAAATATATCTCAACAAATATTCGCTCAGCTCAATCTGCAAATATGTTCCCTCATGGTAAAACTATTAGTTTTGCAAAGCTGAGGCATTTATAACAAACGGAAATTACAGTCAAATTAAATCCCTCTGTCAAGTTTTGAGAATTCTAACAAAAAATCATGCCATTTTTTAAATACATTTTTACATATGTACAGAAAAAACTTATCACGATTCCAGGATTCAAATTTTGTACACAAGAAGCTTGTTTGTTTCTTCTTAAAACAATGATCACTGAAGCTTGAATCAAATAATTAGTATTTTCTTATCCCTTAGCCGTATTTGGCACAACTTTTGGGAATTTTGGATCCTCAACGCTCTTCAACTTTATACTAGTTTGGCTTCATAAATATTTTGATATGAACGTCACTGATTAGTCTTATGTAGGCGAAATGCGCGTTTGACGTACTAAATTATATGCCTGGTACCTTTGATAACTAATCATTCCAAATACAATGCATGGTAAGAAAATCCTTAGTATTTCAAACATTGCAATGCTTTGTAAACAGTTAACTTATATTCCTGACCATATCGATGATAGTTCATTTCAACACAGTAGTGCTGACTACTAGAATTTTGATATCCTCTAGGAGAAACCCTCTACCAGCAGTGTCATCGCCCCAGTGGTTGTAAATAAAATCATAAAAAATACCAGGAAAAAAACTTTGAACGCTATTCGCGCGTTTACCTACAACGACTCATTATTGACTCATAAATAGTAAAAGTACATATACAGTCATGCAAATTGACTCACCATAGATACAAGATTTTTTTTTCGCCAAATAACAAATAACTAATCAGTGACGCATTTTGAATAAACTATGTACTTCAGAAGCATTGAGAACCCAATTGTTTTACATATAGAATAAAAAACAAAATAAATATATGTCATTTATTCATTGTAAGAATTGAAAATCATTTAGAAAGTTAAAAAAAAATGATTGAGAGAAAACAAATCCGGGTTAAATATTTGCCTAATTTTTGTTTTTTTATTATCATCTAATATTCTAAATTAAAACTACATGGATTTTTTAACATGAATCTATAACAACTATGATTATGACTGTAGGAGGGAAATTATGATATAATAATTAAAAATCATTTCAAAAGATTGATATCTATCTAAATATGTCAGATGCGAAATTTGTTTTTAATTAATGGAACGGTTGATTCATTTGGACACATAAAGACATAGAAAAGACATTATCGAATGATAATCAATGTATCCGGTAATTGAATAGCAACGAACAAATACTATTCAGGTGTCAGTTGTTATCTATTTACGTTGAGGAGATACTTCAAAAGCTCCTTTTCGTCAGTTTTAAAAAGGTTGATCAATGTCGGGACGAGTTTGGACACCCTAGAAACAAACAAACAATGTGACTGCAATGAGATATTTTAAATGGTTTTATATACAGTTCCTCTTTGGGTGTTTCTACTTTTTTCTAAAACATTTCATTGGAGAAAAAATCATTGGTTTTTGTGAATTGTTTTATTTATTGTTATAGTCACTAACTAGACTTACCTGAATTGCATAGTGAGTTCCGATATATCCTCCTATGGTGTTTTCATTTTTTATGATTTTAATATGCTTGTGATTTCAAGGGGAAAACAAAAATCTACCATAGACGGCATTTCATTATTTAATTTCAACCGATTTTTGCAGTTGTGTACTGCTTAATTTTATACTCACGATAGTTATCAAGGTACCAGGATTATGATTTTATACGTCAGACGAGATTTTCGTCTTCACAAGACTCATCGGTGACGCTGAGATCAAAATAGTTATAAAGCCAAACAAGAACAAAATTGAAAAGCATTGAGGACCAATAAATCCAAAAAGTTGTGCCAAATACGGCTAAGCAAATCTTTTCCTAGAATAAGAAAATCCTTAGTTTTTCGAAAAATTCAAAATTTTATAACTAGAAATTTATTAAAATGATCTTATAATTGATATTCATGTCAACACCAAAGTGTTGACTACTGGGCTGGTGATACCCTCGGGGACGAAACGTTCACCAGCAGTGGCATCAACCAAGTGGTATATATAGTTATCAATGGTACCAAAATTATAATTGTTTACGCTAGACGGGCATTTCGTCTACATGAGACTCATCAGTGACGCTCAGATCAAAGTAATTATAAAGCCAAAGAAAAAGACAAAGTTGAAGAGAATTGAAGACCGAAATGTTGTGCCAAATACGGCTAAGGTAATCTATTCCTGGAATAAAAAGATCCTTAGTTTTTCTAAAAATTCAATGTTTTGTAACTTAAACTTTATTAAAATGACCATACAATTGATATTCATGTCAACACCAAAGTGCCGACTACCCTAGGGAATGAAACGTCCACCATCAGTGGCATCGATCCAGTTGTGTAAATAGTAATCAAAGATACCAGGAGAAATCGGTATTTTTCTACATGTACCGTAGACAATTTAATAGAATCGTTCAACGACCTGCCCTTAAAACCAAATTCCCTTAATGAAACATTTTAAGATATAACTATAGGTAACAAATGACGAAGTAAAGGAACAGCTGGTGGGATTATGCTGGCTTTTGCTGACATAATTCTATATAAGTATTCTTGTAATTGTTATAAAATACATCCCATAACATAATTATAAACCTAATCTTGATTTACTTTTAATGTTTAGAAATTTACCTGTGACGTCACTTTGTGGCATTGATAGTCATGTGACGGACAGTTCATGGTTCTGTTTACTTTACGTGTTTGTTTTAATTGTGTGGTTAGCATGTCGAAATGTACTTTTGCATTGTGTATTTGTATATCTCTGTCCTGAATGTTTTTATTTGTACCGTATTCATGACATGTAATGTTGTCATTTAGTGGTATATTTAACATTGCCATAAAAATGCGAGGTTTGGCTATCCATAAAACCAGGTTCAACCTACGATTCTTTCTTAAAATGTCCTTTACCAAGTCAAGAAACGGAAGTTGATAGCTAATGGTTCGTTTATGTTGCATTGTCGTTTGTCTTTTGTTTCGTTGTTTTCCAGTTATAGTTGAAGTGTTTCCTTCGGTTTTAGTTTGTAACCCGGATTTGTTATCTCTCAGTCGATTTATGACTTTTAATCAGCGGTATAATACTGTTGTATTTATTTTGTTATCTTAGATTTACCAATGGAATAAAACAAAAGGATACACACCAAAACGATATTACCTCAATGAGAGATCTGGGAAAATTGACGTCGTACCAATAAAGACATTTTACAAATGGAAAATACAAAATCTGTATAATAAAACAACACAAAACGTACTTAGTCTTTTTTTTTATATAGCGAATCGATATCAACCAAATTGAATAACAAGCAGCGATGTTTTAGCCTTGTGGTATGGGAGGGAATATTCGCCAAAATTATACAATTCTTAATTTGTCAAATGCAATTTCTTAATTCGTAACATGCAATTTCTTAATTTGTAAAATGTAATTTCTTAATTTGTAAAATGTAATTTCTTAATTTGTAAAATGTAATTTCTTAATTTGTAACAAGTATTTTTCCATCCGTACAGTAATATCTACATTTCTTGATTTGTGAATTGTAAATTCTTAATGTGTAAACACGATTTCTTAATTTGTAAACGTATTTTCTTCAGTCGGTACATGAATTTCTACATTTCTTCCTTTGTTAAATGTGTTGCTTGGGTCACGTTTTTTGAGATCGTGTCTGTGTAATTGTTACCGCTGCCAGCCAATGAAAAGTTCCGTTTCTAAAGAAAAAATACAAGTTACAAGTCATCATATTACAAATCATCATATTACAAATCAAGAAGTTACATTTTACAAATTTGATACTAGTGTTTCTGGTATAAAAAAAAAAGTCTTAAACTAAATTAAGAAAGTACTAATTTCTTTTTATTTTCTAGCACTGTGAAGATACCAATTGTGACAAAAATTCACTGCTTTGCCAATGAGATAATTTATAGCGTATATTTCTTTAATTTTCCGTTGATGAAAAATGAAGTATCACTAAACTCCCTCAGACCATTTATTCTTTTATTATTTTCTAGGTTCATTTTCATGGTTTAGTTTTTCCAAGTTTGTATACATTCCTTGCTTTGATTTTTTGTTTGTTTCGAGCATTTCGGGATCCGGTTTACAGTTAATCGAGACAGCGATTTAGTACACCAAACTAAAGTATTTTTCTTAAGCATAAATCATTCCTTTAGTTTTCTCTTTTCAATTGTTACACATGTAACTTTTGCTTATTATTTGAGGCTGTGCTTTGACTCGTTGTTCATTGCATCCGATGTCTTTTGTTCTATAGTCATCAATCTACATCTGATTATTTATATATTATCATGTCAAATACGTTACATATGTTCTTTAGGACACATTTGATTCACACATTTGTTTATTTGGTCAAATGCGTTTAACCATATATGGAGCTAAAGTATAAAATATTAGATTAGAGTCTAACATTTACTTTTATCTTCAGCATTTAATAATTACATTATAAAGTGTAATAGTTTTCTCTTTTTTTGATCTGGCTGGGCATTCCAAGAATTAATTTTATTTCCGTTAAAAACATGTATCTGCAAATAGTCTCCGTATCATCGGGGAGAGGGGACGTACCCTTTACTACGTTTAACATGCTCTAAATCAAAAGTATAGGAAGTTAACAGCATGATAAAAGACAAATTGATAAAGTGTCCAAGTTGACAATAATTTTCAACGTATCATTCACATTACACTACAACTAACACAAATACATAAAGTTAGTGAATATGGCTTTTTTTAATTTTATAAAAGTAAATCGTCCAAGGTTCGATTAGTAAACATTCTGTTCATGTAAATTTTTATCTTAAATCATTTAAAAATTGATTCTAAGAATCAATTTTCTTGATGCATTGAGGGTGCCGTAAGAATTAGAGCAACGGCAATAGTACACAACAAGTAAATGACTAAGAAAAGTCTATCAAACGCCATCGAGAAGACATTCCACCATTTCTCAACCTCATGTTGGTCAAAACTACCATTAACAAACTCATTAATTCTTTTTATGTTGCTCAATATGCTCTCAAGATAGCCCAGAACTTGTTTGTCTTGATACAAACTATAATCGTCTGTCTTTGGTACGTCTGAGCTGACCGAGTTATGTCGTTCCTGATACAGTTGGTCCTTGATATAATCTTTAGCATCCTAGAATAATAGAATATTGATTCACTGTAGGTATTTAAAGACAACCGATTTAAGAACAGATGGATTAATTCGTACCTGAATACTCTCATTATTATGACTATCAAACGATTATATTATTCATAGTACAACATAAATCTATTTCTGTGTTGTAGATATTATTATATATAGGTAGTTACAAATAATTAATGACATCTATTGGTTATTTAACGTGTTTACTGTTTTCCAAGTTTTGAACTTGGGCGAATCACAATACATAGTGCATCGAATTTGATTGTAGACACTCTAACCTACTGTTCTAGTTTAAACTGAATACTGCTTTATCCAAATTAGCTAACTTTAGAAGATTTAGAAAATTCACTCTGTGTCACAAGATTCACAATACAAACATAACAAATACATCAAAATCAAAATCGTCAACATTTTTCAGTGTGTCGGAAAAATGTTTCAACTAAAAAATATTTTAATATGACCATATACTTGTTGTTTAACCCACGAAATAAAACAAA
Organism: Mytilus edulis; assembly: GCA_019925275.1. Taxonomy (NCBI): domain Eukaryota; kingdom Metazoa; phylum Mollusca; class Bivalvia; order Mytilida; family Mytilidae; genus Mytilus; species Mytilus edulis. The sequence goes on from CM034355.1 coordinate 19,359,799, forward strand.
ACTTGAGTGTGATGATACAAATAGGGAAACAATAGGAAAATTGAAGGACAGACATATCTTGACAAACAGAAGAGACGAGTAATAGTCTACAAAACACTATACGGAAAAGACAAGAAAAAGTCCGCAGAACACTACACATAAAGTAAAGGAAAGAAAAGAAAAGAAAAGAAACTAGTAACAAAAATAAACAAGACAGGATAGGAAAAGACAATCAAGTCAAGAAAATACTACACGAATAGAAAGATTGAATGGAGAGATACCGAGGTACATTGAACAGTTAGAACATCATAAATAGACTTATAACCAGGTTTGTACTGACATGAGCATCATGGCAGGTGCCAAATGAGGAGCAGGATCTGCTTACCCTTGCGAAGCACTTGAGACAACCCTTAGTTTTTGGAGGGATTCGTGTTGCTCAGTCTTTAAATTTCGATGTTGTGCTTTCTTTACCATTATTTGTCTTTTTTTCTTCTTTTTTTAGTCATGGCGTTGTCAGCTTATTTTCGACTTATATATAATTATGAGTTAGGTACCTTTCGCCTATCTTTTACATCTATTGATAATACTTATATATTTATCATTGTTATTTTGCTTAGTTTCTTTGAATACCTATTCTAACATCGGACTCGGATTTCTTTTAAACTGAATTTTACTATGCGTAGTGCTGTGTGTCTTTTTATTCTACATTGGCGAAAGGTATAAAAGGGGGGGGGGGGTTGTTGAACTAGTATAAATTTTTGTTTCAGGGCAAAATATTAAGTCCACCTCCAGCTGCGTGTTTTTGTCGCTGCGTTGAAGATCCATTTTGATTGGCTTGTGATGCTTTCTGCTCTTCATTCTTATTTCCCCCGACACATTTCCTATTGTCATTCTCAATTTTATAATATTTATCTTTAACTAGTACAAAAAGCACATATGTTTCTATCATACAAGCATCTGTAAACAAAACTACATAGTCGGGTATCAACTTACGATTGAATTCGTTGGATGCAGGGAATACTTCTTGAGGTCAATGAAAGTCAGCTTTGTCAATGGTATAAGAAAATATCTTCTAATTCGCTCACTAAGATGGACGCCATATTTGCCTTTAAAATGCACTCTCAGAACAACTACCGTTAATAGACAGGAAATGGCAACAATCAGCATTGAAAATGTAAAATACAGACCTAAAAATACAACATTAAGTAAATTTTAATGTACCATTACCCTGTTTAATATTGTTCATTTTTACAGTGCAGACACGTTATTCATACGAACTAATACGTGATCTGTAAAATGATTAGATGAATTTTGACATAAACGTCGACCAGCAAAAAGTAAATATACAAATATCGACAAACAACGTATTCAGGATCATATGAATAACTTTGCTGCTGTTGTATGTGTGAAAATGAACTTTTGGTATTGATAATTGGTATTAGGTGCATTATGTGTTGCAATTAAGGAAAGGTTTAGAGTACATATTAAATATTGACAAAGAAATAAGTATTTCCCAAATGTAAATAACCACATAGTGTTAGGTCTCCTATCTTTATCTGGTTATCAAATACAAACATTGTTAAACAGAGCAAACCAAACACAATTGTTTGATTTACGAACTACACAGATTTCATTCGTCTTTTTATTTTTTGGTTATATGAGTTACATGATTTACGGTTTACATATCTGGCAATTAAATAAATCACGTCAAGGAATATCAAACAATGCTATGTGTTACGAGGGCTGTTTGTGAAGAAATTTCGCAAAATCAGTTGGATGTTTACTGATTGATATTTTAGTCTCCGAAAACATGATTTATTATTTAGATGTTAACTGCTTTTAACTAGATATGAAAAACTGAGAGTATTCTTGTTTCGGTGTGTTTGAAATTTGTTTCTGTGTAATTGCGTTTTGTGCCTCGTATTTTGTTTTGAAATAGGTCAGTTGCAACTGATTTTTACAATTTGACCTTATGCTTTGCTGCTTTACCACTGTCACGGGTCATAAAATGTTTATGCGCACAGAAACCCATACGTTTAGCCCACCATATTCTTTATGAACCTGGCAAAAATCAAGAGTCTGCAGATTAGTATGTGTGTCATATTTGTTATAAATAAGGTAGTTAGTTTTTATGTAGGGCCTTTCAAATCGACTATACGGTATGGGTTGTTTTTATTGGTCAAAGGCTGTATGATGGCCTTTAATTGCTTACTACCATATTATTTTATCTTTGGTGGATAATTGTCAAATAAACAATCATACCTCATCTTCACAAGTTTATAAGATTTAGGCTAAAAGCAACACTATACAACAAAACAGTATTTTACATCAAAACAAAGAAGAAAAACATTGAGAAACACAAACTCTTTGAAAAACTATTGTGAACTCAATTTATACTAGGGTTTACATGTGGCAATACTCATGATGATATCACATACTAGTAGATTGCATTAGTGATACACGTCAAATTGTCAACTACAAAAAGCGGTATTCATACAGATATTGTCATCTTGTGGTCTTTGATAGAGTCTTTTAATTTAAGCCTAGCTTATACAATAAAGGGACTGGAAATATTATAAACCATATTTAGCCAGAGTAATGAAAGACAATAACAATCAAAATCAAGGAGTAAACAAAGACTCATAAAACCAAAAGACATTTATATCAACAGTTACAAAAAACAAATAAGAAACAACACGAACTCCACTAAAAACCGGGAGTGAAATCAGGTGCTCCGGAAGGGTAAAAATTTCCTGCACCGTTTACGGCACCGTGAATTATGAGAAGTTTTTATTTTTTTCAAATTTTGATAGTCAAGGTCAAGTTGTTTGAATTGTAACTGTGGTTACTAAGTTGATGCCATATTGGAAATGAAGTTTCTCAATAAACCGATGTTAAGAAATAAAGTTTTGTTTTAAATTGAGGGTAAAAAAAGGTCAATATAGGCATTTTAGGAAATTTGATTCGAACTTCAAAAAAATAATTTGCTTTCAAAAAATATTCTGTGCTTTTATGTCTAGTATTTACAAAAGACTCGGAATTGGTAACTATAAACACTTATGCTTGCAGTCAATTTAGTTATATGTAATAGCTTTTCAGGCAAATCCCTATGGCGTTCGTTCTATTCGGGTAAAAAAGAACTACTGTACAGTTTAAGCATGGACTGAACAGATTTAAATTGCCCACAAGCAAACCGTCTGAACAGTATGGCATTCACTGTAGTGGAAAATCTAACTACTGAATGAAAAACGTGACTAAAATATGTATTGTTCAGTCTATTAAGAGCAGTTCAGATCAAAATGACCGCTTCATATCAAAATTGGTTAACTCGTGAAAACATCTTGTCAAAACTATTGAACATAAAACATTGGACTGATTCCAATATATGCCACAAAAAAATGAATATGATTAGTTTAGAAAAGGATAACTAATCTTATATTTCATAAAAATAAATGGTACTGCTGTTTTACTTACTTATGAAGGGAAATGAATCCCAGATGCTGGGATCATATCTAGTATAACTAACTGGAAGACAGCAAGAGACAATAGCACAGTCACTTGTAAACTTATTTTCTCTCCGGAATCTGGTGGCAGCAGAAAACCTAATACTGCTACAAAGGTAATCAACAAGCAAGGGAAAACCACATTGACTATGTAAAATAAGGGTTTCCGCTTAAGTTTTAGATGGAACTTTACAGTCGGAAAAGGAACACCGTCGTAAAGTGGCTCGACGCGAGTAATGAACGCATCTAAAAGACTCCATTCACTATTTTCTATGTACGATTGTAGTTCTATTTTGTTAGTGGAATGGGTAACGTTAATATCCCAACCATTATATGCCCATGAACCAAGTGTTAACGAACAAACTTGAAAATCAAATGGAAAATATCGGATATCTAAAGCACAAACACTGGTGATGAGAGATGGGAAATTGTATTTAAGTTCTCCTTCCTGGTTCAAGTTGGCTCTATAATCTTTTAGGCCGGATAAAACTGGATCAGCGCTGAAATGTAGCAAGATATACATGAACATAAGAATATAATGTTAAAGGACATTTCCGCTCTGTTTGTATTTTACAAAAATGGTGTTGGGGAGGGGGGCTTTCAAAACTTTTAGTCCCGTGAATTAACTGTAAATAATTAAGGTTTTTACAGAAACATTATATGGAAATAATTGCATATTATTACATCTCTACTCTTCGTACGGAGAAAAATCTCTTAAAATAAAATGACTGTTTGCTTGTAAGAAAGTGGGTAAGATATAGGCCGAGAAATAATTGTCAGGGCTACTGAACATGTGTGATTATTGATAAATTTATCTTTTTGGGGAGTTTGAACCATATTTTGACAGAGGATTTCGTTGGATTAAAAAGGTTTTTTTTAACCTAGTTTTTTGAAACACTGACCGCGAAAAAAGATTTTTTTTTACATTCCCTTTTTACTCAAATTAATCTGTTCCATACGTCATGTCAGCATTATGGTTAGTAGCAGCGTATGATATGTCTGGCCAAGTTAAACTTTGTCACAAACCTTTTAATAATTGAAAGACTAATCAATGTCTGTAAATGTATAAGTAGTTTAAATGAAGGTCAGTTTTGTATTTAAAAAGTTAAATGGATTAACACCATGGCTTTATCATACATTAGCCTTATCTTTACAATCCGTTTATCTGAAGTCAATGGTATTACTATAGATTGACCCATAAATTCAGATAAAATTGGAACTTTTTGTTAAAAATCTGATTTTCTCTCCGTTTTCAAAGTTCAGCACTTTTTGCCGGATGTTATACACAAAATTATCTGTCGTTTTCGACAATTTTTTTAATCAATAAATATGCGTTTATATTTGTTTAAGTAGAAAATATTGATGCTTTATAATTTTGTAATGAAAAAAAAAACTATTTCGATCTTAAACGGTGTCCTACAGTACTTGACTTTAAAAATTGATGCGTCACTGCCAAATACAAAAGAAAACATATATCATATGTACAGGAGAATCAGATTTTGAAATAGACAAAATAAAATTATAGAGATCTGGGAATTATTCAACAATTTCTCTATTTCAAATACCGACAGAGAAATGAAGGGGTCAGAAATAAAAACTTTTAAAATCAAACATTATAATATATTAGAATCTGTGACAGTTTTCATTTGGGTGTACTTCCGTTCTTTTACTTCTCTGTGGAATTGATAGTTCTAGTCATGTTTTTCATCATATTTCTTGGTGCATCATTTATAACGTATATACATTTGGTTATTTTACATAACTATTTCTAATAGATTTTTAAAATTTTGGATTTGCCTTGAAATGAAATTATTTGACACCTCTACATTTTACATATTCATCACTTCCATTATCAGCGACCATTGCCCATTTTGATTTCAATTAGATGAGCAACGCATTTCTTCTAGAACAATTATATAATAAAAGCAAAGCCTTCGATCTTTCAGAATGCACCAATAATAATTATTTCGATAATAGGTATATTGCGATATTATATTAAATGTGGGAAATACCAAAAGTGAAATCAAACGACTTTTACGAAACTTCATAAGTGTAAAACTTTTGCTGATAAACCAGTAGTTTCTGTTTCGATGTCGCCAGTATTAGTCTGTTCAGATCGATAATAAACCAAAATGTTTTGAAGAATCAAAATGATTTGTTGTAGATGCAAGAAATGTATTTTACCTTTAAAATTATATACAAAATACTGCATACCACTATGAAATTTAGTGAATTAGTATACGAAAATATGTATAAAAATCTTTTATTAATATTCCTTGATATGTCCGTGAATTTTGACGCGCGAAAGCGGAATTTAACGAGGACATTTTTATGGAAGGAAAAAGGGACTGCTACATTTAGTAGCAATTTACTTGTGATGTGATTAGTAAAATGACGAGGAAGCACTATGTCATTGGTCCTGTCGACGATAGGAGTTTTTTGAAACGACCTTGCACGGTCGGTATATATACTTGCGCGGTCTAATGGTTACGGTACATTGTAATCTATAGTACCGTATTAAAAATTAAAAAAGTGTGTGTACATATAAGCTAGTAAACGTCATTTTGATTACAAAAATCAGATACATTTTTAAACCATTCTAAGTGAATTTTCTAATTATGTGTCCAAATTTTGCCATGGGAATCGGAAGCATTTTTTTTTAAGTCGAATAGTTATATTTAAAAAAAAACCAACATCTGGGTCAATTAAGGAACGGATTTATTACTATGCATAAATTTTATATTAAAGCAATTACTTTTACAGTCTTTAATGTAAGATGCATCTCCATAGACATAGATGAACTGTTTTATATTTTGTAGTATAATTAATTTTCGCAATGAACAGACTCCCTTTATAACAAACTTGTGAAAAATCTAAGGTTTTATCTGAATAAAAAACATATTTGACACTCTGGAAAAAAATAAGGAAATAAAACAAGTGTAAAATGTCCAACCTCAGTAACTTTATCTGTTTTAATGACATAACGTGACTGATATAATTTTAATTAATGTCCTTTTTTATACATTCACGCTGAGTTTTTTGGTCGATCCTATACTCAGCGGAGATAATGTAATTTTGTAAATGTTATACGACATTTTCTCAAAAAACATTATAACAACAAATATTTCCCTTGGTATATATTGTAATTCTAAAATCTACGCCAGTTATCAGTAATATTACTTAATGTAATGATAAATTTGATAAGAATTTTTTATTCACTGAATACAATTATACAAAAAAGTATAAATTTTACTCCCACAGAAATAAGGAAGTAATATTTTTTTATACATTTTTTTCATTTACAAATAAAAGAAACTTAATTTATAAAATAACCTTAGTGTCCCTGGTGTAATTAATGATTTAGTATAAGATTGCATTTTCAATCACGTAATCAAGTTTCATCCTACTCAATTTGTTTGCACGAATAAATACTCCAATTAAAACAGTCTACAGAGTTAACTTTTAAAACAGACTCAACTTAATTGCACCAGTCTTTCCTATCAGGATTGTATATCAAAAGGGAACAGACATAAGAAAATTTTTGCGCCACAGACAATTAGACAGACAGAAAACTGTGGTTCGATCAACGCTTTTACATCTCAATATAATATAAAAGTAGCATTCAATTCTGAAATAAAAGAAGGTTTTTACTAATGAACAACATGTATGATTTATGATTTGTATGTGTTTATGCCTCAGCAGTACAAAAACTCTGCATTGCGTGTATGCATGATGCACGGATATCATAAATAAAAGGGAATTGTATACTCACTTATCGTACAGGGTAATGTCGGGCACCCATACAGTATTATACGGTACCACGAATCCAGTTATATTCCCGAAGTTAGGAGCATACCAATCAAGTCTACAATCTGACCATTTCTGTACACAAAATAAAACAATTAATGTATTTAGTTATTTTTTTCTTTTTACTTTTGTCTGATACACAATAAGTACAATATTATACAATGTGGTCAAATATATATTCAAAATTTAATTGGCATGTTTGCGTGTATTTAGTTCATTTGTTTTTGAAAGAAAAGTATAATTTTAGGAGATATGGAAGTTACTTCTGAATCATATGATACAAGCTAATTTCGTTTATTTCAATATGTGAGGTGATTCTAGTATTCATAGTTATTTGGACACTCTATTTTTACATATTCGTTGTGTTTTTGCCGCTTCTATCATTACAATATATAAGCACATACCATTCGTATCCAAACGTTCAGTTTGATAATTTGTTGAGGTTCATCCTAAAAAAAATATAAATGGTGTATTTAATACTGATACATTCATTTTTGTCAATATTTGATGCTCAATTCTAACTGTTGACTTTGCTACCAATACTATAGTCCTGTTTTTCTGTTGCAAATATTGAAACAATATATTGTCATTTACTCGGTCTTGATAACTAGCTTTTTATTAATTTGTACATCCCAGTGGTACAATTAAAGACACATGTAACAAAACATTGTAGAACATTAATCACACCCTCATCTTGTGGTCTAGATTATATAGAAATCCGACATATTGAAATACATGTATAATGAAAAGTGGGGGGGAGGGGGAATAAAAGTATGTCTATAAGCAATGATGAATACCGAATAAAACTGGTTCTTTGTGTCGGTTTAATAAAATACATGTACTAGTTAGGCAGTATACAGATGTGAAAAACTTAACACAACATGGAGATTTGTCTCATTGGCACTAATAGCACATCTTCTTATATTTATAGAGAGTGAGAAAAAACAAGATGATATGACCTTCAACTACTGGGTGCATTGATAGATCGTGCAGGTTGTATAAATACACAGTAACGTCTGTATTAGGGAGAGGGAGAAAATCCGATGTATAATGTAACACACAATCTCCACTTATAATAACCGTTACACTAAATCTTCTAATAAGTCCGTAGGTGATCTACTGCTAGGGAAATGTTCTTCCCAACTAAGGATACAGAAGAATGTGTACCCAGGTGCTATTTTGTATTTGTAAAAAGAATGAGTGTGAATTTAGTCGGTAATTGCAAATGGGCCGATCTTTGCATAAGGGTTCTACTTCTGAATAGAAATAGATGGTTAAAACATCCATAACGATTATACTTTAAGAATGAACTCCTTTAGTCTAGGAAAACATGTTTATTTATGAGTTATACTTGGCTTTGAACTATTGCTCAGTAACTGTGAGTACTCTTATTTCAGTCCTTTGTGTCTACTGTTTTATTGTTTACTTAATTGTTTTTGTGTCTCACAACAACCTTTTGAGCTAAATCAAATGCTACTGAGTTTTAAGTTATTTCTTGTGTTGTTAAACCACTACCCAAATTTAGAAGAGGGTTGAGCTCACAATCATTGTTATACCCCGCTACGTTCTTTATGAACCTGCCACAAATATGAGCCTGAAGTATTGTTGTCTTTGGTACTTGTCTGTCGTCTTGTTTGTGTAAATTGTTTTGTTATATATACTAGAATGTTAGTTTTCTCGTTTGAATTGTTCACATTTTTCATGTCAGGACCATTTATAGCCCAATATACATTGTGGTGTTGGTTTTCTCATTATTGAAGGCCGTACGGTTGCGTATAATTGTGTATATTCACGTTGAACTTGGAATGTTGTCTCGCTGGCAATCATATCACATTTGCTTTTTTTCATATTGCATGTTTACTTTTTGTGCTGTTGCATTGGTGTTCACCTTGCTTGTCACAAAGTTAATCTTACATTTGTCTATTAATACGATCTGTAGAAATAGTTCATCGTAACTGTAATGTTTGATTACTAGATTAATTACTCGTTTAGCGTTGAATATTATACCGACCATACAAGGATAATTTTTCGAACAGATTGACTTTATAATTGTGATATTATACCTTCAAAGGTTTTAATGTGAAAAAAAATAGCAATTATTTATGTATTTTCCTTGACGGTTTTAAATAATTAATGCATAAAACAAAGCAATATTTGCTTGTGTGTTTGTCAGTTGATAATATTACAACAATTTCATGAATATTTCATTCGTTATTTAGGGAATTAAGTCGAAACAAGTCATCAATCTGGAATTAACATTAATCAAATGGGTCTATGTCATGGTTATTGGATTATTTTCCTAAATCCTATTAATATACCATTTAATTGGTTGTAATCTTGTAGCCGCAATTTATTGATTCCCATTCATTTGAGATGTGCAGGTGGTAAAAGTCTACTATGTGTATTTTGTTTCCAAATAATAAAATTGAGAAGGAAATGAGGAATATGTCAAAGAGACAACAACCGTACCAAAAAGCAGAAAACGGCACAAGCCCACCAATGGGTCTTTAATACAGCGAGAAATGTTTGCACCCAGGGGATGTCCTAGCACATGTGTGTAAGTTACTAAATGTCTTTTAGAGCTAGTCCGTATGAGCTTTGGTTATAAGTGTAATAGTTACAAAGTTTAGACAGACTTTCCACAGTCCCTCCCTCCCTTTACTCAACATGTTCAACACGAACGTTTACGTTATATCGGGTTACGTTGTGTTTTCTACTGTGATCATTTCATTGCATGTAAGGTTAAAATAAACCTTGCCTCTATGAACTTTTTAACCCCTGTGGGTACGTTAAACATGTTCAAATTGGTGATGATGATGATAATGGATGGCTGCTTAACATCTAGCGGCAAATTAAATACATATTCAGGACGAAACATGTTTATGTAAAATTAACCCTTTTTTTTTTATATTAGAACGTGTCGCTGAGTCTGGTTTTTACGTCCCAGTTTGCACCAGTCCGCAGGAAGGCATGTCACCCTACCCAGAGACTGTTCGGCTCGGAGTCAATGTAACATAATGCTCCTAGAACTTATGCTGCGTGATAAAGGGAGAAGTAGGAAACCCCAATTTCAAAGTCTTAAGTTTGAAACGGTCGAGGTTCGAACTATCGCCCTATATCAAAAATTGGCAAAGCAGGGGTACATATTCCATTTCGTTTCTGTCTAATATAGACACCGACTTAATATGGGCACTTCTACAAAGAGTATCTTCTAATTTGTAAAATTATCTGAAAATAATATAAAGTTAAACATCTCATTTCCCCACCTGAAATAGCACTTCTAAAACAGTTCAAACAGGCACATGTTGACTAGGATTGTTTCATCCATGGAAACACCCATTCATTAAGGCGGGTTAAGTACAATATGACGCAAGGTAATAGATTTTCCATATAACTGTCACTTCGACTCTATGCATGCTGATGTTTGATTTGCTTTGTTTGAGTGCATTATTCTTTGCACATCCGTAAGAGAAAATAAATTAATTGTCATTAAGTAATTGTGCATGGCATAATTTTTGTTTGTTTTCCGTATTAATCATTTCATACCAAACCCCTGATTTGAATTAATATGACCGATGAATTATTCAGAACTTTATTATATTGATATTTGTGTCACTTACAATGTCTATGATTTGTCTGAGGGACATATACAGATCAACTGTTGTTGTATCATTGGCTTGGCACTGTGGGCGAACAGCCTCTTTGTAACCAATAAACAACGAGTCTGCTAAGTCATCAATCATGTGGCCTTTTAAACCTGTGAAATATACATAAGTTACGGTCATACTTGATTGATACTGTATCCCGAACTGTTAGTATTTATCTCAAAATGTATGATATTTTGTTTATTGTGTAAATAATTACTTGTTTTCTTTTTGTTTGCAAAATCTTCATATACATGGAGGAAATAAATTTAAAGATTCGTTCATTTATAAGTTAAGTTCAGACTTGACTAATACTGTTAAGTATAGAGACCTCTTATGAATAGACAGATTTTGAAAACTTTGATGTAAGAATGCAAAGAGAAAGATGTAAATTAAACGAAAAAAAACCCAAGTACAATTATTATAGCAAATACTTTTAAAATCAATAGTTGTAAAGGCTAAAGAAGTTTGAACATCATCGTGTTTCTTTAATAAAAAGGGGGCTACATATCATTTCTACTTTAAAGTACTTTTAATACTATTATATAGAAAGTCGTAAGATTGTCGAAAGTTGGGTCGTATTTGATTGCAAAAAAACGAAACAACTAACAATAGATGATTAAAGAAAACGTTTAAAATTAAAAAAAGTTGTTTCTGGACTCTTACAGGCATTTTTTTTCGGAAAAGAAGCTTATTTTATACAAGAGAATTACTCCCGTTAATACGATTTAAATATGGGAATTACATCCTTTAGACCAGGTACATAATATTAATTCTTTTTTAATATATATTAAGATTAATGCATTATTAATCATGATACAAATATACGACTGTTTATTGATAGTCCGATGTTTTCCCATGGCAACGAGACTGGTGTTATAAAATCGTTCATAATGACCTTTTATTGTATAATCATCCCATACGATAATTATTGTCTCTCCAGTGAAGCTCGAGAAAAAAACCAAATGGTACAAACCTTTGACAGATGATAAACCAAAATGTATTAAGAGTAAAGCCAAACCCGAAAAAAATAAAAGTTTGTAAGAACTAAAATGTTCTAGAATCCAATTTGCAACTGCATTCCGGAAACATGAGCACATTTTGTAATTACTTAATATTAAGACGAACCAACGTTGTTTTATTGTCATGTGGTGATAAGAGCAATCTTGTGCGTCGTCAAATATGGCAAACAAACCGATTATGATACAACATCATGTTTTCCTACTCTTCATAGAGACATTTGAAGGTTCACAAATGAAGCAGCACAATAAGAAGTACCGTGCTAACACAAAGGTTCCTGGTTGGTTCCGGGATGAAAATTTCTGGAACTGAATTTTCGGTTTTCCTTGACACCATTTGCGAGTATGGTCTTGAGGAAACGATGATAGTCCGTCTGGAGGGGACGATAAATGACTGACCCGTGTTAAGAGAGAGACCATATCTCTTGCACGTTAAAGACACCCTTGTAGATTTCGAAAAAGAGCAGGCTAATGCCAAGGACTCAAAGGGATTGAAATTCTAGTTTGAACCAAATTTTGGGGGAATATGTGACATTTGCATGCCCCTTCTTTCAATATTTTATATGTTATAAGTGTAGAATGTTGCCATAGATACACAATAAATATAAAATATTTCATCATTTGAACATTTTTATAAATCAAATCTATGGAAGATATTGATTATATACATAAACACATGCAAGACACAAACAGTCGGCTTAATATATAAGAAAGCCAAGAATAGGAGATGATTAAACTTTTTTGGCTAAATTCAAATTTTAGTAACTAGCTAGGGAGTTCTACCAAATCTGTAATTTTACCGACTGTGTCCAATTTCGATTGAAATAGTTTTGAATAAGTGTAAATGCGCGTGATGCATGCAAAGCAGGAGAATAAGGAGATCTCCTACCTTTCTAATAACTAGCGCAAGACAATGATTTTTGAACCCATAAAATTAGACGACATTGCAGTGGCATACTTCAGCATAATAAGAAAGTCACAAAAATCATGAAGATAGATTTAAAAATGAGACATCGCCGATTCTTTTTAATCACTTTTTTTTTAATTTCTTATTCCGAGTTTATATCAGTAAATATAAGCGTAGTTATATAAAGCCATAAATATATAAGATGTATGGTTTACCCTGCTTGCCGTCATGGCAAATAAAGAATTATATGAATATTCATGCATATGATACGTATCTTACTTACTGAACTATATACAACTAATTATAAGAATAAAATAATTGTTTTCCTTACCTTGACATTGTAGGAGCAGGAAAACCAACATCAGGAACACCTTATACGTAACCATCATTATCAAACGACTGCGGACTAAGACTTTGGTGAATCAATCATTTTATTTACATTTCAATCTATATCAAAGCGTCATGGAATCCTAAATAGCTAATGGCCTGAAAGTGAATAGATTTGATCTGTGATCAATTGATTACTATCTTTATTTATATTTTATAAAGGTTTGTTCATGTAAATACATTGCACTGGTATTATATATTTAATTATCAATTATTTTACATTCATAATAATCATTCAAATCATAAGGCAATGATACACTGTACAAACGGATACCTTATTCATAGTAATGTTATTTGAATTATTGACTTTTGGATTTCCGTAAGAATATCTTCACAATCTGTTTTAAATACAGATACTATTTCTAAGCTTTACTGACATAACGCATATACCTTGGATACAGGATCTTTATTGTAATCAGATTTAGTATTTAGCTTTTATGTCACACAATTAATTGTTGCATTGTTGGAAGGAAAAATATGTGTTTCCTGAGATGTTCAGAATTTCTGATCAGGAATTGAATTTGAAATTTGTTTGATTTATAATATACTAATTTACATATTGGAACATTTTTTTGTGGGGTTCTTGTTGATGAATCGTTAGTTTTCTGCTGATTCTTTATTTTTATATGTTGTGTTTTGTTTAATGTTGTTTCGTGTTTGGTCTAATTTTCTTTCTATTTTAGCCACGTCTTTATTTCCAAGTAAAGCGTATAAATGTCCCTTTGGTATCTTAAGTCCAACTTTTGCTCAGTCTTTATTAAATATCTAAATCATAATGAAAAAAATATTTAGCTAATGAAGTTATAAAATTGTTATTCTTCCAAAAAATCTGCTCATTTCATTGATAAATGAATAAAATATGCATAGCCAGTGTTTTGCTGAATTTTGTTTTATGCTGTTATTGAGACGGTGTGTTTTTATAATTGATAGAAATTGCCATGATTCATGGTTTGACTTTATATGAAAATAGATAGTAAAAACATACATCCTCAAAAATGTGTCTGACATTACATGTTTTTCATTGGACATATGGTGGCAAAATTTACAATAAAACAAAATAAATGATATTGTGACTGAAATTGTGATTTCCATCACAACAATGTATTATATGAATAATTTATTTGATCTTATAATATTAAATTTATAATGTGTATATTTAGATTTTTTTGCCCAGTAGTCAGCACTTCGATGTTGACATGAATATCAATTATATGGTCATTTTTATGAATTTCCTGTTACAAAACATTCAATTTTTCGAAAAACTAAGGATTCTCTTATCCCAGGAATAGATTACCTTAGCCTTATTTGGCACAACTTTTTGGAATTTTGGGTCCTCAATGCTCTTCAACTTTGAACCTGTTTGGCTTTACAACTATTTTGATCTGAGCGTCACAAATGAGTCTTATGTAGACGAAACGCGCGTCTGACGTATTAAATTATAATCCTGGTACCTTTGACAACAATTTTTTTTTTAATTTATTTTTTATATTTAAAGAAAATCGTCCAGCGCGTAGACAAGAATGCAAATAAAAGACCGAAACAATAACAATGGAACCTTTACAACTATCATCAAATTCTGAATTGACAAAAAAAAATAAGAAACAAAGAATACTAGTAAGCGCATTGCACCCAGGCCATAATGCAGGCTTTTGAATTGTAAACTTATATAATGTTTTGACTTAATAGTAAAATCTCTATGATCAAAATCAGCATAGATATATAGAGAAGGGAGATATACCGCGTTAAATTGCAATGTATTGATAAATATTTATATACAGTTTTAGAAGGGTTTCAAAAGGTACATTACAATTGAATTTAACACAATTCAAAGTGTAGCTTAAACATGAAGCAAATGTCATTTAAGTACAAAAAGTGGAATACAAAGGAAACATGCATTAACTACTTATGCTTCAGAAAAGACAATTAAAACTATGTTTACGCCTTCGTTGTATCTTTTTTTCCAGAAACGGATCGAGACACATTGTCCAATATCAAAACCAGCTTTAAGTTTATATATACTTTCCGACAAACATTGTTTGCATTTCATTGAACAATCGAAAAGTCGTTACTAAAATCAATTGTGATAAAACTGTACAAAAACATATAGACGCTACAACGCTGGTAAACAAATAAGCAGCTCCTGCAGTAAATGGCATTGCTGGTAAAACCTGCAAGAAAATCTCACAGCGAGTACACTAAAACTGATTTAAATTTGGCGGTAAAAGTTCCATTACTCTAGAAGGCAAATAAAACATTGTAAATCGAAAGGGAGCTACGTACTCTCCCCAAAAAAGCGACAGTATGTCAGACTGGCGGTTTTCTCGTGAATTGTTTTACATTTGTAATTTCGGGAACTTTTATAGTTGTACGTAAAAATAATGATTTATCCCTTCTTAAACAGTATATTGATATATCATACATTAGTTATTCTTTTGATGATTTAGAAAAGGGTTTTGTAGAACATTTGGTAGAACCAGCAAAAAGTAAAATCACAAAAATACTGAACTTACAGAAAAATCAATTCTGAAAGTCCATAATCACATGGCAAAATAAAAAAACAAAACGTATCAAAAACGAATGGACAAGAACTGTCATATTTCTGACTTGGTACAGGCATTTTCAAATGTAGAAAATGGTGGATAAAACCTGGTTCTATAGCGCTAACCCTCTCACTTTAATGACAGTCTCATAAAATTCCGTTATATTTACATTGATGCGTTAAATGACACAATAAATAAAATAGTCAAAATATGGCTACATCAGTCATCATCGTACATAACAATTTTAAAATGAATAATTGAACAGAACACAAAAAACATCTACCATCTACGAACACATTCATTGATTTGAGTGTCTGACGTCAGAAAATTGTATACGTATGTAAGAATAAATTTCAGAAATAGACCGAGATTTAAACTAGTCCAAAAGCCAAGGTATAATATAGAATTTATAAGAATCCACAAATAGTAAATTCCACTACGCGATTGAATGATTTTGACGTTTGTGGTTCAACGTATATACATTTGTAGTAATTCATAATAGAAATATATCATAATGACATATAATAGAACAATATCATACTGACGGGATCTTTTAAAGTACAGAGTCACGTTATAAGAACAATAGAAATATAAAAAGTCGCATATACAAAACAAACCACCAAAAAATGAAAGCCAATACAAACACATTGACGAGATGTTTAAGTACCGAGCCACGTCAAACGAATATCACATAAAACCATTCAACAGTAAAAGTAATATTAATAATAGAACAAAGACAAATGAAAGAACTATAAAACACGTTGTTAAGATGATAAACAACATCAGTACGCAGAATCTATACATCAAGACCATCGTGTATTATTTGAGAAGTTGATACGGAATATTTATCAACAAGGTCTTGGTACCTTCCGATGAACTTTTTTAGAAAAAGGACGGGACGTTCTTTGACATAACCCTGGTTCATCAACTTTCTACTCAGACACTGATGACGTTTTACAAAGTCGGAATATGAGCTGCAAGCTCTTGAATATCGAATAAGTTGGGAAATATATATCCCATATGCAGGTGAAGTTGGTATATTGCTACTAAGGTGGGGGGAAATTTATAATTTCAAAATTAAAATCGTCTCGTTTGTCATAGATTCTGGTACTGAGATGACTGTGTAAGTCAAATTCGAGATATAAGTCTAAAAATGAGGCGAAAGAAGCCGTGTCTGTTGTTTCTTTAATCTCTAGTTCTGGGGGATATATTAATGGAACCCAATCAGAAAAGTTCGGATTGTTTATGGAAAGAAACATCATCAATATATCTGAAAGTGAAATTAAATAATCTGGCTTCTTTGATCCTCTTGTTTTTGACAAGTGTCTAGAGGAACTCCGATTCATATGAAAATAAGAAGAGGTCGGCAAGAAGAGGCGCACAGTTTGTTCCCATGGTAATGCCGACAATTTGTTGGAAAAGTCTACCTCCAAACTCAACAAATATGTTGTCGATAAGAAACTCCAGCATACTGATCACTTGTTCTTCTGTGTAGCATGTTTTACCTTTTTGTTTGTCACTATTAACGAAATATGCCTGATGAAATCCCAAAGTAATAAATTTATAGCGTATGCTACCATTTTTATGTTGAAAGGCATTGTGGATTATTTAAGCAATATAACATTGATCGTTTAAATCATATTTATTGGATTTTTTCATGCAGGACAGTGAAGGAGATACAGTTCTTCAACTTTGGTTAAACTTCCAAAAGAAAAACACAGATATATGATTGTCCAGAATATCCTTTTTGATAAGTGTCTAGGGAGTAAAACTTATGGTGGGTTTCAAATTCAAATACTTAATTTGTATTATACTAGTATTCAAACTTTGTCTGCCAGACAAAAACATATTTATTATAAAGGAAGGACAGGAATTAACATTAAGTTCTTTGTAGCATGAGTGGGACTATAATTAGTTTGTTTTAATTCTGCTTTGTATCAACGGGCTAAAAGCCTTACGCTTATTCAGAAATAGTTAACTTTTACGTTGTACCCATTATCTCGGATAGTCTTGAATGTATTTTTAGTTGGGTTTGTAACGTGCAGTTGCAAATATTCCATGCATGTTAAGGACAGGACGAGATAGTCTTGAAATTAATCAGTTTTAAATTTTAAGTTGTATTTTTCGTTTATGGATTAACGCTCACAATAGTATCTCGCTATAGTTGGCACATTTCGTAGAAAAGTGTTGTTGGCAATATTAAGGTCACCTTTTTATTACGTGGCCAGTCAGATCATTTATGAATGGGAAACTTGCAATAATCAATCAGAAAGTCTAGACTTGAAACTTTCAATATCGAATCAGACTTGAAGCTTTTAATATTGAATCAGACTTGAAGCTTTCAATATCGAAACCCTTAAACAGTTTGTAGTACATATTAGTCGCTATATGTGTTGTACCAATAAAGGACAATTGTAACTAGCTTTATAGTGGGGAGATATTTTTTGTAATATAAGATGAAGAATATTGCCCCCATGTTGATGACATTAAACCTTGTTGTCAAAGGAAAAATTTACAACAGATCAGGTCTTTGTTACACTTTACACTGAAGAATATGTGATGTCTACCTCGAGGAGCAGAGTTGAAAACATTTACCACATGTATAAAGAAATTATCGCATTGGCAATCATACCTCATCTCCCTGTTCATAAGAAAGGCAACATGTATTAACAATTTTGCACCAATTTATATAAGTAGGTCCGCAGTAATGTGCTCCTTAATACAGTAACCATTGTTATAAAAACATTACAGAGAAAACTGAAGGTTGTACAAGGTGAAGCATGGCAAGGGAGAAAGGTTTTGTTTTTCGTCACCACAATAAAGGTAGGTGATACCAAGGGGCAATCTTAACCATAATCGAAGGGGACAAACTAGGCTCAAGACAACACAATAGGCAACAACACTTTGCACAGAAAACTTCAACTTCAGTTACTCAAATCACACTGACAAATAGAGGTAAGCAATTCCAGCAAAGCCAAAAGATACCTTTTTTGTTTATTCTGTTTTTATTTATTTTTTGAATTATTATTTCATATATCAGCCTTCAATGAGCGAACGTACTGAAGTATATAATACTTAACAATAGGAAAATTGTACGCTATAACCGTTTGTTGTACAGTGTAATTTGTTTTTATTTAGGAACAAATTTCTTTAAAACAGTGTTCCTTTTTTATTTCTTTATGTTCTAATGAAAGAAAAAAAATACTTATTGGAACTTATTACTTACTTCATTGAATCATTTAATCCACGTCCGAAATTTAGGGGATTTGAAACTTCTCTTATGAACTATAGAATTCTAATGTGAAATATGTTAGTCTATATGAATTCGGTAGTCAGAAATTTATAAAAAAAACCCAACACTTTTAGTGAAAATAAATGGCATGTATGTTTCTCAATTTACATGGACTTGTGTTTATCAATCAAAATACAAGGAGAACTGGTATGATTGCCAACGCAAAAAAGTTAGGCAGTCGGGCAGTTTGTTTAGTTTAAACATATTTATTTATAGTGGATTGGGGAACAAGTTTTGCAACTTATATTAATCCCTTTCCACTTTGAGGATGCGAGTGCAGCCTTGTAGCGGCATTAGCCTGCTCTTTTTCGAAATCTACAAGGGTGTCTTTAACGTGCAAGAGATATTGCTCTCTCTTCGTGCCATTGCTACAACGTTGGTGGTTTAGGAAATGAAACGAATTGTCGTAGGTTATGTTTCGAAAAAAGACGAAGATCCGAAAAACAAGGCAGTTACCGAAAATAATTGCTTGTCTGCTTATAGAATACAAATCCACTGTCAGAACCAACTCACAGACTAGTGGAGTGATAACAATTAAACACCGAATTGCTGTATGAGATGTTATTTTCACTTTCAAATAATGGATGGTATCAGAATGGCTCTCAGTTAACAAACTATAAAGAAACACAATGCCAAACAAAGTTGAGTGTAGTACATGTAATAACAAGAGGCTGTCACAACGACAGCAAACCGGATTTATTAACATTTATTTGTGTCCTGGCAATATCACAAGAACCATTACTGATGAATGTGAAAGTTAAAATCGTCAATATCAAATTTGACCTCCATTTTGTCATCAGTATCAACATATTAAAATTTGAAAAACTTAGATTGAATGGTTCATGAGTAAATGCAACAACATGAATGGAAACGCCATTTTACGATCTTTCAAGAACCATAACTCCTGAACAGTAAAAGTCAAAATCGTCATTATTGAACTTGACCTCTATTTTGTCATCAGAAACAACATATTAAAATTTCAAAAGATTTGGTTGAATGGTTCATGAGAAAATGCACGGACACGACTCGAAACACCATTTTTCAATCTTTCAAGAACCATAACTCCTGAACGGTAAAAATCAAACTCGCCATTATTGAACTTGACCTTCATTTAGTTGTCAGTAACAACATATTAAAATTTTAAAAGCTTTGGTTGAACGGTTCCTGAGTTAATGCACGGACACGACTGGAAACTCCATTTTTCAATCTTTCAAGAACCATAACTCCTGAACGGTAAAAGTCAAACTCGCCATTATTGAACTTGACCTTCATTTAGATGTCAGTAACAACATATTAAAATTTTAAAAGCTTTGGTTGAACGGTTCCTGAGTTAATGCACGGACACGACTGGAAACTCCATTTTTCAATCTTTCAAGAACCATAACTCCTGAACGGTAAAAGTCAAACTCGCCATTATTGAACTTGACCTTCATTTAGTTGTCAGTAACAACATATTAAAATTTTAAAAGCTTTGGTTGAACGGTTCCTGAGTTAATGCACGGACACGACTGGAAACTCCATTTTTCAATCTTTCAAGAACCATAACTCCTGAACGGTAAAAGTCAAAATCGCCATTATTGAACTTGACCTTCATTTAGTTGTCAGTAACAATATATTAAAATTTTAAAAGCTTCGGTTGAACGGTTCATGAGTTAATGCACGGACAACATTTGATTCCCGCCCGCCCGACCGCCCGCCCGCCGTACATCCCCAAATCAATAACCGACATTTTTGTCACAAAAATCCGGTTAATAAAACTGAGAAAGTTTTCATAACATACAATAGCAATTTAACCGTAACAATAGACATTGATTGGAAAACGGATT
Source organism: Mytilus edulis (assembly GCA_019925275.1). Taxonomy (NCBI): domain Eukaryota; kingdom Metazoa; phylum Mollusca; class Bivalvia; order Mytilida; family Mytilidae; genus Mytilus; species Mytilus edulis. Next base: position 19,380,703 of record CM034355.1, read on the forward strand.
AAGGTTGTTGAAATTATACATGTCCGGGACAAGAATTGATAAAATCAAATATTAAAAGATTATCACTCTTCGATAAAAACTAAACGGATTACAGTAATACAATATAATATTTTCTTAAAGTCTCACCTTCAACAAACAAATGTATAATACATTAATTTAAATAAATTGCAAATTTACACAAGCCATTTATATAGAATTACAAGACTATAATCTAACAAGTTATGCAAGACATTTAAAAAGATGAATGGAAAAGAGAAAAATATCTACATGTATATAAAAATCTACGACGTCTATTTAAGAGTCTCTGCAGATTTCGCACGCAAACGCATGTTTACTCTCCCAAGAATCACAGATAGCTTATATTGACTAGAAAAATTATTATAGCCATCAAAATTTGGATTATTAATACAAGTGGTGAGACTTTGATAACATAACATTAAATCTGAATCTATAACGGACTCCAGTATAAGATATATAGGGCTTAGCCTAAATAAGTACATGCTCTTCGTTCTAATTGAATATTAAGAAAATCGGACAACATAAACAAGTTCTTTTTTATACTCGTTAATGTTAGTTTCTTCCAGTATCGGTACTGATTGGGGTCATCCCACAACTAAACTTGGCGTACAATTTCTGTATGATGTTGGCATGTTCAACTCGTGTCATGATTTAGTCTGAATGAGTTTTTAAACTGTCTGTAAATTTTTATCAAGTTTTCATTTTATTTGGCAATATATAGTCATTTACCACAGAATGACAGATAATTTTCTTTTATTTCTTAAAACTGTTTTCAACGTGTCTCTATAATATCGTTCTAAATTACCACTTTTTAAATTTGTCTCTGATTTTAAAATTCCAGTTTTTGTCATTTGAAATAACAAGGAAGAAATGTACTAGCTGGCGTAATTTTTCATGATGCATTTTTCACATGTTTTTGAAACAGGTAGTGAATTACAAGTAAAAGGAAATAAAAGAAAGTGCAAGAAATTTTAGACATCAAATATAGAAAGTTCGTATGTCCGATATCATAAAACACACCGTCAGATATAAATGCATTTTTTGCTCGGTCTCGCTATTATTTTAAAAAAGTACTCCCACTGGAGAAAAGCAGATTTAAAAAAAAATAGCTCTTACATTAGAATCAGAATGTTAGGAACTTTGTGTATACTAAATCAAAACTCTAAATATAGATGAATGAAAACATATTTTGAAATATGGTATGGTATTGCGTATGTACAAAGAAAAGTAACTCAAATTTATGTATTGAGTCATTGGCATTGCAACTTTTTTTTTTGAATTATTTAAAAACACCAAATTGATGATGCATTACTTTAAAAGGCATGCAATTTTATTGATTTATAGATCTATATTTTATCTCCTCATTTATCTCGAGGTTACTGTGCTCGCCTCGAGTACGGAGATCGTACGTTCAATCACAATGACAAGGTAAACTCAAGGTTATGTTGGTAACAGAATCTAAGGAGGAGTCAACTGACTATAATCATGATAATAGCCATTTGACTTCTTCGGAAATCTTACTGGTTTGATAATCTTTTCTATCGACGGTTTCTCTGTAACTTTGATAGTTTTTAAGGTAATAACCAAAAGCTTCAACACCAGCACAGAACAATCTCTTGCAGGTTCTCCAATTCTTGTGTTTGAAAACCATTCTAGCTGCAAACTGTCAACAACTAACTTCAACATTAATATTTGACATTGCTACTGGTACAGTATTTGATTATATATGGCATAGGTATCCCAAGACTTGTCTTGCAGGTGTCCGGTAACGTTTCCATACTAACTATTATTGATTTTTTTCTCGTTCTCTGAGCGGCGAGTTTGCGTCGTACACGGAAATACCGATATACTAGTATCTTTATAGAGAATAGATTTTTTGCTGTGTATTCGCCATTGTCCATACTCTATATTTAATGCTCAATCATTTGAAAAAAATATTCTTATGAGAAGTTTTTACATCCCTATCCAAGACATTTTAACCTCGCCGCATTTTTTATGTGCCTGTTCCAAGTCAGGAGCATGTAGTTCAATGGTTATCATTGGTTCATTGTAGTCGTATTTGTTTTATTGTATATATTTGTTTGTAATAAAATTTAATAAATAAAAAAAAACAAAGGAAAATTCAAATCAGAAAGCCCATTATCAAATGGCAGAATCAAATAAATTAGATCGCAAGTTACCTCGATTGAATTGTTTTACGTGTTTTAATTCGGGGAAAAGGAGGGCTTTTGAAGCCTACTGTACGGTAAAGATTTCTCTGACTGTTTTATATATAAACAAGACTGTTTCCATAGTACACGGATGTCCCACTCGCACTATCATTTTACATGTTCAGTGGACTGTGAAATTGGGGTCAATACTTTAATTTGGTATTAAAATTAGAAAGATCATATCATAGAGAACATGTGAACTAAGTTTCAAGTTGATTGGACTTCAACTTTATCAAAAACTACCTTGCCCAAAAACTTTAACCTGAAGCGGGACGAACGGACACACGGACGGACGAACGAACGAACGAACGGAGGCACAGACCAGAAAACATAATGCCCCTCTATTATGGTATGTGGGGCATAACAAAAGATGTGATATGATTGCCAATGAGACAACTATTCGCAAGAGACCAAATAACATAAAATAATATTTACAGTACAGGTCGTCACTATACAGCCTCCAACACTGAGAAAGGTTATATCGCATAGTCAGCTATAAAAGGCCTTAAAAGGACAAATGTACAATTCAAACGAGAAAACTAACGACTTAATTTAGGTACAAAATACTGAACAAAAAACACGGGACAGTGGCGCAACAGAATAGTAAAAGAGTTAAAATAACTATAAAAAAAAAACTCATTTGACCACTGTTACAGTAACACACAATAACTACTATACATGTAATATACATGTACAAAATGTACATCATCCTGACTAAGTACAGAATGTGGCGGAGTCAAACATGCTTGCGGGCACCCAACCCTACCCTGACGTAGAATAGTGGTGAAACAGTACAACATAAGAACGAACTATAAAAGTCAGTTGAAAAAGGCTTTTCTTTAACTCATCAGATTGATACAAATAGAAATATATTTAACGAAAACACAGAGTGGACGTGGCCGGATATAAGTATCTTAAAAGTTATACATTTTGTATTCAAAAATAACTCATATTTATCAAATGTTCATGAATGTAGATAAAAACATTGTTTGTTGCTGTATATTTATCAAATTTAAAAAAATTGCACTATTTACGTTTTTATGAAAATTGGCACACATAATCTTCTCCCGTAATCAAACCAAATGGCATTTTTAAAAAGAGGGGTTCATGAACTCTTGCCTACTACCACTTCATTTAAAATAACTCTGGGGCCGTGTCATCGAAGATGTCTTCGGACAAAGATATGTCCCAAGATAATCTTATGAGATTTTTTGCCTTCTGCCGTGTTATCGAAAAGATCTAATCTAGGATATGTTTAAATTTTTGTCCCAACTTTAGGTTGGTTGACCGTTATGGAATAACCATTTCACAGATGATATCGGATACTTTCCTTACGTCGTAACTACAATCCCCTTCCTTTTCATGAATGTGACATACCGAATTAGACTATTTACCGGATTTGTTATAACATGAGCAACACGACGGGTGCCAAATGTGGAACAGGATCTGCTCATTCTTCCGGAGCACCTGAGATCACCCCCAGTTTTTGGTAAGGTTCGTGTTGCTTATTCTTAAGTTTTCTATATATGTTGTATCAGGTGAACTGTTTTTAGTACAGTTGTTTGTCTTTTTCATGATATGGTTCACCATGGCGTTGTCAGTTTATTTTCGATTTATGAGTTCGACAATTTTCACTTTTATAATACTAGTAGCTTTTAATATGATGACCTAGCCCATAAACAAACATGTCTGCCGTCATCATGCACTTGCGAAGGCGACAAACTATTCGGTGGAATAGAATCATCAGATGCTATAACAACCCTTTAAGTTATTTGGATGACTTTGACATTATATGGCACGCGAGTATCGTTTATCTTGTTTATTGATAAATAATCTGTGTAGACCAACAATGATATCTCGTGCTTTTCCTGTACCGTTGCAAGTGATGGTTACGTTTTTATACAACAGGGAGTTTTTAGCTAATAAATGCAGATGTTCATTATGTATCGAAGTAGTTACTACTGTAATCACTAGCCCGTCAACACTGAGGTTGTGAGTTCGAACCCCGCTCGTCCGGGTGCACTCGACTTCAATCTTAAGGTTCATCATAAGGAATTGAAAAATATGGCCGTGTTTACACCTCCAAAATTACTATGAGTACAGACAAACTGGTACATCCAGGAAAGTTTTAAGGCATGGCAGGAACTAGATATATAAAAGTTATATGAAGTCTACGTTTCAGAAAATTAAAAACTTACCTGGATTTTGATGTTCATTTTTTTCCAGTCTGCAGAAGATAGCAAAATAAACAAACACCTGAGTTTCATTTGATACGGTCCACTCAGTTACACAGTTTAAACCTGTTAAATCACCTATTGTTTACAGGTGTCTATTGTCCATCTATTGTCCATTTAAATCAATACTACTCACAACATTGATTATATGAGGGGAGCTTCTCAACCGTTTTCACTACTTAGTTAATTTTTGCACCTTCTGCAGGAACGAAAAAAAATGGATAGCAAAATCTAGAAAAGTTTATAATTTTCTGAAACATAAAATGCATTTAAAATTTATATATCTAGTTCCTGCCATCCCTTAAAACTGTTGCAGGTGTATAGGTTAGTCTGTACTCAGAGTAAAATTTGGGTTGTAAATACGGCCATTTTAGCCAAAAGGTTATGATGAACCTTAATTGACAAGGATAGTCATTTTTACTTTTGAAGGTCGGTGGTAAGGACTACGATAGGACATATGTGTTAAGATTATCTGAGGATACCTTTGATGTACAGTATGAGATATATCATAAAAAGTAAAATCCAAAAAATACTGAACTCCAAGGAAAATTACGGAAAGTCCCTAAGTTAAGATTCCACTAAAGTCAAAATATAGGACACTACAGAAACATCTAAACATTGCCAGTATTTTTCAACCTAAAATGAATAAAGTGCTAAACTATGGGAACATTATAAGTTCATTTAAACATACTTAACATATACACACTGTGAATATTGTAAAGAAACTTGAAATTTTTGTTGTGGCCAAACCGGTTTTTGGGGTGAACACTAAATTTTCTTAGAACATAGTAAAGTGCTTTCGACCAATGAAATGCAAGGATTTTCACCCTCTTAATAGTGAAGAATGACACAAAACATGTTCTTATTTAGTGATTATCTTATTGTTATGCTCTGAATTACAAAGGGCCAATTAGTGTTGCCAATATTGCCTAGAGGCAATTCGCAAGGACAGTGTACTGAAAAAATAGTTATGACCCCAGGCTTTTTAATCAAGATTCAATTATTTGTATAAATTTAACTGTAATAAATATTCTTTAATACACAAGCAGTTCAAATTTCTAAACAATATCTTTTTCCATTTTTGAAAATGACAACTTTGTTTATACAATTTGGCACATTTATTGTCATGGTACTATTATCGTTTTCTTTGTCTTCGAAACTGTGCTGGTTACTTTTGGCAATGGACAAGTCATTTTCTTGCTTAACGTTTTTGCTTGTGGGTACTGGAGGCTGTAATGCCTTGCTTACATTATCCTGTAATGTTTCTAACGGGCGTTTATATGTGTCGACGGCCGTTGATCGGTGACCACTTCTTGATTTTACAGTTGAATCGGAAAATCCGGCATTGAAAAGTGTGGTGCAGCATGTAACTTTCCCAGAATGGTTGGTGATATTACGATCAGTAGTTGAAATTCCCGCAGCCTTAAATAATTCCTTCATTTTGCTAGACAATGTGTTAATACCAATCGGCTGGACGCTAAAGCGAATAGAACCATCGTTAGCTTTATGTGGTAGCGGTTTACGGTAAAACCTACCTTCACGTGGAATAAGTGACAAGTATTTCTCATAAATTGTAACTAGGCATCTTGGGTTTGTTGGGTCACTTTTCTGAGTTATGCGTTTGACATCAACGTTTCTGTTATTCAGGCCACCTTGTACATTCTTACACAGCCTCCCGGTATAATGGAGTAATTTATTACCAATTGTGTCCACAGAAATTCGAAATTGACTAGCATCAAGTTGTTTGTGTTCATCTAAAGCACGAAATCCAAATAACTTGCAGTTGTAGAAAAAAACTATATTGGTTAGCCCATTTGAAGTGTTACAATTAAAAACTCCACTATCCCACATGGCCTCCTCGTCTGTTGTTAATATAGGGTCTGCCCTTTTTACGTTAGTTCCAATACCATTATTGGTTAGTTCTTTCATTCGACTGTCAAGACATTTTCTAAAAAACGCAAATGTAGATGAATCCTTTTCAAAGAGGCTCACGTCATTTCTGTTACAATCTGTTCTCAGATACCTACAAAAAGTGGTGGTTTTACTCTTTGTTTTAATACATATAAAGACTTATAAAGGATTAGTAGAACTTTTTTAAAGATGAATTGGTTGAAGAAGAAATTATTTTTCAGAAAAGTAAAATAACCGACGACGAATTGCAATACAGTGAAACCTGTCTAGTACGACCTCCTTGGTACTTCAATTTTTTGTTAGATTTTGTTAGATGTTCGGTTTAACAGATTCACATCGCATAAAATTTTATATGACTGGACTTAGGATCATATATGTTAAGTTTAGGTGGGTTTTCGATTCATTCAAGGTTCTGTTTACACTGGTTTCATTGTAGTTTAAAAACGTAGTTAAAATTGAGATTAAAATTGTCATTCGTGTTTTTTTAAACGCGAGTTTTATCTCCCGAGCGAGGGGGTGGGAGACGACCCCAGAAGACAAGAAATGTATACATGTATGAGTTTGCTTTCCAAAATTGGCCGAATGAGTTGAATATACAGCTTTTTAGTAAATCAATACAAAATGAAATTAGCCATGTTAAAACTAGACTAATTTAAACTGTAATAGTATGTCTTAGAATTAATTATTGTTTGTTTGCTGTCTCTTCACGAATACATCATATCTCAATTATCTATTAAAAACAGTATATTGAAAGTATAGGTTGAGACAATTTAAGCATATTCGGAAATAATAACATTGGGATACATAATTATTGGCAAGCAGAATAAAATTATTAGAATATCCGAAAAATAACTGTCAAATTATTTTATTGTATTTTTTTGTCCATAATAGTAGTTTTAAAATAACACCTTTTTATAATATATTTTTTGGTTGAAGGGTTTGGGGTATATAAATGGTATCGAATAGAGAAAAAAACACACAAAAGGAAAGGATTTTACCTTAAAAAAAACAAGGGAACACCCTTTTGATTTTTGGAGGTTTGGGGGAGGGGAGGGGGAGGGGAAGATATTTTAAGTAAAAAAATACGATCGAACATTTTAGGAAAAAAATGCAGAATGAGCAGTGTTATAAAATCAAACTGGTAGGATGAATATGACAGGCTTGTCCTTTTTGACAGTACTTGTAAACGAAAATGCAGGAGAAAGGTTTTCTGATGTGCAGTAAAAAATCAATTGATGATTTTTTTTATAAGCCCCCTGCCTAGAATTCCTGCCTCAAATGTTGCATCCACAAAACAAGTTACGATACATTTTAAAAGTAAACTATTTTTAAGGAGAGGGGCTAAAATCAAATGTAAAAGGACAGGTGAAACCTTTTGCAAAAAAAAGCAGTATGACCCATGACAAAAAGTTAAAAAAAAGGCAAGATATATATGACACAGTAAATGTAAAATGAGGATTCAGGTAAAAGTTCGTCTCCAATATGTATTGAAAAACCCAGAATGCAAACCCCCCTTTTCCCCTCGAAATCAAATGTTTGCTCCCTTAAAACAAGTAAACGAACGTATTTCAACAGTTGTTGCCCCCCCCCCCTTTTCCACCAACCCGTTTAACTATACCGAACTCCAAGACAGCGGTTACAAAAACAAATATCAAAATCAACACAAATGTAATTCATAAAATTACATTTTCATAGTTTTAGTACAATGTAACATCTACATCAAACGCTATATACTGTATTGTGGAAGCTGTGGACTACAATTCCAATAAAATGTTGATTTTGATGATTTTACTTGTAACGGCTGTCCTGGTGTTATATATATTGAAATTTAAAATTTGTAACTTACCTTTGAATGCCTGATGCTAACTGGACCAATGAATTTGGTGGATAAGGACTGGTATCAACACGTCTACATTCTTGTATAAAGTGTGCCATCCAATAGTTTAAAAGTTCATTTGAGAGTAAATTCGGATCACTTGGTATTGCATTACCACCATCAGTTATTGTTTCTTGATACAAATTTCTTTCTAAAGTCCACGCAACCCAGACGCCTAAAGCCCACTTGTTGTTATTTCTAGTCTTTTTCGGAATAGCTTTAAGAATTCTCTCTTGTAAGTCTGAATCCGACAATGGAACAGAAAATCTACGCGGGGCCGCAGCCTCACACACGACCGGCTCGTTTTCATATTTTACAAGGTCCTGAGTAGGTAAAAGCATTAAATCATTCTCGGACACTTCTTCTTTTATTTCAAAAGTTCCAATTCCAACAAGTTGATTCATTTTAGACTTAAAGATGCATACATGTTACTGACTTGAAAATAATAATACTTTTAATAGTCATTAGAGCAAGACAGTTAGCTAGAGGGGTTATTTGTTTGGCCATATTTTCAAGAACTGTGTTCATGTATACCATTTAACACAGTACATATAATTAATCAAGAATAGAGTTTATATGTTCTAAGTTTGTAAGAACATGATAACCCCCTTCTTCATGATAAGTACTCGCTAACGCTCGTACTTAACCATGAAGAAGAGGATTATCATGTTCTTACATATACGTACATAATTATTTCATATACATATATAAAATGTTGTTTGACAAAAATCTGTTTCGTCCTTTTGTTCTGATTATTTTTTTACTTCTCTATTGAGATATTAATTATGTAAATTTCCACGGGATGACCTACTCTCCACCTACGAAATTCACAGGCTACTAGTATATAGGGTTCTGTAAACTTTAATTGAATAAATTTACAAAATAAGACGAGGTGGTACTGATGATTGGCAATGAGATAACATGTCACCATAGACCAAAGGCACAAAGAAAATGATTGAAAGCAGCTTTAAATGACTGTAGGCCTTCGTCAGTTTATTAAACCCACATCGTATAGTAGCTTTATATGATAGATTTGAGAATGGAAACGAAAAATGTGTAAAAAAGATAGACAACAATCCGACCAAAGAGCAAAAAACGGCCCAAATCCACCAATTGGTTTTTAACGCAGCACAAGAATATTCCGCACGTGCTAGTTTGCCCCTATACACAATACTGTTTACTACATTTCAGCGAAAAGAATGCCACACCAAACTCCGTAACATAAATGAATCAAAGTTAAAAAAAAAACCCAAACAAACACGCACGCACGCACGCACGCACACAAGACTAACAAGTGCTAGATGTTCCTTACTTGGGACAAGCACAAAATGTGGTGGGTTAAACGTGTTTTAACAGATCTCATGTTAAATGTCGAAACAATGAAAACAAGGGGAACCCAAACGAACTAGTGTATGCTTAATCAATAACACCAAGAAAAAAAATATTTCAGACAGCAAGAAACGACAACCACATAATTACAAGTAATTTGTTCCTGGCTTTATAAAACGGCACTAGAAACCGTGATATGCAGCGGAGTTAAAATGTTTGTGAGTGCTCAAATATACCTTTGGTATGAAAGCACAACACACGACCAAACTGTTAAAATTAGTAGGAAAGGCTTCCTTGTCAGATTGGCACGAAACTGATCTACAGAATACAAAAGATCTAAAGTACCGATTTGAAGATAAATTATCCACCAGTACACATCCAACATACATATAAAAATAAAGAGATGTGGTATGATTGCCAATAAAACAACTATCCACCAAAGTTCAAATGAAGTGGACGTATTCAATTATAGGCAACCGTACGGCCTTCAACAATGAGCAAACACATACCATATAATCGGCTATCAAAGGCCCCAACATAAAAAAATAAAAAAAAATATTCAATTGAGAAAACTAACGGCCCCATTCATAACAAAACAATTTACGAAAAAAAATGACAGACATTAACTAAAACACTTTATTTTACTCGAGGAATTGTGCTGTTATCCGCACTCAAAGTATACTGTTAAATTTAATAATTATGAACTGTCAATGAATGTTTGAAATTAAATAAAATGACAGACATTTCGAATTCTTGAGGTACCAGTTATATATAGATATAGGAAGATGCGGTATGAGTGCCAATGAGACAACTCTCCATCCAAGACACAATTTATATAAGTAAACCATTATAGGTCAAGGTACGGTGTTCAACACGGAGCTTAGTCTCACACCGAACAGCAAGCTATAAAGGGCCACAAAAATTACTAGTGTAAAACCAACGGTCTAATCTATATAAAATATAATATCTATTTTTATTTATATGCATTTTACATATACCAATTGAGATCAAACATCTTGAGACGTTTTAACTAGGACTTATAATCTTCTTCAGAAGTCCCAGGTTTCAACATAGATCGAAGATCTCTCCGGCCTTTAATCAATTTAACAAACTGCACCAAAATACAGAAAACATGATTCGAAATTATTTTATAGATAACATCTGGTATTGGTTTTCACTGAAGTTATCTTTACAAAACAGCGGGTGTTCAACCCCTTAATTGTGCGTCTTATCGCACATGTCAAATTATCAAGTAATCCCATGTGGAGCGAGGATGGATTATCGTCCTTGTCGATACAAATAATTGTTATCAAATTGAGTTATCTCCCTTAAACCGGACAGATTCTTAGCAATGTAGCAAAACTCGGCTATATAATATTAATCGCTATTTTGCCAAACCCTTTATATTAAGACAAATATTTCTTAAAACTTATAAATCAATTCTAGCCGTAGAATTTATAAATCAATTTTAGCCGTAGAATTTATAAATTAATTCTGGCCGTAGAATTTATAAATCAATTCTAGCCGTAGAATTTGAAATCAATTCTAACCGTAGAACTGTTCTAGAAGTAGAACTGACCAAAGATTTGGTCAGTTCTAGCTAGAACTGTCTAAAACTGTTCTAGGGTAGAACTGTCAGGATCAGTTCTAGCTAGAACTGTCCAAATCAGTTCTAGGTAGAACTGACCAAATCAGTTCTAGCTAGAACAGTTCTAACCTAGAACTGACTAAAAGGTGTCAGGCTGACAGTTCTACATACTGTTCTAGAACAGTTCTCCTGACAGATTCTGACAGAATTTATGAGAGGTTAGAACTGATCTCCACTGTATTTCTAATACGTAGCATATGAAACTTGTGTAAATTGTTTGAAAAATCAATATTAAAATTATCCGATGTGTCATGATTGGTATTTTTTATTTCATAGAAGTCTAAATTGGCAGCAGTTCTGCTGTTAAAATCACCAGTAAGCAAAATAGACTCATGGTTGGCTGAAAATTTTAGAAATTCTTGTTCAATTATATTTATTGAATCTGGTACCTTATAAGTAGAATTTTCGGGTGGTATGTACACTGTACCAATCATAACATCTTGTTCTGTTTTTAAATAATTGGCTGAAATTTTAACCCAAAATACTAAATTACTCTCGGATTCTATTGTTTGCACATAATTTTCTAATTCATTTTTATATCCAAATGCAATACCACCTGATTTGACTTTTGATTTAGTTTTTCTATTTTTCAATTTAAAAGTATAACCTGGTATATCAACATTATCAAAATCATCAGTTTTTGTTTCTGTCAAGCAGGTAGAGTCATAACATTTAATGAGTTCTATAAATTCGGGATATTGCATTCTGTTCATAATCCCACAACAATTGAGCGACAATATATTTAAGTCTATTGTACTGTTAACTTTTTTAGAATCTCCATTGGAATCCTAATTGTATGGGTTAGGAGTCGAAGATATGCGTCGCGGCGTCGTTTCCGGTCTTGATGGTGGTCCGGTGTGCGCATTTGAGATGTGAGACTGTCAGTGGGTTCAATTTCCGAAATTTGGTCGTTGTACATTTCACCATCTACATACAAAATGTCTCTAACTAACTTGACAGTGTGTCCTTCTTCGCGTTTCTGTTTCATAACTGGGTATAGGCTTTTGCGTGCTTGTTCAATTATGTCAGGAAACTGTTGATTAACACCAAACGGTTTTCCTTTAAGCCTGTACGTATTTGAAAGCGATCGTGCCAGATCTTTGTAATATAAAAATCTGGCCACAATCGGTCTAGGGCGTCCGCGTCTACCTGGTTTGGCACCATATCCAAATCTGTGGACATTGCCGAATTCTATCCTGTGTGTTACATGTAGGAATTGCTGTATGAAATCTCTGATAACTTCTTCAGTGTTTTCTCCTTCGGTTTCCGTCAAACCAGTAAAAACCAAGTTATTCTTCATTGATCTGCATTGAAGGTCAATAACGGTGCTCTGTAGAATTTCGTTTTCTTGTTTTGCGTTATTGACGACTGTTTTTATTTCATTTCTTAGCTCCGACGTGTTATCTGCAAGGTCATTTGCTACTTTACTAATTGATGATTTAACCGATCTTACATCTTTAACGTTGTTTTCGTGATTTACCTTGAAATCGTCCATGAAGTCGCTAATTCCCTGTAGGTTATTATTAGCATCAGTTTGAATTTTTTTCATATTTTTAACTTCTTTATTTAGTTCAGTGTGATCATGTTTTAATTGGGACATTTTTCCATCGTTGCTATCACATTTACTTTTTAAGTTTTTAATTTGACATTCAGCTTCTGCAACTTTTGAGTTCATTTCTGTGAATTTTGATAATAAATTTGTCAAAGTTCTGTTCATTTGATTAACTTGTGACATTCCCTTCTCGATAGTTGTAAGTCTCTCATTCATACCTAGCATTAATTGATAGACATTTTCTAAAGTTACACTTTGTTCGGGTTGCCCGTATAGAACATCTCTGCTGGTATTTAACATTTTGGAGGTATTGACATTTTCTTCTTCCATTTTTTATCCACTCGTATAGAGCCTCAAATTGCTTTGCGACACTTGACTACAGTTCAGTTTATTGTCCAATACTCCCGGGTTACAGGTAGATTGTTATGGTCTCTGGATTTTACGTATGTTATGAATGAAAGAATATATCACACAAATTTTGAAAATAAATCTGAAAATGTCATTTTCTATTACTAAATCAGATAAATTATCTGGGCGGAAGGTCCCACAACTAAGCATAAATTGAAGCATCTACGAATTATCTATAATTACACATCATATATATAGCAAATAATTGACTTATCTGAGGAGCGAAAATTTGTACGTCTCCATCTTACATCCGTATTCTCTATCGAAAAGAGAAAATCGAGTGTACCTTTTTATGTTAGGGCGTGTTTGAGGTGTATATTTTGTCTTTAAAACGTACAAAGCAAAAGTATTTGATATATCATCTCGCTTCAGATCCTATCATTTTTATATATCAAAGCTACAGGTTGACTTTATAACATAAAAAAATCACAGTACGAAAAGATGAAATATATGGGTCAAGT
>CM034355.1:19394449-19486063 GCA_019925275.1 Mytilus edulis
ATGTAGATGAATCCTTTTCAAAGAGGCTCACGTCATTTCTGTTACAATCTGTTCTCAGATACCTACAAAAAGTGGTGGTTTTACTCTTTGTTTTAATACATATAAAGACTTATAAAGGATTAGTAGAACTTTTTTAAAGATGAATTGGTTGAAGAGAAAATTATTTTTCAGAAAAGTAAAATAACCGACGACGAATTGCAATACAGTGAAACCTGTCTAGTACGACCTCCTTGGTACTTCAATTTTTTGTTAGATTTTGTTAGATGTTCGGTTTAACAGATTCACATCGCATAAAATTTTATATGACTGGACTTAGGATCATATATGTTAAGTTTAGGTGGGTTTTCGATTCATTCAAGGTTCTGTTTACACTGGTTTCATTGTAGTTTAAAAACGTAGTTAAAATTGAGATTAAAATTGTCATTCGTGTTTTTTTAAACGCGAGTTTTATCTCCCGAGCGAGGGGGTGGGAGACGACCCCAGAAGACAAGAAATGTATACATGTATGAGTTTGCTTTCCAAAATTGGCCGAATGAGTTGAATATACAGCTTTTTAGTAAATCAATACAAAATGAAATTAGCCATGTTAAAACTAGACTAATTTAAACTGTAATAGTATGTCTTAGAATTAATTATTGTTTGTTTGCTGTCTCTTCACGAATACATCATATCTCAATTATCTATTAAAAACAGTATATTGAAAGTATAGGTTGAGACAATTTAAGCATATTCGGAAATAATAACATTGGGATACATAATTATTGGCAAGCAGAATAAAATTATTAGAATATCCGAAAAATAACTGTCAAATTATTTTATTGTATTTTTTTTGTCCATAATAGTAGTTTTAAAATAACACCTTTTTATAATATATTTTTTGGTTGAAGGGTTTGGGGTATATAAATGGTATCGAATAGAGAAAAAAACACACAAAAGGAAAGGATTTTACCTTAAAAAAAACAAGGGAACACCCTTTTGATTTTTGGAGGTTTGGGGGAGGGGAGGGGGAGGGGAAGATATTTTAAGTAAAAAAATACGATCGAACATTTTAGGAAAAAAATGCAGAATGAGCAGTGTTATAAAATCAAACTGGTAGGATGAATATGACAGGCTTGTCCTTTTTGACAGTACTTGTAAACGAAAATGCAGGAGAAAGGTTTTCTGATGTGCAGTAAAAAATCAATTGATGATTTTTTTTATAAGCCCCCTGCCTAGAATTCCTGCCTCAAATGTTGCATCCACAAAACAAGTTACGATACATTTTAAAAGTAAACTATTTTTAAGGAGAGGGGCTAAAATCAAATGTAAAAGGACAGGTGAAACCTTTTGCAAAAAAAAGCAGTATGACCCATGACAAAAAGTTAAAAAAAAGGCAAGATATATATGACACAGTAAATGTAAAATGAGGATTCAGGTAAAAGTTCGTCTCCAATATGTATTGAAAAACCCAGAATGCAAACCCCCCTTTTCCCCTCGAAATCAAATGTTTGCTCCCTTAAAACAAGTAAACGAACGTATTTCAACAGTTGTTGCCCCCCCCCCCTTTTCCACCAACCCGTTTAACTATACCGAACTCCAAGACAGCGGTTACAAAAACAAATATCAAAATCAACACAAATGTAATTCATAAAATTACATTTTCATAGTTTTAGTACAATGTAACATCTACATCAAACGCTATATACTGTATTGTGGAAGCTGTGGACTACAATTCCAATAAAATGTTGATTTTGATGATTTTACTTGTAACGGCTGTCCTGGTGTTATATATATTGAAATTTAAAATTTGTAACTTACCTTTGAATGCCTGATGCTAACTGGACCAATGAATTTGGTGGATAAGGACTGGTATCAACACGTCTACATTCTTGTATAAAGTGTGCCATCCAATAGTTTAAAAGTTCATTTGAGAGTAAATTCGGATCACTTGGTATTGCATTACCACCATCAGTTATTGTTTCTTGATACAAATTTCTTTCTAAAGTCCACGCAACCCAGACGCCTAAAGCCCACTTGTTGTTATTTCTAGTCTTTTTCGGAATAGCTTTAAGAATTCTCTCTTGTAAGTCTGAATCCGACAATGGAACAGAAAATCTACGCGGGGCCGCAGCCTCACACACGACCGGCTCGTTTTCATATTTTACAAGGTCCTGAGTAGGTAAAAGCATTAAATCATTCTCGGACACTTCTTCTTTTATTTCAAAAGTTCCAATTCCAACAAGTTGATTCATTTTAGACTTAAAGATGCATACATGTTACTGACTTGAAAATAATAATACTTTTAATAGTCATTAGAGCAAGACAGTTAGCTAGAGGGGTTATTTGTTTGGCCATATTTTCAAGAACTGTGTTCATGTATACCATTTAACACAGTACATATAATTAATCAAGAATAGAGTTTATATGTTCTAAGTTTGTAAGAACATGATAACCCCCTTCTTCATGATAAGTACTCGCTAACGCTCGTACTTAACCATGAAGAAGAGGATTATCATGTTCTTACATATACGTACATAATTATTTCATATACATATATAAAATGTTGTTTGACAAAAATCTGTTTCGTCCTTTTGTTCTGATTATTTTTTTACTTCTCTATTGAGATATTAATTATGTAAATTTCCACGGGATGACCTACTCTCCACCTACGAAATTCACAGGCTACTAGTATATAGGGTTCTGTAAACTTTAATTGAATAAATTTACAAAATAAGACGAGGTGGTACTGATGATTGGCAATGAGATAACATGTCACCATAGACCAAAGGCACAAAGAAAATGATTGAAAGCAGCTTTAAATGACTGTAGGCCTTCGTCAGTTTATTAAACCCACATCGTATAGTAGCTTTATATGATAGATTTGAGAATGGAAACGAAAAATGTGTAAAAAAGATAGACAACAATCCGACCAAAGAGCAAAAAACGGCCCAAATCCACCAATTGGTTTTTAACGCAGCACAAGAATATTCCGCACGTGCTAGTTTGCCCCTATACACAATACTGTTTACTACATTTCAGCGAAAAGAATGCCACACCAAACTCCGTAACATAAATGAATCAAAGTTAAAAAAAAAACCCAAACAAACACGCACGCACGCACGCACGCACACAAGACTAACAAGTGCTAGATGTTCCTTACTTGGGACAAGCACAAAATGTGGTGGGTTAAACGTGTTTTAACAGATCTCATGTTAAATGTCGAAACAATGAAAACAAGGGGAACCCAAACGAACTAGTGTATGCTTAATCAATAACACCAAGAAAAAAAATATTTCAGACAGCAAGAAACGACAACCACATAATTACAAGTAATTTGTTCCTGGCTTTATAAAACGGCACTAGAAACCGTGATATGCAGCGGAGTTAAAATGTTTGTGAGTGCTCAAATATACCTTTGGTATGAAAGCACAACACACGACCAAACTGTTAAAATTAGTAGGAAAGGCTTCCTTGTCAGATTGGCACGAAACTGATCTACAGAATACAAAAGATCTAAAGTACCGATTTGAAGATAAATTATCCACCAGTACACATCCAACATACATATAAAAATAAAGAGATGTGGTATGATTGCCAATAAAACAACTATCCACCAAAGTTCAAATGAAGTGGACGTATTCAATTATAGGCAACCGTACGGCCTTCAACAATGAGCAAACACATACCATATAATCGGCTATCAAAGGCCCCAACATAAAAAAATAAAAAAAAATATTCAATTGAGAAAACTAACGGCCCCATTCATAACAAAACAATTTACGAAAAAAAATGACAGACATTAACTAAAACACTTTATTTTACTCGAGGAATTGTGCTGTTATCCGCACTCAAAGTATACTGTTAAATTTAATAATTATGAACTGTCAATGAATGTTTGAAATTAAATAAAATGACAGACATTTCGAATTCTTGAGGTACCAGTTATATATAGATATAGGAAGATGCGGTATGAGTGCCAATGAGACAACTCTCCATCCAAGACACAATTTATATAAGTAAACCATTATAGGTCAAGGTACGGTGTTCAACACGGAGCTTAGTCTCACACCGAACAGCAAGCTATAAAGGGCCACAAAAATTACTAGTGTAAAACCAACGGTCTAATCTATATAAAATATAATATCTATTTTTATTTATATGCATTTTACATATACCAATTGAGATCAAACATCTTGAGACGTTTTAACTAGGACTTATAATCTTCTTCAGAAGTCCCAGGTTTCAACATAGATCGAAGATCTCTCCGGCCTTTAATCAATTTAACAAACTGCACCAAAATACAGAAAACATGATTCGAAATTATTTTATAGATAACATCTGGTATTGGTTTTCACTGAAGTTATCTTTACAAAACAGCGGGTGTTCAACCCCTTAATTGTGCGTCTTATCGCACATGTCAAATTATCAAGTAATCCCATGTGGAGCGAGGATGGATTATCGTCCTTGTCGATACAAATAATTGTTATCAAATTGAGTTATCTCCCTTAAACCGGACAGATTCTTAGCAATGTAGCAAAACTCGGCTATATAATATTAATCGCTATTTTGCCAAACCCTTTATATTAAGACAAATATTTCTTAAAACTTATAAATCAATTCTAGCCGTAGAATTTATAAATCAATTTTAGCCGTAGAATTTATAAATTAATTCTGGCCGTAGAATTTATAAATCAATTCTAGCCGTAGAATTTGAAATCAATTCTAACCGTAGAACTGTTCTAGAAGTAGAACTGACCAAAGATTTGGTCAGTTCTAGCTAGAACTGTCTAAAACTGTTCTAGGGTAGAACTGTCAGGATCAGTTCTAGCTAGAACTGTCCAAATCAGTTCTAGGTAGAACTGACCAAATCAGTTCTAGCTAGAACAGTTCTAACCTAGAACTGACTAAAAGGTGTCAGGCTGACAGTTCTACATACTGTTCTAGAACAGTTCTCCTGACAGATTCTGACAGAATTTATGAGAGGTTAGAACTGATCTCCACTGTATTTCTAATACGTAGCATATGAAACTTGTGTAAATTGTTTGAAAAATCAATATTAAAATTATCCGATGTGTCATGATTGGTATTTTTTATTTCATAGAAGTCTAAATTGGCAGCAGTTCTGCTGTTAAAATCACCAGTAAGCAAAATAGACTCATGGTTGGCTGAAAATTTTAGAAATTCTTGTTCAATTATATTTATTGAATCTGGTACCTTATAAGTAGAATTTTCGGGTGGTATGTACACTGTACCAATCATAACATCTTGTTCTGTTTTTAAATAATTGGCTGAAATTTTAACCCAAAATACTAAATTACTCTCGGATTCTATTGTTTGCACATAATTTTCTAATTCATTTTTATATCCAAATGCAATACCACCTGATTTGACTTTTGATTTAGTTTTTCTATTTTTCAATTTAAAAGTATAACCTGGTATATCAACATTATCAAAATCATCAGTTTTTGTTTCTGTCAAGCAGGTAGAGTCATAACATTTAATGAGTTCTATAAATTCGGGATATTGCATTCTGTTCATAATCCCACAACAATTGAGCGACAATATATTTAAGTCTATTGTACTGTTAACTTTTTTAGAATCTCCATTGGAATCCTAATTGTATGGGTTAGGAGTCGAAGATATGCGTCGCGGCGTCGTTTCCGGTCTTGATGGTGGTCCGGTGTGCGCATTTGAGATGTGAGACTGTCAGTGGGTTCAATTTCCGAAATTTGGTCGTTGTACATTTCACCATCTACATACAAAATGTCTCTAACTAACTTGACAGTGTGTCCTTCTTCGCGTTTCTGTTTCATAACTGGGTATAGGCTTTTGCGTGCTTGTTCAATTATGTCAGGAAACTGTTGATTAACACCAAACGGTTTTCCTTTAAGCCTGTACGTATTTGAAAGCGATCGTGCCAGATCTTTGTAATATAAAAATCTGGCCACAATCGGTCTAGGGCGTCCGCGTCTACCTGGTTTGGCACCATATCCAAATCTGTGGACATTGCCGAATTCTATCCTGTGTGTTACATGTAGGAATTGCTGTATGAAATCTCTGATAACTTCTTCAGTGTTTTCTCCTTCGGTTTCCGTCAAACCAGTAAAAACCAAGTTATTCTTCATTGATCTGCATTGAAGGTCAATAACGGTGCTCTGTAGAATTTCGTTTTCTTGTTTTGCGTTATTGACGACTGTTTTTATTTCATTTCTTAGCTCCGACGTGTTATCTGCAAGGTCATTTGCTACTTTACTAATTGATGATTTAACCGATCTTACATCTTTAACGTTGTTTTCGTGATTTACCTTGAAATCGTCCATGAAGTCGCTAATTCCCTGTAGGTTATTATTAGCATCAGTTTGAATTTTTTTCATATTTTTAACTTCTTTATTTAGTTCAGTGTGATCATGTTTTAATTGGGACATTTTTCCATCGTTGCTATCACATTTACTTTTTAAGTTTTTAATTTGACATTCAGCTTCTGCAACTTTTGAGTTCATTTCTGTGAATTTTGATAATAAATTTGTCAAAGTTCTGTTCATTTGATTAACTTGTGACATTCCCTTCTCGATAGTTGTAAGTCTCTCATTCATACCTAGCATTAATTGATAGACATTTTCTAAAGTTACACTTTGTTCGGGTTGCCCGTATAGAACATCTCTGCTGGTATTTAACATTTTGGAGGTATTGACATTTTCTTCTTCCATTTTTTATCCACTCGTATAGAGCCTCAAATTGCTTTGCGACACTTGACTACAGTTCAGTTTATTGTCCAATACTCCCGGGTTACAGGTAGATTGTTATGGTCTCTGGATTTTACGTATGTTATGAATGAAAGAATATATCACACAAATTTTGAAAATAAATCTGAAAATGTCATTTTCTATTACTAAATCAGATAAATTATCTGGGCGGAAGGTCCCACAACTAAGCATAAATTGAAGCATCTACGAATTATCTATAATTACACATCATATATATAGCAAATAATTGACTTATCTGAGGAGCGAAAATTTGTACGTCTCCATCTTACATCCGTATTCTCTATCGAAAAGAGAAAATCGAGTGTACCTTTTTATGTTAGGGCGTGTTTGAGGTGTATATTTTGTCTTTAAAACGTACAAAGCAAAAGTATTTGATATATCATCTCGCTTCAGATCCTATCATTTTTATATATCAAAGCTACAGGTTGACTTTATAACATAAAAAAATCACAGTACGAAAAGATGAAATATATGGGTCAAGTGAAATACCTCTCTAATGAATCACAAAAACAGAGTAGGTGTGTTCGAATAGCTTTTATTTTACTAAAAGAACTTGACGACAGTCTTTTAAGTTGGATGATGAAAATGCATATCTTCGAGAAAAAAAAATGTTTGTGTGTGATAACTAGGGTTTATAATCTTCAGCCAGTGAAATTTTTTAGTCTGCCCTTCCACGAAATATTTAATTAGAATTTTTTTAAATGTTTAAGAATTTTTGAAAATTCCACCTGACAACCGACCGGACAATAGTTTTAAGTTGAATCAATGCAGACAAGATCATTAACTGATGCTCATTAGCTAGTAGATACATTTGTCTTTTAAAATACAACTGACATATAAGGATCGTAATGGTTCTGTGTGGATAAATTTATCAGTTTTCAAGAGCAAAATTGGCAGCGCGTCATCCCTACAATGGCTTCCATTTCTATGATTGTGAAAATAGACTGGCGTAATGGGGAGATAATTTTGACGAAGTAGAATCCTGACTGTCATGTATCTAAGTGGAAGAATATCAAAGGTACAATACAGAAATCAGACAAAATTGTCATTGAAACATATTTATGTGACAAATAAACATTAATTTAGCTTGTACTGCATTACATGTAACAGTATCCGTCCATACCAATTTAAAACAAATTAAGTCATCTCGCAGGCCTCCGGATATTTTGGAAAATTTAGTGTTCACCCCAAAACCGGTTTCGCCACAACATTAAAATTTCAAGTTTATCTACAATTTTCAGTGTGTATATGTGTAGTATGTTTGAATGCACATATGTTCCCATAGTTTAGGACTTTATTCATTTTAGGTTGAAAAATACAGGCAAAGTTCAAATGTTTCTGTAGTGTCCTATATTTTGAGGGTATCACCAGCCCACTAAGTGTTGACATGAATATCAATAATATGGTCATTATTGGTTAGAGGTATAGGGGGAGGGTTGAGATCTCACAAACATGTTTAACCCCGCCGCATTTTTGCGCCTGTCCCAAGTCAGGAGCCTCTGGCCTTTGTTAGTCTTGTATTATTTTAATTTAAGTTTCTTGTGTACAATTTGGAAATTAGTATGGCGTTCATTATCACTGGACTAGTATATATTTGTTTAGGGGCCAGCTGAGGGACGCCTCCGGGTGCGGGAATTTCTCGCTAAATTGAAGACCTGTTGGTGACCCTCTGCTGTTGTTTTTTATTTGGTCGGGTTGTTGTCTCTTTGACACATTCCCCATTTCCATTCTCAATTTTTTTTTTTTTTTTTTTTATAAATTTCCCGTTTACAAAACTTTGAATTTTACGAAAAACTAAGGATTTTCTTATCCCAGGCAGATTACCTTAGCCGTATTTGGCACAACTTTTTGGAATTTTGGGTCGTCAATGCTCTTCAGCTTTGTACTTGTTTGGCTTTACAAATATTTTGATATAAGCGTCACTAATGAGTCATTTGTAGACGAAACGCGCGTCTGGCGTACAAATTATAATCCTGGTACCTTTGATAACTATTGACTTTAGTGGAACCTTAAATGGCAAAATCTGAAGCTCAAACACATAAAACGAATGGATAACAACTGTCATATTCTTAACTGGGTTCAGGCTTTTCTTGTGTAGAAAATGATGAATTAAACCTGGTTTTATAGTTAGCTAATTAACACCTCTAACTTATATGTCAGTCGCATCAAATTCCATTATATTGACAACGATGTGTAAATAAAACAAACGGACATAAAAGGTATAAATGCCAAAAATAGAGGTAAAGCAGTAAACATTGTGTTGTGATCTTAATCACTATCAAAGTAAACAAATTTGTAACAAGAAGCATACAAAGGCATATAGACAAAGCACATTAGAAAAAGTGAGAGACAAGAATACAAAAATTTACAATAGCACAATAACGGGATGTATAAGTACAGAGCCACGGCATATGCAACAAAGAAACACTGAAAGACAAGAATAGAAAAATTACCATTGAACAATAACATGAATAACACAATGACGGGATGTGCAAGTACAGAGCCACGTTAAATGGGTATTATTAAAAATGAATGTATATAATTTGTACTATGATATATTTTTAGACAAAGGATACATCCGATAACACGACCCCTTGGTGGTTAGTTACTGTTGTCTCATTAGCAATTTTACCACATCTCATTTCTATATCATATCATATTATGTATTCATCCTATTTAATATAACAAACGCCAGATCAGTCCGCTCAGCTAAATACATTCATTTTGTTTGTTGGTAATAAAAGTGTAGTTAAGACTTATGTACATGTATACATTCAGATTAAAACAGATTATGTAAGTTCATACAATATGTTTACAAACATGTGGATCCTGGCTAATGTGCCTAATGATTAAAAATATTATTGCACAATTCCTAAAAAAAATATTTACATTATTTGATCCTAGTATGTATCCGAAAGGATTATAAAATAAAATCAAATTAGTCGAAATCAGTTGTTTACGAAATGACGTTTAATCATAATTAAAATCATTAATAATTCAGGAACATTTATTTAAATTACCTTGGGATATTGGCTCTACTTGATAAACTATGAAAGTAATTCATTAAACAGATAACTTTTTTATTGATTATAATGATTAAGAAGTAAAATCATATTCTTGACTTGTAAATGAAACGGAGCGGAGATTTATTTAAAATTGGAAAATTATCCATAGTATAAACAATGAAATTGTTTACATACATTGTAATGTAGATACTATATAGATTGTTTTGGATATTGTTAAATGGGTACATTCGTTGTTTATGGTCCAGTGAGCCGAATAATTATCAGTTACATTTTGAATTGCGGTATTTTAACATGAAATGGAAAGGAGATATATATTTAACTTGATCATATGTAACTTCGAGGGAAATTCATTTTATATGTCCGGTTTTATTTTGTGATCAAATTCAAGTGTATAGATAAAGGAATATTTTCATCGAGATGTGGAATTATGTTGTTTTACTTATTTTTCAAGGTAGGTCAGACTCTTGTCTTTTTTATATGTTAATATTTTTCACATTTTTTTTCAGTTTAAATATTTTTGGTACATTGGTTTTACATAGCGTTTCAGCCAAGTCGTAGTTATCGTTAACTTAACGGAATACAGTCATAATTTTAATCCTATATTAACAAATTTACACATGAAACGACATTCTTATGGTGATAAAGACGAAAAAAAGTATTCATTTGTTTGACAAAATTATAAAGCAATTGTATGCATAAATTGGAACTAGAGAACAAGTTGCAACGAAGTCTTGAAATGTCATAACAATGAATGATATAAAGCATAAAATGCTGCACATGTTAAAAAAAATGTATTTTATAAAAGAAACCGCTTATGATCCGTAAAATGAAATCCTAACATGGCTTTCAAGTTACTAATTTTAAATAGATTTAAAGAAAACAGATTTTGTTAGTTTACACTGTAACGGAAATATATTGACCAAAAAAAAAGTTAATTGCACTTATCAATAAATAAAATTCGTTCACAATATGACAATAGCGTTGAAATTCAAATTCATTGTCATACAAAAATGGACGAAAATATAGAAAAAAGTGGATTGGAAAGTATTTCATCATTTCTATTTAAATATGTAGCATATTGGCCATGCATTACTTTACATCATGTAGAAAACATGTTAATGAATGAGTTTCATTAAAGTGCAACAGTTTTAAGAACAGAAAAATAATTTCTCGGAAATATTGAGGAAGTGGAAGGAATCATATTAGCTTTGTGTTATACTAAGTTCATCACGCTACAATGTCAAATTTCCTTTGAGACAAATCTCTTTAGAAAGATAGAAATGTTTTTTCTAAGAATGATGATCTTATCGTTTCGGAAAATGTCTCATTTGAAAAGAATACAATACACCAAAACTATCTCATTCCACATCTTATTTTTTTATCGTTCAACATGTTATCTGATATCTATGGTTTTAACGGCAGTTCATATTGCCTAGAGGTTCAGTTTTTAAATGTTCGCTTAATGAATCCATGTTTCAATTGTTTCCGTACGTTTTCTTTTGTAGCAAATGTTTCATTTTTTATTATCAGATCGGAGTAAGTCTGGTTGATAATAGGCCAACAAGGGCAAATATGTGCTGTGTATTTATTGAATGGACGTGCAAGCACGTGCAACTTCTTAACTACAAACATGCGTATCTTTATTCTTTCAACTTGTAACACGACTGTACTGTTGGGTTGTTGTCTCATTCAAGCGTTTATGTTTAGAGTCTTGTACGTCATAGTATTTGAATGCAATATACAAAATGTATGTAGACAATCATAAAGGGACAAGGAAAACAGATTAAGATTGTGTAATAATAGGAAACATCTGAAATGAGAAAAATGGCACAGCGCTTTCGGATATTCAAAAAAGAGTACAATTTTTTAACCAACATATGTACTTCTGAGTATATGTATCCACCATTACTCTGTATTTATAAAAGTGGGAATCTATTATGAATCAAAAGTCCAACTAATGGCTTTTAATATATTCCGTTCCCTCTCATTCCTTAAGGGTATTAGGGTATTATGATTGAGTAATATACTAAAAGAGGGACGAGATACCAGAGGGACAGTCAAACTCATAAATCGAAAATAAACTGACAACGTCATAGCTAAAAATGAAAAAGACAAACAGACAAACAATAGTACTCATGACACAAAATAGAAAACTAAAGAATAAAAAACACGAACCCCACCAAAAACTAGGGGTGATCTCAGATGCTCCGAAAGGGTAAGCAGGTCCTGCTCCACATGTGGCACCCGTCGTGTTGCTTATGTTATTACAAATCCGTTAAGTAGTCTAATTCGGTAGGTCACATTCATGAAAGGGAAGGGAATAGTAGTTAAGTCGTAATGAACATATCCGATATCATTTGTGAAACGGTTATTCCATAACGGTCAACCTACCCGTGATGGCGTCCGTAAAATTTACGAAGTGATGATTTCAACTTCACCATTTGGAACTCTTGGTTTAATAGCTTTCTTGTAAGCAGCAACTAAAATATGATGTGGCTAATAATTTCAATGTAATAAACTATAATAGGTAACATAACGGGCTTCAACAATGATCAAAACCCATACCGCATAGCAAGATATATATATAATAAATATCCCTAAAAATAACGCAAACGAGAAGACTAACGACCTTATTTGATTTTCTATTATCTTATCTGAACTGACAATGTCCTTGTCTACTGGTTAATACTCAGAGGCTAGCAAGACTGAAACCGTTTGACAAGTTCTTTCATTTTTTCCATCATTTTGACAACATATGTATGAGCCTCATTAATATGGAGATAAACTTAAAATATCTGTCAATGGTCAGATACGAAACTTAAAATATTTGTCAATGGTCAGATACGATTTAAAATATCAATGTAAAATATTTCGTTGGTGACGGAATTTATATCGTTCTAAAAAAACAAAAATACAGAGAGAATGTACATGTATATGAACGTTGTTGTGTATGTACTTTCTTATAAGTACTTGCTATATAAATAATAAACCTCTTCATCAAACAGTGGACCTAAATATGTTTTTACACTTGAGATATCATTATATGTTTGCATTCACATAAGGTGGTGTATTTTTATTTGCATGAAGAAATTTAACACCAAGCGCACCTTTTACAGTTGAAGTGTTTCCGAACTTGTAAGGTTTCTGCGTTTAATCTAAAAGATTAACGCTTTACTATAGAGAAACCTGACATAATATTTCATAACAATTCAAACTGTTTTCTGTTTATGATCTCTTTAAGATTGTTTCATTAACGGAGTAAAGCTTCTCTGACAATAATATTTTAAGAAGAAATATCGGTACTAATATGACAACCACTAAAGAATCCACCGAGTCGCCATTTTGAATTCGTTAATCAATGTACGAGATACGTTTTATATTAATCACTGACCCCCACATGTCTTTTATCGACCATCTAATATATATCTCCTCTTTTATTGAAACACTTAGGATATATTACCCCTAGGCACATATACATTTTGTCGTGTTTTTGACAACTTTTGTTAATTTTCGTTTTCATTGCTCTTCAACGTTGTACTTGATTCGATCGCCACTTTAAAGTCTTATGCTATAAAAAAAAAAAACGCGCGTATGGTTTGTCATATTTTGTAACGGTATTCAATCTTCATAATCCGAAAAATAAAGTATATCTGTATGTTCTTTATCATAGCGGTGGGACATACTACTTTATAAAAATTGGAAGCAAAAGGGATGCTTTATGTCAAATTTAATTTCCAAAAATCAAAATAAGAATAACAGCTCTGTTCCTATGCTTGAGGTTTCGTCGTCTAGAGCGATCGTGTAGGTATTACGTATCGTGGAAATTATAAAAACATATTGCAACTTCAATTGACGGTTTAAGTTATATAAAAAATAATAACATACGTCTGTTTTGTTTCAAACATATATGGGAACGATTAAATGAATAGCAATTCGTTTTTAGCAGTCGAATTGTGACGTCAAAATAAGATAAGAAAAAAATCGCCGATACATTCCTTAATTTCGCTTAATTAAACTATCCCCATCAAGTTTCATTGAAACCGTCGTATAAAGGAATTTTGTCAATAAAGTATGCCTAAACCTCTCATGATATAACGTATCATAAAAGATTTTGATATCTTGATATTATGCCATTATTATAATGATATATTACATATAATCATAAATAATTACGTACTTTTTTAATAATTGTAGTAAATATTGTTATGTTCAATTAATCGTTCTCACCTTCGACAATATTATGGAATCAATTTCATTCTATTCTCAGTAATGTCATACGCAAATATTTGTTTTTGACTTTTTCTTCATAACGATGATTAAGCCAGTCATAATTATACAACAAGTTCAACTGTTTAAAGGATGAGTATCAAATGTCAGTCAATGACACCAGTTCGTATAAAAAAAAATTTTGATGTTAAACTTTATATGAATCGAATTTCTTCTTACTCATATTTTTATCGAAATTATTGAATTATGATTTCAGCGTCCCAATTGTGAACCTTCCGTTTCTATTTAGCAACATTCCAGCAGCTCCTGCATACGGAGTATATATCTGCAAATTGCTACGATATTCCCGGGCTTGTATTTCGTATCATGATTTCCTCGATAGAGGGTTGCTGCTCACAAGGAAGCTATTAAAACCACGAGTTCCAAAGGGTTAAGTTGAAATCATCCCTTTGTAAATTTTAAGGACGCCATCACGAGTTGGT
Organism: Mytilus edulis; assembly: GCA_019925275.1. Classification (NCBI taxonomy): domain Eukaryota; kingdom Metazoa; phylum Mollusca; class Bivalvia; order Mytilida; family Mytilidae; genus Mytilus; species Mytilus edulis. Next base: position 19,408,928 of record CM034355.1, read on the forward strand.
TGACCGTTATGGAATAACCGTTTCATAGATGATATCGGTTATGTTCCTAACTAGAATTCTCTTCCCTTAAGAAGAGTGTGACCTTCCTAATTAGAATATTTACCGGATTTGTAATAACATGAGCAACACGACGGGTTCCACATGTGGAGCAGAATCTGCTTACACTTTCGGGGCACCTGAGATCAACCCCCCCCCCCCCCCCAGTTTTTGGTGGGTTTTTTGTTGCTTAGTCTTTAGTTTTCTTTGTTGTGTTTTGTGTACTATTATTTGTCTGTTTGTCTTTTTCTTTTTTAGCCATGGCGTTGTCAGTTTATTTTCGATCTACGAGTTTGACTGTCCCTTTGATATCTTTCGCCCCTCCTTTAACCAATAAATGCATATACAATAAACTAAGGAGGTTATATTACTCATACAACCTCCTTGAATAAACCATGTCCTGTATATATGTTTTTTTTACATTTATGACGAATCTGTACCGTAATTATCGAGAAATAATAGTTAATTCAGTGATCGTTGATCGCAAGAGAATTAACTATCGAGTTGGTTGCCGAAGTTTACGTGGAGCACGTAAAAATTAAGTGATTTTATATAAAAATGATAAAAAATATATATTTTGCATGCGTACCAATTTGTAGGTTTTAAACTTTGTTAAATAATTTTGTGTTTTTAATCTGTTCTTTAAAAAAAATAAGTTTTTACTATTTACCTTCCAGACAATATAACTGATTTTCTTTTTTCAAAAATTTCAAAGTTTACGCACACTTGTTAAATAGTCAAATGAATAAATCATATTCAACTTTAATATAATTTGAAGTTTCATATGACTTTAAATTAGCGTAGTATGGTGTTCAGAGATTTATCCGAAAATTGTAATTGTATATATACATTAATTTGTGTCTCTTTCTGTGACTGTCACAGCCTTATTAAATACCGATTACATTTCAATGAATGATAACAATCATTTAAGAAGACAACGGATACATTTCATTGTAAATTGTCATTTATTGCTCGATGTAGGTCGCTATGTTAATTAGCTGAACAGATGCATGAAGTAATTAAACTTGATCGACTGAAAAGTTTGAACTTTCAATGAGGCTATTTCAAAGATATTCTTATATATTATATATTAAATTGTCATCAATTTTTTACAAGTGTTTTAAAAATCATATTAACAATAACGTGTCTCCGCTGGAGAGTTAGCCATGAATAATATTTTACAAAGGTAAAAACGAAAAAGAATTGATATATTTTAAATCTTTTGTGTATAAAAGCAGTCAACCGTTTACTTACTTAAATGCATACATTTTTGAAATCCCAACAAACTTTCATAAAAACCAAATTATCACACCCACTGCTATATAGTCAGTGGAAAGTACAAATTTTCGTTGAAGAATTGCATAACATCCTGTAATTGTTTGCGCATTAGGGCCTACAAAAAAGGATAATAATTTCGGTTTAACATGTGTAACTCTGTATACAAATGTCACAGATGAGATGTATCTAATAGTTGTCTAAAGAATACGACGCTTGACGCTACAAGACCATGGCCCAGATATAAAAATGGTCGCTACATGACATTTTTTGTAATTGGTTATCAAAAACTTTTTGAAAATAGGTTAATACCTCGGATGCATGGAAGCTTGTTTATCTACTCATGTGTACATATAACGTTTTACACAAAGCTGTCATGGTGTTAAATCATCGAAACAGTACTTCATGGCATGCAGATATTAATCTTACAATTTCTAAACACTTTTATTGATATATAAGATCATAAACTATGAAGTATTCCTAATGAGGAGGTTGGTCGTCTCCAGCAGGTTGCTACTTTTATTTCATGTCAATATGAACTTATAACATTGATAGTACGATAAGTTTTCTGCTTGGTTCATTTAATTTTTTTTTATATTGAGCAATGTATAATCTTTATTAGTTGATTCGTAAAGGCAGGGAACAATAAAAGGGGTAATTCTGATTTACATGAGCTTGCAAGGGATACTTTTGGATAATATGAGTTCCACCCTTTTGCGATTGTCTTTTTTTTTCTTTCCTTTTATTTTTTTTGGGGGGGGAGGGGGAGGTAGAAGGGGTGTGCTTGATTTTAGTTTTGAATATCATATTTTGTAATTTGTTGCTTGTCTATTTGTTCTGACCTCCAGAGTTCCCGCGAAAAGAAATTAAGGGCTGCGCTTTAGCGAATGATACGCCCGTTGCTCTTTTAACTTGTCTTTTATGCTTTAAATGAATTTATATGATCAACTATAAATATATATATACAAATCAAAAGGGATGTTACATTAATATACTCACCAAAGTTTCATAAAATCCCCCTTTTTTAAGTATAAAAATTCATTACTTTAGAAAACGTAAAATCTAAAATTTATAAAAATGGAAAGGGAGCTTATGTCAATAGATATAAACAATTTATCAAAGTTGCATAAAATTTTGTGAAAGTGTTAGTTATTGTCCCAAAATTGGAAAATCCCCCCTTTTTTAAGCATAAAAATTCATAACACGGAAATGTTAAATCTGAAATTTATAAAAATTGAAAGGGAGCTTACATCAATAGATATAAACAATTCACCAAAGTTTCATGGATATTGGTGAAAGCCTTTTTGAGTTATTGTCCGAAGTGTTGAAAATCCCCCTTTTTTATGAATAAAGCCCCATAAATCCAAAACTTAAAATCTGAAATTGATAAAAATTGAAAGGGAGCTTACATCAATAGATAAAAAAAAAATTCACCAAAGTTTCATGGACATTGGTGAAAGCCTTTTTGAGTTATTGTCCGAAGTGTTGAAAATCCCCCTTTTTTATGAATAAACATATATTATTGCGCTATATTTTTTTTATTTGACAATACCAATACTAAAAATTCTGACTAAAATCAGTTCTTAATATACATAATTACTAGAACACACCCGCGAAATCGCGGGCATTCAGAGCGTGGTTGAAAGTATGTAAAGTGTTGCAGGAAGAATTTTGTAAAATATTTAATGACTTGAGAATTTTAGGAAAAGTATCAAAAGTCATTATGAACATTCATAAAGGGTGGTGGTGGTGTCGTAGGGTTCCTGATCCCGATACCCCGGGCTTACATGTACAAACATGAAATCCCGAGGTCCTGAATTTAATAAGAATTAAATATCCCGTCATCCCGAAATTCCGATCTTAAAAACACCCGATTCCAACGTCCCGGAAAGGTCCTGCCCCCTCTCTCATTCATTACTATAAAGTGTATTTTGTTTTTACTTTTAATTCTCAGTTTAATAATCGACCCACGGCGGTCATTGATATATTATACAGACCATCTCTATCTAATAAACTCTGTGACCGCCGTGGATAGTTAACTTGAAAATGATATCAGACAGAAAATACTCTTTATTCGTAGTATATGTATGTTCAAGGTATACAGAAAAACGCAAACCGGAAGTCTAATATGACTTAAAATTTCGTCCAATGACGGAAACATATCCGGACGCCTTTTTTCTCGTTTTTCTCCCAAAATAACTCAATCTGAATAACCATATGAATGGATGACAAATACGACTATCCACTGTACCTATAGGACATAGATGCATGATGATTGATTTATTGTGGAAGGAAGAGAAGCGACACCCAAAATGAGGTCTTCTCGTTTAATAGTATAGATAGATACTGTAATTCAGCATGATTAATTGTAACACATGCAGTATTTTTCAAATCTTAGTCGAGCACGGTCTCTATAGGCTAAACGTGTGAATCAGCGGATATGAAAGTATTGATGGCAAACGAGGGTATAAATTGTTTATACTTTTTAGCTTTTTTTTATTATGTACTTCGGTGATGCATGTGACTTGTACTTTAGATACTGTAACAGTCTTATTGCTAACAAAGGTTTCTTGAGTTTTAAAAAAAATACACAACAGAAAGAAAAAGGAGAACGTTTGTTCATTTTTTTCATTTCCAACTTCTGTTGGAAAGAGTTTTGAAACTGTTCTTCATTTCTGTTATGTGAGCAAGTATAGTACTAGCAATAATGTTTTGTCATTAGATTCTATTCCCTTTTCAATCTCTGTATGGGTTTCATCGTCTAGAGCCTTCTCCGCAGTCCAGCTTGATAGCTTTGCATCATATTTCAATCATTCAAACCATCTTTCTCAGCATGATCGGAAAAAAGAGCTATTTCATATACGAGATCAAAGTAATTGCTATATAAAGTTTATCCCATATACCATGTATACGAGGGTGATTGATTTACCATTGTTTACGGAATAGAGAATAATTGGCAAAAAAAAAGTAAAGCATAGAGGAAAAAGGCTTAAAAGATTGGAAAATACAGAAAAGAAGACCGTCAAATATGTATGATAATTTAGTCTTAAATGCATGATTTTTGTATAAATTGTTATTGGCTTTGAACTAGCTGTTAGTAACTACGAGTACTGTCAAACCTGCACTTAATGTCTTTTTGTTGTTGGGATGTAAAAGTATCCGGTCAGACTCACGTCTACTCTTTGTTTTTTGTTATATGTGTATTTCTATTTGTATCCATCTAAGAGTAAAGTCTTTTTCGACAGATTTTTATAGTTCGTTCTTATTTCATACTGTTACACCACTGTCAAAGGTGAAGGAAGGGTTAGGATGTTTAACCCCGAAACATAATGTATAAAAAAGAAGATGTGGTATGATTGTTAATGAGAGAACTCTACACAAAAGACCAAATGACACAGAAATTAACAACTATAGGCCTTCAACAATGAGCAAAGCCCATACAGCATAGTCAGTTATTAAAGGCCCCGAAATGCCAATGTTAAACAATTCAAACAAGAAAACAAACGGCCTAAAATGAACAAATATGTAACACATAAACAAACGGCAAACACTGAATTATAGGCTCCTGACTTTGGACAGACACATACATACATATGTTGCGGGGTTAAACATGTAAGTGGGATCCCAACCACCCCTAGCCTGGGACAGCGGTATATAAATACAAAACAAGAACGAACTATAAAAATCAAATACAAGTGAACGTGGCCGGGTACTTGTATATCCCAACAAGAAAAAGACACTTAGTACAGATCTGAGAGTACTCGCAGTTACTGAAAGCTATTTAAAAGCCCACTTACAACAAATAAAACAATCATGCATCTTAGACTTACGTGTCTGTCCCAAGTTAGAAGCCTGTAATTCAGTGGTTATCGTTTGTTGTTGTTTTGCGATTTTTTTTGTTCACTTTTTGTACATTAATTAGGCTGTTATGTTTCTCGATTGAATTGTTTTGCATTTGTCATTTCGAGGCCTATAATAGCTGACTATGCATGCGGTATGGACTTTGCTCTTTGTTGAAGGCCATATTGTTGACTATAATCTGATTATTTCTGCGTCATTTGGTCCCTTGTGGAAAGTTGTCTCATTGGCGATCATCTTCATCTTATTTATTATATAGTTTTAGTTGTATGAAGCCAATTTAGAAAATTTCAATCATGTAGGCGAAAACACAGGCGTTTGTGGAGTGGATCCCCAGTCTTTTTTTGTGTTTATATTTTATTTGAAAATATTTTTTTCATGTTTTAACTTATATTAAGTTAGAGTTGATTTTTTTCATGTTTTAACTTATATTAAGTTAGAGTTGATTTTTTTTTACCAATATGTGAAATATGTGACCCCCTGGTTTTTTTTTATATTTCATCGGTTGCACTTCAGTTAGTATGTGTCTTCGGTTCATTGTGTATGGAATATCATCTTTCTGTGTCAATTGTTAATTCACCCATTGCATGTCTTTGTTCAAAATTCTGAAGCCTTCAGCTTAATCTCAGAAGTTGTCTACCTTAAAGTTTCATATATCTTGATAGTCAACTCTTCAAAAAATTATCTATTATATTGAAAATTGGGAAAAAAGAGAGGAAAACGGAAGAAAAAAAAAAGAAACCCGGTTGTTTACAGTTAATAGAAGAAGGCAATTAAGCCCGGATAATAGCCAAATAGTCCAGCAACGATAAATTGGTGCCGTTTAATATTATTAATATATACATGTAACACTGATGGTCCCCGAGGATGGATAACAACGGTGTCAGCCCAGCAGTAGCTACAACTTACAAGTTACTGTCGGCATAGAAATACGGATCAGATCGGTTTTATGAACATTTAATTTAAATAATTATACATTGGCAGTGATAGATCTTTATGATGAACCCGGACCTAACTGTTGATATACATGTACATACATTTGTAGTTCAAATATTCATAAATATAATTTATAAAACATTGTTTAATACAAGACTTGGCTTGATAAGGGAAGTGTAATATTAAACTATTGAAACATTATATGTAAGTTTAAAATACGCAATTAAAAATAATAAATTACAATTATATATAATGGTTTACAATGTGGCATTTTAGTGAGATACGAAAACGTGTATGCACATGTAAGTGAACAATGCAAAATTAAAGTGTCAGTTTTCATCAATAGTTAAACGACGTCAGTTAAATGCAAATGACAACCATTATTTATAAGTTTGATTAATTTTTTTAAGACTTCCTTTCCATGCATATCTTTTCCTACGTCTGTACATAGTGGTACATAGCATTTCAACTTTTAAAAGAAATTAAAACAAAATGTGTAATATAGCATGCCATGCATTTGGTTTGTTAACACATCGTTAGTGATCCGTATAAAGAGCGCCTTACCCTATCTTATATACATGTACCTCTATTTACTAATGGTTGTGAATAATCTGATTAAAATACGAGTTCTGTGTCAATCAGATTGCTGTGATATGAGCTATTTTTCCTAATCAAAGTTGTTCATTCATTTGTTATATTTGATTTTCACTGGACATATTAACCATGCTAAGGAGAAATCGTACCAATTTAAAAACAAGCGATAAATAAAAGTTCTTTATCTTAGTTACACAGTTACAATCATCAAGAACACCAACTTTCGTGTGGCGAATCATTTTAACATTACATTTTCCGCTTGATTAAGACAGTTTACATATAATTAAAGTTACACATTTTAAAAATTCTGAAATTACTATTTCTTTGTATTCAGGCCATATAAAAGAATTATAAAAAAATGAAACTAAATCGATTTAAAAGTAAGAGTTCATTTAAAATCTTTATAATGAAATAGATTTTAATATGCCGAAGTAAATAATAAACAACTTTGAAGTCATAGTACGTGTTATTTGCCAGTTTACTTTCTACCAAATTTAAAGAAAATTGACACATACATTTATAATATAAATACTTTATACACATGATATAATTCAGACATGTTTCAACTTAAACGATTACGAAGTATGTGGCAATGTGATATAAAAAAACAATGAAGAATAAACAAAGAATAGATTGAAGATTGCATCCGCCCTCAATCCGCCTTTGACTATTTTATATATCAACTGCATTATGTGTATTCTAATATGAACTCAGAATTTTTTTTTTTTTAATTTGGTAAAGTAGTATTTTGTCCCACTTTGGGGCATTACATTTTTCGGTCTGTACGTCCGATCGTCCGTCCGTCTGTCCCGCTTCATGTTAAAGTTTTATGTTAAGGTAGTTTTTGATGAAATTGTAGTCCAATCAACTCGAAACTTAGAAAACAAGTTTTTTTTTAAACAACGTCAGCGTCCCCACTGAAAACTGACCCTGTGATCGATTTAAGTCTAGAATATTTACCCTCCATTCATGAAAATAGACCTTTGTATGAAATATACACATCATTATTCGACTAAATATACAAAATGATAAAAGCTATTTTCTATTATATGAGAAAAAATGTAAATATGCATATATCGAAATTAAACTTTGATAGCACTTCAATATTCTATATTCAAAAGATTTGTATCATTGTTATGTCATTATCTTCAAATAGACTGTCCCTATGCAAATTAAACGTAAGCTCCGCCCGATCAGTTGAAATAACATTGGTAATAAAATATGTGTAAATCAGGTCTCAACTCGTGACAGAGAATACTCAGTTTGTTTCTACGTCAACCATACTCTAAACGTCTAATCATGTCAGGGAACATTTAGAACTTAATTTAATGACATTGAGTTCTATAGATATACATGTAATCACCTCATTAGAACATCATTTATTAATTACAATTAGAATATCTATACTTGTAGTTGCTAAATTAATAATAGAAAAATCTATAACTTATAGTTGTGGAAATTCATCAGTTATGCTGTGCGCTTATATTGATCGATACTCAAATATTGTTGAATAAGGAAACAAATGGGCTTGGAAATTTAAAAAAAAACTCTGCTATAATACTGATTTGGAGTTTTGTACGTTCGTTTAAAATCCGTAGTAATAAATGGAAGTTTCTAGTTAAAATAAATAATTAATAAATGTTGCTTGCATGGACAATATATATATAAATTTAGATTGGAATTAATACTAGCAAACGATGAGAAATAATAGAATCCTGATTCGTGAGGGCCCTCATGGGGTTTTTGATTATGTGATTACTTGGCCGTTTTTTTAATGATTATTTGATTATTAAGCCAAATATTTCATGATTATTTGATTACCTAGGACTGTATTTTTAGTTTATGATTATTTGATTACTAAAGATAAGCAAATATTTAATGATTATGTGATTATATTGTCAAAAAAATGGTGATTATGTGATTACTAGGACCCCCCCCCCATGAGGGGCCTCATTCGTAGATCAGCATAAACGATGATCCGCAATTTGTACATGGATAATTTATCATTGTAGTCACACCAGTTGTCGTGAGGAAGATTATAAACTTGAAGCATTTGTCTAACATAAGACGTTAACAGCAGTGATACTTTCGCAATGTATACATCTACTCTATGCGTCATTTTGTGCATAATTCAAACCTGTTTTGTAGGGATGTACTTGGCACAAACGCAGCTACTCACAACAGAGTTGTACCAACATCTATTTATGAATACCAACTATACGATAGATTTGTTACCAGTTTGTCAAAATGGCGGGAATGTTACAGTTAAGCTGCAGACGGCACTCAGACAAGTTATGGATGTGGTAAGTAACAAGTTCATTATACACCTTAGTAGAAGATTGGATAGTGAGAGGTGAATTCGAGTTGAGATAACCAATGATAATCTGTTTATTGCTATTTTACCTTGATATTGCTATTGATAACGACACGTGCGCCCTTAGTTTTTAGCGACACTGTTTCATATCACTCTACTGTGCTGAAAAAAGAAATTATAAGTCAGTAAGAACGAATGAAAATTTCGTAAAATTGCGATAATGGATGTAATTTGTATTTAAGCATTACGCCTGTGTAGAACTCCTTAAAGACATTGTGATGAAATTTTTCAGACATAAATTGTCATTTCAGAAGTGTCAAAACATCGCATTTAATCGTATTTCTTGAATTACCTTTGTTTCTTACGTGATAAAAAATGCCACACGAATTATTTTTCTTTTTTTGCTGTGGGGATGTATTAGTACTCTGCCACGTACTCTCTGTATTTTTGTTAGAGATATTTTCTACTTTGTATCGATCTGACAAGTTTTTTTTTTTTTTAAGTTTTTATGTTGTACTGCTACACCACTGTTCTATGTAGTAAAAGTAAGTTCAGGAGTAAGCAATTCTAGTTAGTATCATTCTTCGAAAAAATGTATTTGATCTGTAAAATAATTGGTTTATTATATTCCTACACGTTTGAAGTTTTGCCGTTTAATATTTATCTTTTGTGAGAACATGTCTCTTGTTAGATGATAATAGTCTTGTAATCGTATAAAAAATATTTATCTCTTCATTTATATAAAGATTCCAATTTCTTTAAAAAAAACCCAGAACATGTATTATATACATGTATATTAAAATGTCTAGGTCAATAATGTCCAGGAGTTCAGTGAGTGTTGTTGGTTGGTTGGTTGGTGTTTGACAGTTTGTTTTCGTGTTTATTGTACATACATAGTTGGATTTACCGGTTGCAATGCTTTACGTTTTGTCATGTTGTAGTCTTTTTAAATGGCTGAGTAAATGATATGGACTTTGCTGATTTTTGAAGGACTTCCATTTTGACCTGCAGTTGTTTACATCTACATTCAGTTTCTGTTGGATATGTGAGACATTGGCAACTAAACCGTTTTATTTGTAAATCAAAATCCCTCCCTCCGATGTCAACAAATTTCAGATCGTTGATTCATCATAATGAAACATTAATGTGGCCATAATGCACTAATAAATATAAAATGGTTATAGTATATTTATGTACAGGATAAATGGACCTGTATTCCTAGACATATAACGCAATTTAATGAGATACATATTTGCGAGAGTGAACATATCAGTTGTTTGATCTATGATGATATCTTAACTCTGTCGCACACAAGGATGTAGAAATTAAATGATATATTAGTGATAGCGCATAGACGTTTATCCCCATCTCTCTTTATTCAGAATCAATGCAGCATTAAAATAGGGTATATAGATATGCATTTTATGGTTATGTATCATACAAGATGTGTTAATGTGAATTTGAATTGTAAACATATTTTTTTTTATCGCTCAAACCTTTTATTTCTTTTTTTTTAATTTCTAGGGTATTATTTCGGAGAAGTAGGATTATAAGACATATTTTCCTACTCCTGATAAACGAAAAATTCAGTCGTTGATACCTACAATTACTAACGGATTTTTATTTCCAGACAGAAAAGATAAAAAAAAAAGAAAAAGGAAGGTTAACGTAAAGTATAAATAATGGGGCACAAGCTGTTGCATAGTTTTATTAACGAGAAATGCCAATGCTTACTTTTAATAAGCATATGTTAGAATAAAGAAAGTAGTCTTTATCTTCTCAATTTTACTACATTAAAAACATAAAAACCTACATGTTGTACCTTTGACAGCCACAGTTTTTATTTTAAATATGTTTTAACACCTTTAATTATCATTTGTTACAGAATGAAAGAGAACAGATCGTTACAGTAAATATCTGGTTCCGAATGGTAAGTCTCGTACAAAAATGTAATTTATAATTTATTTAACACAAACACGTGACCCAAGCTTTATCCTTCAAACCTCGATGTATCTAACAAACTACTTCTAATTTGTAGAATCATTGATGGCCTTCGGCTGTTTTCTACTCTTTGGTCGAGTTGTAGTCTCTTTGACCCAGTATACATTTTCATTCTCAATTTTACCATAAGATTAAACAAATAGTATAGTCTGTGACATGAACTGACTGCCAAGTCAAACTTGTCTTATTCAACTGTTTATCACTCAGACGCAGATTTCCTGCACATACATGTAATACAGCAATAAGGTAATCACGTACCAAAGTACAATCAAAATCTTGAGTCGAAAAAACATAAGTTATCCGAAGGCCAAAGATTTATAGACAAACAGTCAAACGCGAGTTAACAGAATACGGAATAATGAGCAACGCGATCCCCAACCAGATTTTACTCCGGATGTTTTTTTTACGAAAACCAGTTCCTACTCAGCTTATTCTACCTGTCTTTTTATAACTAGTAAAGTAGAACTATTTTTGGTATATTTGAAGCTTCTTTTAACGTTTACTACTGTTAGTCTATAAAAGAGGTAGAGTTTATCATTATTCACCACACTTTATTTAAAAAAAGTCAAAGTATATGTTTGTCCAGTAATTTTAAAATTAGACATATCTTAACTTATCCTAAACCTAAAAACAGAGGATAATAAAAGTCCGGAAATCACCTTATTTTAAGGTGCCAGATCACCAATTCACTCTCTCCAATTCAGAACGTAAAAATAGCCCTTCTCTGACACAAGTCCTTTGGGTTTCATAGTATATTTATATGTAAGGTTTCTGTTAAAACATCTTAAGATGTCGAAAAATGTCAAATGTTTACCAAAGACAATGCATCAGTATGTAAATTGTCCTAGTCATGAATACATTGTATCACAGATGTCTAGTTAAACTTTTGTACAATTTAAAGGCCCTTTATAAGAACTAGATTTCTCTAGTGAAGACTTCTTATAAAATAATATTTGTTAAACTTCTTACAGTAGTAACTGAAGGGTTTGCCAATGTTACATTCATCCACTTGTGTAACAAATAATACAATACAGAATTATTCATGTTTTAGTGATAAATAGAGATAAGTGTTTAAAAGGAGTTCTAGATAACGTAATATTTATTCATAAGGAATGTTAACGTCAAATGAAAGTGCTCGATCTATTACAATACGTCCATACTCAAACCATGAATCAAAAATAATCAATCGTACATGTACAGTTCAAACCGTTATTATTTGAACAACTACATAAACAATAAGTCTAGCTTTTGCTCTTCAGCTTCTAACATTTGAGTCCAATACGCATCTAGCATAGCTTATTACCTATAAAATGTTGCGCTGAGAAGTAGTATGTTTGATTTTTAAATGGGTTTTGAGATCTTAAATTATTTGATTGCTTCTGTTTGATTTATTCACATTTTGAAGACTGGATGACTTATTTCTTGATGCCTTGTATAGACATGCACCTGCCTATTTTTGTAGACTGCCCTTTAGATGTGAAAGTTTTTTAATTGTTTGTGCCGCTTGGTTGCTGCAAAAATTACGTATTTTCCTCAACTTTTTTTTTGCTGTTAACCTTTGAAATAAGCATAAAACTGACACTTAATCATGAAACATCTTGAAATGAGTTAATTTCCGTTTTTTATTCGAGCGTCACTGATGAGTCTTTTGTAGACGAAACGCGCGTCTGGCGTAAATATAAAATTTTAATCCTGGCATCTATGATGAGTTTATTTGAGTTGATAGGATTGTCGTTGTTTTCACTCTAGATCTCACATGTAGCGGTCTATTTTTTAAGTAACAAGGAAGCGTTCTTCTAGAACGCACTTCGGAAGCTTTTCTATATCTTTGAATGAAAAAATGAAATAACATGGGCAACTAATGTCAAAACTCAATTTTTGATTGAAATAATTCTATTTTACTTTTGGTTATCTCTTCATGCTTTGTCAACATACCAAAACAATTATAACATTTAGATATGGTATATATCTAGTGCGTAAGGACGCAAATCAACGATAAAAATGAGTTCCCTACATATTGATAATGTGTTTTATTCCGTCCGAGATGTTTTATAAATTTGTTTAACGCATTTGATGAAAGAAGTCTATTTGTTACATCTTTAGAGAAAATATTTGATTTTAGGATTCAAATATAATTTATAATTGTAAATAAAATACACTATATTTGCCTCAGGACAATACCACCTAGTTCATATGAACTCTCTTTATATTTTCCTTATATCTTAGCTTTATCCTAATATTCAATTCAATTCAATATTTTATTGGAAAGAGCACAATAGAGGCGTGATCCAAATACAGACAATTATAATATTAAACAACATATATAAATGAAATAAAGATTCATATAACAAGTCATAAGCCAATTCTATGTATACCAACCAATACATTATAAACTGATATTGATACCATAAACTTATTCATCAGTATTATTCTAGATTTTCATAAATTTACTTGAAACACACAATATAAGATATATATATATATATATATATATATATATATATATATAATGTATATTCACAAACTACTGTAAAATATTATTATCTTAAGTGCAATTAGGATTAATGTCTTAAGATTAAAATAGTTTCTTAAAATATGTATTCAGACTTTCTTGCGTAATAATCCACTAAAACATGTAATTGCAACAGACAGTTAGGTCATAGGAACACTTCTAAGGGTAACACTAAGGAATGTGTGCATTAGCAATTTACTTGGGAAAAAAAACACCATATAAACACAATATAACATAAGTGACAGTTACTCATGTACAATCAGTATTAAATAAACATACATGTTTTTATATAAATAAGGCCGTTAGTTTTCTCGTTTGAATTGTTTTACATTGTCTTATCGGGGCCTTTTATAGCTGACTATGCGGTATGGGCTTTGCTCATTGTTGAAGGCCGTACGGTGACCTATAGTTGTTAATGTCTGTGTCATTTTGGTCTCTTGTGGGCAGTTGTCTCATTGGCAAGCATAGCACATCTTTTTTCTATATACACAGCACAATATCAGAAGTATATATGTTGTGTATAAGATGTAAGTTTGTACACATTATAATTTGTACAGGGTTTTTGTACAAGTTATAGAATGAAATTCAAAACAGTGTAGCTGTGGCCATTGATTGACACATTAAAATCATCCATTGACTGGGACAATTTAGGTGAACGTTTGTATGTAACGAACAATGCTCACTATGTACTTTTTAAAGACACTTAAACTATAGGGTCACAAAAGGTTCTCAACACCTAAATAAAGTAATTCGAAAAATTAATCAGAAATAACACGATATTTTGATTTATATCAATTATATAAATCAAAACACAAAGGTTATTCCTGATTAATTTTTCGAATTATTTTATAATTAAAGGCGTTAAGAAACCTTTGGTGACCCCACAGTTTAAATGTCTATCCTAGGTACGTCGTGAACAGTGGTCGTTACAGACAAACGTTCACGTATTAAATTGTCCCAGTCAATGGGTGATTTTAATGTGTCAATCAATGGCCACAGCTAACACTGTTTTGAATTTCATTCTAAGTTTTCTGACACATACCTTCTTGCACCAGGTGACATAGGTTTATCTTCTAAAATATACTAGTTTAATGTTTTAATTTCAAATTTATATACTTCAACCTAACATTTAGTATTAGTCTCTTTGTTCTCAAACCGGAAATGAGGATACCTGAATGGTTTAATCAAAATTCTAATTCTATTTTTCTCCTTAATTCATATTCATACCAATAAAAAGTCTTTTTGTGGTTTTATAATGTTTTTGTATCAATGCTCAGTAATAGACTGTATGATGAAGTTGTGAAAATATGACATAATTTATGGTTATAAATATACAAATAAATTAATATATTAAGGGAGCTACCATTTGATTTTTATGGGGGGGCTAGGATGAAAAAATTTGTCCTACATTTTTTTTTAGTTGTAATTTCTGTCCTGCCTTTTTATTTTTCACTCTATTCGGTCCTGCCTTTTTTTTTTATTAGTTTATCCTGACTTTATTTACCTAAGTTGTCATCCTGCCTTTTTTTTTTGCAAAGTGTCTCATCCTGCCTTTTTTTTTACTCAAAACTCCTGTCCTGCCTATTTTTTTCAAATTTCATCCTAGCCCCCCCCCCCCCCCCCCCATAAAAGTCAAATGGTAGCTCCCTAAATCGCAACAACACAGATCACACAAATGAAATATCAGTGCAGCCGTGTTTTTCGTATTTGGATTTATTCAGCAATTGATACCGTAGGCACATAAAAATAATACGTTTCATGAAAATGATACATGCTTCTTTCAATCAGAAATACTGAAATAATAAATAATTTATCGGTATTTATAAAATTGTAATGGTCTATTTTAACTATAGTGAAATGTTGAATAATTTATCCGTTGCCATGTGGACATACTTCTTGAAATACTTAAAACTCTTATAATTTCAATTACTAATCTGACTTCGTCACTAGTAAACAGCAACGTAATCATTTGTGATGGTATAATTTCATTTGAACAAATAAAACAAATGTAAAATCAAACTGGCGTTAAGTTGATGTCAACACACATTATATACAGCACTAAACATATCAACTCTTGGTAAAATAAAACATTATAGGAAGGTCAATTTTAAAAACAGCCGCCCAAGAGACAAATTTTATATACAAAAGCAATTTGTGCATAAGACAATATCTACATACATATAAAACAATATATTGACTTCCCCTAGAGACAATATGTTATTTGATGCGATTGCGATAACTTTGTTTGGATACTATAAAAATAAAATACATAAAATGTATTTTTTTTTATAATTTTCACCTGTTCGTGTCACAAACATTTACATTTTATTTAAAGATAGAATGGCTACTCAAAGCATGACTTTTAATCAAAGTTGGTCAGTCAGGAATATATGACAGTTGTGTCATTGCAAAATGAGAGCATGTTAGATAGGGACATCTATTTTGCCTTGCAATAGGCATTGTAAGGACCTCTTACATAATTGTCGGAAGGATTATTTCACTTGATTTAGTCTTATGATATAGCGACCTTATTCCAACAGAACGAGACTACGTGTGTTTATACTCCTTAAAGGGAAACAGACATCCTTTACAGCGACGAAATTCTCTCTCTATATATATATGCCGGGTTTTCCGTTTGAACTAAGTGTTCATTTTATGAGATCAGCCCAATTTTTGGTTGGGTTCGTGTTGCTTAGTCTTTAGTTTTCTATTTTGTGTCTTATGTACTGCTTCTGTTTGTCTTTTTCTTTTTGAGCCGTCGTTTTCAGTGTATTTTCTATCTTTGAGTTTGTCTGTGCCTGCGGTATCTTTTGCCACTGTTTTATGAATGATGACTTGCTAAGAATCTTTCAAAAATGTTAAATGTGTAAGTCAAAAATTAAGATCATATTGAAGTAAAGGAAAAGTTTCATTTTAAGTCGATATCTTTTATAATCCATTAACCTTAACCTTAAGTTAATTATTATTTATCGAAACGATCATTGGTCCTAAATCCCAACATTTATTTCAGAACTAAGTTAAACCATAACTAACTGTATTGTCAGCAGCCTTTAAAGTCTACAACAGCAGGACCAAATTCACTAGTATCCGACACACACAAAAAAACTTCGGCTATAAATATTCTTTACACCAATTGTGCTTCGAATTCTGTAATTTTGAAACTTATTTGACATTATTATTGACAATTTATATTAATGTTTGTACAAAAGTTGAAAAAATTATTACCATAAACTTTAACAAGAAGGTGCATAATTGAGATATGGATGTAATTGGCTTTGTAAAATTTATTTAAATAGAGTTTTATGCCTCTAGACATCCGTTAGATGTGTATTGAAATTTGTACTTATTTTTAAACGATTGCTTGATTTAATGGGTTCAACCGAATTAAAATGTTCGTTCTATAAAATTTATTTGAATTTAATTAGGTATGTTATAAACGAAACTGAAAGGATTTATCCTTACCAATCACAAATGTTCCGACACTTTTATTTTGTACTGTAGGGTAAAATGCACTGATATAAATTTTAACTGATTTTATTTATTCATTGTATCAAATAGGAATATTAAAATCACACTTGTTCGTAGGGTTGAATTTCATGTCTATTATAAAATGAATAAAAGAACAGTCATTTTTGGTTTACGAAAATTTTACAGCAATTAAAAGACACAAATCTCCCGAATTTCATTATATTCAAAAGTAGAAATATATTAACAATTTTGGGTTAATACTATATAGATATACGCCAAAGAGACAACTCTTCACCAAAGTCACAATTTGTAAAAGCTAACCATTATAGGTCAAAATACTAAGGTCTTCAACACGGAGCCTTGGCTCACACTGAACAGCAAGCTATACAAGGCCCTAAAAAGAACAGATGTCAACCATTCAAACGGGACTACCAACGGTCTAATCTATATAAATAAAATAGAACCAGACACAATAATGAACCACATCAACAAACGACAACCACTGAACATCAGGTTACTGTTTTGTGATTCGCTGCCATTTCACCAACTATACCCAAGTACCATTGATAATCAAAATGTTTAAAAGTTCTGAAAGCAACACCGTAGTGCGTATAATGTCCTGTGCTTAATAGCTACAGTGTACAAGTGTCCATAAACACCAGTGTTTATATATTTCAAACCGCTGATGACGGATTAATTTCTTATTGTTACCGTTACGGAATATTTGGTCGACCGTTATGGAATATTCGTTTAACAGATGATATCGGATATGTTCCTTTTATCGTTACTACAATCCTGTTCCCGTTTCATGAATATGACCTACCGAATGAGACTACTTACCGAGTTCGTAATACTAGTAACATGAGCAACACGACGGGTGCAACATGTGGTGCAGGATCTGCTTACCCTTCCGGCGCATCTGAGATCACCCCAGTTTTTGTTTGGGTTTGTGTTGCTTTGTCTTTAGCTTTCCATGTTGTGTCTTGTGAACAATTATTTGTCTGTTTGTCTTTTTCATTTTTAGCCATGGCGTTGTCAGTTTGTTTTCGATCTATGAGTTTGAATGCCCCTCTGGTATCTTTCGTCCCTCTTTTCGGCGTTTTGCATTTGCGCCGATTTTTTTTACAGGTAAATTACAGGTAAATACAGGTGAATAGATATAAGAAGATGTGTTGAGTTCCAATGAGACAACTCTTCATCCAAGTCTTTGAAGGCCTAATAGATACATCTCAAGAATGTTCCTTGATCGTACCCGTAGTTCTTAAGCCTCGGTCTTTCGGTAAACTGCCACATGGTTATGTTCTTTCTGTGTTTTGACAATATTCTTCACATCAGAATCCGTTGTGACTCTGGCTTTACACGATTGCAATATGTCCATCGTGTTACAACGAAGTTCTAGAATAATATAAATCAAAATTAACTTAAACATGGTTTACTTTTATAAATTGTTACTTGGATGGAGAGTTGTCTCATTGGCACTCATACCACATCTTCCTATATCAATTAAACAAGGTATAGTACATGTAAAAGTATTAACTTACCTGTAAATCCAATAAGGTGAAATTATAAAATCGGCGCAAATGAAAGAATGAAAATTTTCAAAATCGGCGCAAATGGCATACACCCTCTTTTATCAAAGGCTATATAGTTTGCAGTGCATACTTTGCTTATTGGACACCTTTTTTTTTTAAAGAAACAAAAAACAACGCATTATATTATACAATACATTTTACCTTCAATTTGAACAAGTTTGAAAACAAATGGATAAATTAAATATGACCTTAACGTTTTAATCTACTAAAACTTATTTCATGTTCAATTTAGATTCTTTTAAATCTATTGAGATATAGACCCAAGTTTACTTTGGTCTTTTGTTCGGTAAAATTAATTCACACGTTTTAAAAGTGTTAATGGTATATAAGGTAGAACAGTAATATTGGACCCTTAAACCGTTAAGAATTTTCACCCAAAAATAATAACGAAAACCTGTTAAACATTGGTCAAATTTAAAGCCCAACTTATTTGTCGTTTTTTATTTGTTACACGAATTACGGATACAACTTGATTTCCAATTACCAATTGTACTTTTATGTCAAATATTTATTCATATTTATGTTTAAAATTCTATAAATGCACATACCTGATTCACTTATCACTGTAAACTCTCTTTTTATATTGTTTTAGAAATGGAATGACTGTCGCTTTCAATGGAATGCATCAGACTTCGATGGAATCACGAGTTTAAATGTTCCGTATGCCTCAGTTTGGGTGCCAGATATAACATTATACGACAGGTACAATATAACCATATAAAATACCTTGATAAAGATGCAACCTTTCTGTAGCATGAATGAAAAATAGAACATATGCTTGTCATATATTGTATATCAAAATAAGGTCTTGTGGTATGATTGTCACAAGGTGCCAATCTTAATGGTTGCGTGAATAGGCGAATAAAGTAGTATAATTTTAACACATGTTCATTTGTGTGTCCATGGCCAGGAACATCGTCAGACGTTGGTTTTTGTTACCGTCATTTCGGGAATTTATGGTAGACTTTTGATAGTTACTGTTAAACTTAATTCAAGATTTATCTAGACTGTGTGAGTTACAGCTAGACACACGGACGATTCCCGTAATATTTAGGACAGTTTACCTCTAGATTTCTTTTCACTTTTTTTCCGGATCATTGTCTCATTTACATACACCCAAATATTTTTTCATTAAGGATTTAAAGAAGATAGAAATACTGTTGAATGCATTTCTTTGATAGTGACGAAAGTTATACATGTTTTTATGTACATAAAACTGAAAAAATGTTTTTATTGTAAATCAATGTAAAATTCCCTTGAAAGTAATTAAAAACATTAGCGAGCAATACTCCCTGTTTTGCACGGAATGAAAAATGTCTGAACATAACGACAGTTAATGCTAATGCACGAGTACAGGTGAATATTGTCTCTTGTAGAAAAGCCATTACAATTGGAAGTCCCTATATTATTTTGCTCCAAACAATATTCATCAACTTTTATGAAATAATCCATTACGATCAAAATATTTCACGACGAGTTTTTTTTTTCTCTTAAGTTTTTTTTAATAACGTTATTAAGATCTGATCTTGAATGTTGTAATTTTGCTGAATGTAAGTTTTTGTCAATAAGGTAACAATACAGGTTCTTGTTGTTGTACATCTTACCCTATAAAAGAAATTCGTTACAGTCGTACGTCAATAGTGTATAATATGTTCATATGTGTACTTTCTAATGTGGTTTTGCATATTTAAACTGTAGACAAAGACAAATCAAATAGAATTTGACAAAAAGCTGTTGAAACATTGCGATTACACACAACCTCCTATCGAAAATATCTGATAAAAAGTAAAATAACGAAAATACTGAACTTCAAGGAAAATTCAAATCGCAAAATCAAAAGCTCAAAAACATTAGACGAATTGAAAACAACTGTCATATTGCTAATTTGGTACAGGAATTTCTTAAGGTCGACAATGCTGATATATTACACCATGGGAAACAAATTTGGACGTATTTTTCATGTTTTTCAAAATTAATTATATACAAAGTATCAGTATAAACTAAATACATCGAAATATTTCAATGGAATAAGCAAATTGAAATTATTTCCATAACATTTCACTGTCTCTTTGATTAATTTTGATTCTAATATGATGTGCTTCTTTCGCTTTATGAATAAACCCATGCTCTAAATCCAATAAAATTCGTTTGCACATGCGTATAGACTACTGCAGAATAATAAATTTTAGCAAATTGGCATGCATTTAATATATTTCATTAACTTAAAACACTTCCAAAGCCTTAAACTATGCACATGTTGTTACTAGTGCATTTATCGTGATTGTAATATGTTGCAATTAGAAATTGACATATTTGACCTAGATACGACAACTGTATTGGCTGTTCAAATAAAGGCAACAGTAGTATACCGCTGTTCAAAACTCATAAATCCATGGACAAATAACAAAATAGGGATAACAAACTAAAACTGAGGGAAACACACCGAAATACATTACATAACCTGACAAAAGGCAACACATCCTAATAAGTTTAAACCTCAACGCCAAGTGACGTCATATTAGAAATTGTAAAAAATGACAAAAATATGACGTCACATTTTAATTAGTAAAACAGATCATCAAAAAATGAAAAATGACGTTACATTTGAATGAATAAGATAGAGTTAGGATTGATTTAAGATTATATTTGAACTAAATACTGATATTACATTTAATAACAATGCACATTTCAATACTTATTTATAGCAAACTAAGGTAGCAATTAACTGTATTATATAGCAATGTCCGGTTTGTTTTAAATCTAACTTCAAACGTAAGTAAAACATTGTACAGATTACGTTGAACAAAATCAAATCTAAAAATGAAGGCGGTGATTAATTTTCTTTACCATAACACATGAATATAATAGAAAAGACGTCAACACATTTGACAAAATCCGATGAGAATTACAAATACACCAAAACTCCTCCCTCTGCAAAATCACATTGCCTGTCGTTTGCTTGTTTACAAACAAAAAAGGGAGATTCGTGGAAAAGCCTATAGATACAAACACTCTACACTTATACACATCGGAAATAGAAATTACCTTAATTATCCTCATCAGAATTTGAACAATTTATGCAAGCTATACTTTATTGTAGTTTTAACATGTGTAGGCATTATATTCGTGTTATTTTAGCCCTCACTATCGCACGGGAAAAAATAATCACTAATGTTATGCCTACCAATGGTAAAACTACGATAAAGTTTAGCTTGCATCAATTATTTCTTAATTCTTTGATAACTAGTTATCCCACTATCCATCGAGAAAATTATTTGAATTATAAATTTTCACATGAAATTTATAGAATAAATGCTACACACTTTTATCCCCAGGCCAGTAGTCAGTACATCTGATATATCATTGATATGGTCACTACTATGAATTAACTATTTACAAAACTTTGAATCCGTCAAAATAGTACTAAGGATTCTTCACCTCAGAAATATATTACCTTACTGTATTTTACAAAACTTTTCCGAATTAAGGCCAAATGCTCTTCCATTTGGTTCTTTATTTGGGCCTTTTAATTTTTTGTTATCAGACAGTCAATGGCCAGGATTTTGTAGCGTCTGGTGTAATATATTTTATATTAAGCCTAATATCTATGATGAGTTTATTATCTTATATTAAACAACATTGCTCCTTTTTTATTTGTTGGTAAAATTCTAATATTTTGTGGACTTCACATAATTTTGTCGTTCTTTGAAGAATACAAGCTGAAATATTTCATTTAAAATCTGTTTTATCTTTCTTCTACTTGTCATGTCGTTTAAAGGTGTCAGACCACCAATTAAAAATCCCTATCTGTTCAACCAAATTTTGCAATTTTCACAGCTTTCTAAATATTTTACCTTAAGTTTAACTTCAAGGAAACCAGGTATATCCTGAATTGTACATGTATCACCTTCCTACATGCCAATTTTCAACCAATGTTTAAAGTCTTGTAACAAATTTCTGATTTTGAAAAGACAGGTACTACCAAAATAACTCCCGGTTTTCTGGAAATCTTAAATTAGTGTACTATGTAGCGCATTAATCCTGAATTTTTAATGCAAACTCATAGACAAGTGAATTTTGGATCAAAATGGTCTAAATATATTTCCCTTTCACCAAAAGTTTCATTTCTGCAAATTTGTTGGTTAGTTTAAGTAAACAATGACATCAAAAGCACTATTTTGTGTCAAAGTAGGACTACTTTTACATACGTTCTAAATTAAAGGGAGTAATTGGTGGTCTGACACCTAAAGAGCCAAAAAAGTTGCTCAGAAATCTTTGCTTTGCTTTATTCTTAATCCTTAGTCAATTTGAAGTCAGAAACATCCTATCTGAGCATAATGTGACTTATATTACAAATTTCACAGCTCAATTTAAACTGACTGTAATGTATGACTTTGATAGAAAATACTTGCAAATTTCATTTTGGACTACAGGAACATAAACTTTCAATATCAAGATCAGTTTTGTTGATTTTTTTCTTGTTTGTTCTACTTCTTAAAAGACTTTCCACAATTTTTACAATGGGTTAAGTAAAAAATTCAAGGTATTGAAGAGTCAAGGAATATTGACCCCCCTTTTTTACACCTGGTGTAAGTAATGGGACTATTAAATTATCAAAAGTGCAGTCATGGTCATTTAACTGTTTTTATTTTCAATCAGTTGATACAACTTAAGGCATAAAACTTTCATTTGAGATAATAAATGGGATTTTTGTGAGTTTTTGCAATGTTTACATCAGGCTATGTTATCTGCCAAATACATGCTATGACGCAATGATATAAGGGATAAAAATCAAATAATTTCATTAAATCTTAATGACAAGAACTTTTTTTTGGTGGTAAAATAACCATGTTTTAATGTTAATACCACAGAAACATCTTGCTGTGCATTTATAACAATTTGGGACATTTTTTTATGTGAAAGCATATTGTCAGGGTGGGAAAAGCTAAAAATAACACAAGTTCAGGTCTAAGGCTCTAAATTTGCAATATGTGACTTTTTGCCCCCAAAAAGATTGAAATGTGACTACTATCACTTCATATGATCAGTTAAGTAAAAAAAATCAATTGTTTTCTGAATTTGGGGTTTCACCGCATTTCCCTTAAAGGTGTCAGACCACCAATTAAAAATCCCTATCTGTTCAACCAAATTTTGCAATTTTCACAGCTTTCTAAATATTTTACCTTAAGTTTAACTTCAAGGAAACCAGGTATATCCTGAATTGTACATGTATCACCTTCCTACATGCCAATTTTCAACCAATGTTTAAAGTCTTGTAACAAATTTCTGATTTTGAAAAGACAGGTACTACCAAAATAACTCCCGGTTTTCTGGAAATCTTAAATTAGTGTACTATGTAGCGCATTAATCCTGAATTTTTAATGCAAACTCATAGACAAGTGAATTTTGGATCAAAATGGTCTAAATATATTTCCCTTTCACCAAAAGTTTCATTTCTGCAAATTTGTTGGTTAGTTTAAGTAAACAATGACATCAAAAGCACTATTTTGTGTCAAAGTAGGACTACTTTTACATACGTTCTAAATTAAAGGGAGTAATTGGTGGTCTGACACCTAAAGAGCCAAAAAAGTTGCTCAGAAATCTTTGCTTTGCTTTATTCTTAATCCTTAGTCAATTTGAAGTCAGAAACATCCTATCTGAGCATAATGTGACTTATATTACAAATTTCACAGCTCAATTTAAACTGACTGTAATGTATGACTTTGATAGAAAATACTTGCAAATTTCATTTTGGACTACAGGAACATAAACTTTCAATATCAAGATCAGTTTTGTTGATTTTTTTCTTGTTTGTTCTACTTCTTAAAAGACTTTCCACAATTTTTACAATGGGTTAAGTAAAAAATTCAAGGTATTGAAGAGTCAAGGAATATTGACCCCCCTTTTTTACACCTGGTGTAAGTAATGGGACTATTAAATTATCAAAAGTGCAGTCATGGTCATTTAACTGTTTTTATTTTCAATCAGTTGATACAACTTAAGGCATAAAACTTTCATTTGAGATAATAAATGGGATTTTTGTGAGTTTTTGCAATGTTTACATCAGGCTATGTTATCTGCCAAATACATGCTATGACGCAATGATATAAGGGATAAAAATCAAATAATTTCATTAAATCTTAATGACAAGAACTTTTTTGGTGGTAAAATAACCATGTTTTAATGTTAATACCACAGAAACATCTTGCTGTGCATTTATAACAATTTGGGACATTTTTTATGTGAAAGCATATTGTCAGGGTGGGAAAAGCTAAAAATAACACAAGTTCAGGTCTAAGGCTCTAAATTTGCAATATGTGACTTTTTGCCGCCAAAAAGATTGAAATGTGACTACTATCACTTCATATGATCAGTTAAGTAAAAAAAATCAATTGTTTTCTGAATTTGGGGTTTCACCGCATTTCCCTTAAAGGTGTCAGACCACCAATTAAAAATCCCTATCTGTTCAACCAAATTTTGCAATTTTCACAGCTTTCTAAATATTTTACCTTAAGTTTAACTTCAAGGAAACCAGGTATATCCTGAATTGTACATGTATCACCTTCCTACATGCCAATTTTCAACCAATGTTTAAAGTCTTGTAACAAATTTCTGATTTTGAAAAGACAGGTACTACCAAAATAACTCCCGGTTTTCTGGAAATCTTAAATTAGTGTACTATGTAGCGCATTAATCCTGAATTTTTAATGCAAACTCATAGACAAGTGAATTTTGGATCAAAATGGTCTAAATATATTTCCCTTTCACCAAAAGTTTCATTTCTGCAAATTTGTTGGTTAGTTTAAGTAAACAATGACATCAAAAGCACTATTTTGTGTCAAAGTAGGACTACTTTTACATACGTTCTAAATTAAAGGGAGTAATTGGTGGTCTGACACCTAAAGAGCCAAAAAAGTTGCTCAGAAATCTTTGCTTTGCTTTATTCTTAATCCTTAGTCAATTTGAAGTCAGAAACATCCTATCTGAGCATAATGTGACTTATATTACAAATTTCACAGCTCAATTTAAACTGACTGTAATGTATGACTTTGATAGAAAATACTTGCAAATTTCATTTTGGACTACAGGAACATAAACTTTCAATATCAAGATCAGTTTTGTTGATTTTTTTCTTGTTTGTTCTACTTCTTAAAAGACTTTCCACAATTTTTACAATGGGTTAAGTAAAAAATTCAAGGTATTGAAGAGTCAAGGAATATTGACCCCCCTTTTATACACCTGGTGTAAGTAATGGGACTATTAAATTATCAAAAGTGCAGTCATGGTCATTTAACTGTTTTTATTTTCAATCAGTTGATACAACTTAAGGCATAAAACTTTCATTTGAGATAATAAATGGGATTTTTGTGAGTTTTTGCAATGTTTACATCAGGCTATGTTATCTGCCAAATACATGCTATGACGCAATGATATAAGGGATAAAAATCAAATAATTTCATTAAATCTTAATGACAAGAACTTTTTTTGGTGGTAAAATAACCATGTTTTAATGTTAATACCACAGAAACATCTTGCTGTGCATTTATAACAATTTGGGACATTTTTTTATGTGAAAGCATATTGTCAGGGTGGGAAAAGCTAAAAATAACACAAGTTCAGGTCTAAGGCTCTAAATTTGCAATATGTGACTTTTTGCCCCCAAAAAGATTGAAATGTGACTACTATCACTTCATATGATCAGTTAAGTAAAAAAAATCAATTGTTTTCTGAATTTGGGGTTTCACCGCATTTCCCTTAAAGGTGTCAGACCACCAATTAAAAATCCCTATCTGTTCAACCAAATTTTGCAATTTTCACAGCTTTCTAAATATTTTACCTTAAGTTTAACTTCAAGGAAACCAGGTATATCCTGAATTGTACATGTATCACCTTCCTACATGCCAATTTTCAACCAATGTTTAAAGTCTTGTAACAAATTTCTGATTTTGAAAAGACAGGTACTACCAAAATAACTCCCGGTTTTCTGGAAATCTTAAATTAGTGTACTATGTAGCGCATTAATCCTGAATTTTTAATGCAAACTCATAGACAAGTGAATTTTGGATCAAAATGGTCTAAATATATTTCCCTTTCACCAAAAGTTTCATTTCTGCAAATTTGTTGGTTAGTTTAAGTAAACAATGACATCAAAAGCACTATTTTGTGTCAAAGTAGGACTACTTTTACATACGTTCTAAATTAAAGGGAGTAATTGGTGGTCTGACACCTAAAGAGCCAAAAAAGTTGCTCAGAAATCTTTGCTTTGCTTTATTCTTAATCCTTAGTCAATTTGAAGTCAGAAACATCCTATCTGAGCATAATGTGACTTATATTACAAATTTCACAGCTCAATTTAAACTGACTGTAATGTATGACTTTGATAGAAAATACTTGCAAATTTCATTTTGGACTACAGGAACATAAACTTTCAATATCAAGATACGTTCTAAATTAAAGGGAGTAATTGGTGGTCTGACACCTAAAAAAATAGTAGCATAATTATGAAAGTACGCTGTTTTACATTTATTGTAAAATCTCATATAAAAGCATATTCTTTTCATATTCATGTCTAATTTTATAGTGCGGCCGACGAAGTAATGATGCCAGGGAGAGAAAATTACAGAGCTACAATTAATTCTGATGGATCTGTTTCATATAATTTCCCCACAGTTTTAAAAAGTGTTTGTCGGATCGATGTAACGTACTTCCCCTTTGACACACAAGTCTGTAGGCTGACGTTCGGGTCGTGGTCCCATAATGGTTTTGAAATGGATGTTGTGAACTCGGCAACTGAAGGTATATATTTTCTACATTTCATATTAGTGCATTTAAAAGCAATGCTTTGGTCGGTAAAATGCGCATATAAGCTACGTAATCTTGGCAATGAAGAAACTTATCAGTTTACAGCTATGAATTATTTTCTAATGACATCCGTTTCCTGTACAAACAAAATAATTTTTAATTTAAAAAAATACATGTTGAATTTCGTTTTGAAATTTAATGCCCTTAGCGAGGGTTTACCACTAGGTTTATGTTCAGGTTCCTATTGTGCTTTGTAGAATGTTGGTTGTCTTTTCTTCGTCTTGTTTTTGCATTGTTAGACAAGAAGCTATATCATTCATTAGAATGTGTTGCTGTAAATTCATATGAACCATATTCAAGTCACTATGCAGCATGTGTGTGCTATGTTACAATAACACATAAAGGATACATGAAGAAAGTCGTCACCAGAAAAGCAGTTAAATAAGTTGTCTACGTTTTCGACACAATACGTGCACTGTTACTATTAATCAACGATTTTAATCGAAATCCCACCGAGGAATGATATAAATTAAATGTCAATATTGTCGGTCATAGTTAAAGGCGAAAAAATATACAAAGTTGCACAAAAAATAATAAAAGTTTACAAAATTTAACATTGAAATTCTAAATGCACAATAACCATTACATAAACAGTTTACAGTGAGTAAGAATTACTTTAATATGTTGATATAAAATTACTATGTGTATCTATAATTTTAATTGCAGGTGATCTCGCTACGTACATTGAGCACAATGAATGGGATATTGCAGCTTTCCCTGTTATCCGCCATGTTCTTCACTACAACTGTTGTCCTGAACCATATCCAGATGTTACTTTTTATCTTACGCTCAAGAGAAAATCCCAATTTTATGTTTTGACAGTTCTGTTTCCTTGTATTCTAACTGCTTCAGTTGCAGCGTTAACATTTATCTTACCTCCCGAATCAGGAGAAAAAGTGTCACTTGGTGTGACTGTACTATTATCTCTAGCTGTATTCCTGTTGATGGTTTCCGAACAGTTACCGGCATCTTCAGATACCTACCCATATATAGGTAAGAATTTGTAGTTTCTTACTTACTTACAGTTATCATCACGAATTATTTGACTGATAGGATTTGTCTGTATATGTCTCACTCACAAACGACTTGTTTGCACGATCTTTAGATTATTACATATTAGAAAAATCGTCTAAATCATTCCTTCTTGAAACTGTTTGACTCTAAAGTAATTCACGTGACGTGTATTGCGCGCATACTAAGCCTTCGACACACCCGGTCTTGGTCAATTTGATGTTTATACGATTCCTTTATTTTTGTCTTAATCTGTATTTTACAACAGTTGATGCCCATTCGTTTAATGTGTTTTGTCATTTGATTTTGCCACGTGATTAGGGACTTTCCTGTTGAATTTTCTTCGGAGTTCAGTGTTTTTGTGATTTTACTTTTTACATGATTGACGAGCTTTGAATATCTGTATACTATCGTTACAACAGAAAATTGTTACCACTAATACATCTGTTTTGAAAATTAGCCAAAAAAGCACTAAATTTTTTTCCATACCTTTAACGCAATGAAATTCTTTATTAATACTTATATTTTTTTTTTAAGAATTGGGTTTCGACTCGGGTAAATTGATCAAACTTATTATCAGATTACACAGGAGCAACGTGTTAAGCAGGATCATCGCTGGTTATGGGTGGGATTCGTATTGCCAATTTAATTTTCAATGTTATGATGTTTAGTATATACTACTATTTGTCTGTCAATCATTTTATGTCATGTAAGTTTGTAATCGACTTGTGAGTTTGATTATCATTCTGGTATTTTCCGCTTATTGTTTACACATGTCTTGAAAATAATTTTAACAATTCAATCTGCATTAGTTTATTTTGTCAATTAGATATATGCTATACATATTTACTGGTGGTAAGCGGATGGTCGTAACTAAAAGTTACGACCATCTGAATATGGGAGACAGCTCTTGGGATAAGTTTTTCTTTTCCTATTTTCGTGCAGTAAAAGGCTCATTTGAGTCAAACCGCTTGTCTCATATACACATATCGTGAGTGCATTCTTATTGAAACCAAATTTGACACATTAAATCATTCCAATTTTCGTAAAATAGTCATTCAAAAATTCGAGCATGATGGTCGTAACTTTAACTGCTGGTGGACGTTTCGTCCCCGAGGGTATCACCAGCCTAGTAGTCAACACTTCGGTGTTGACATGAATATCAATAATGTGGTCATTTTAATAAATTTCCTGTTGACAAAACTTTGAATTTTTCGAAAAACTAAGGATTTTCTTATCCCAGGCATAGATTACCTTAACAGTATTTGGCACAACTTTTTGGAATTTTGGATCCTCAATGCTCTTCAACTTTTTACTAGTTTGGCTTTAGAAATATTTTGATATGAGCGTCACTGATGAGTCTTATGTAGACGAAACGCGCGTCTGGCGTACTAAATTATAATCCTGGTACCTTTGATAACTATTTAACTTGTGATGGTCGTAATGTCAACTATAGTATTTTGGATGATGGTCGTAACCGACACAAGATGGTCGTAACTTTGAAAGATGACCGTAACTCAAGTATTTAGACGAACTTTTATCAAGCTATTTTAAAAGTACTGTGCACATGCATAACCATGTTAATAAACTCAGTTGTTATATAAAGGTTACTACAAAAAATATTATTTCATTTGTTCCTCTGATAATGGTATGCAGAAATTAAGTTAAAGAATTATCAATCATACATTTTTGATATGTTCCAAACGACCATCATTTAGGAGAAACAGTGAAAACAAATCAACTCGCATTAAGCCAAATAGTATGTTAGGGTTGAGTATTAATATATTTTAACTGTACGTTAAGGCATAAAACTGTTGAATATTTGCTTTCAGATTTTTTTTTTATTTACGACTTTTTATTTCCTGCATTCATGTCGGCAGATTAAATTATTGAACGTACAATTTTGAACAATCTTCATTATTTTTTAATCAGCTATTGCAGTTTTTATAAACCATTGGCTTTCAAATGTTCGGCTTTTGGAGAATCATGATTAATGAAAATCCACAAATGCCTGGTGTTTTATCGTGTTGTCTTTATTTTTTATCGATTGCATGACGATCTTGCGGTATATCATTGATAATTGTTCTAAGTATTGGTTCAGAATAAAAACTTAATCCATGTTGTCGCAATGAACATTGTGTTAACCTAGAAAGTATGAATAAGGTTGAGATATTTTACAATGCAACTCGTGTAGTAATTTTGACTCTAAATATGCCTCCTCTAGTAGTGGAAAGATGATCCCAAATTTTCAAGCCTGTGCCAGTATCATAGACTTTGCAATGACAAAATACAGAGGGAATCTACCGAGTTAAGAAAGATTGGCAAGATATGTTTCTCTTTTGGTAACACCAAGTAAATGTTTACAAAATTCAATGCGTAGTCTTTCTGAAAGAATCTTAGGATAAGCCTGATCTACATTTTTTTGCTAAAGTTGAAAAAATGGCAAGATCATCAGCATATGTATAGTAAAGAATAGGCTGGTCGTGAATAAACAACAGCTGGATCAGGGGAACTTTTAACACAATCAGGAAGTTCATTTATAAAAAATTTAAACAAATTTGGACTCAAATTGTCTCCTTGTTTTACTCCACCTTTAGTTCTAAAGAGCTCTCTTACCATACTCTCTAACCATATTCAATAGCTTAAGTTTTATCCCTGGGAGAATGACAGTATCAAAAGCCTTCTGGAAATCAACAAAGCAGGCAAACATTCTACCTTCTTTTGAATTACAATACTTATTTATAATAGTTTTTAGAATGAACATATGGTCAGATGGTCGTGTTTTTTTTTTTTTTTTTTTTTTTTTTGTAAACCAAATTTGGCTCTCATCAATGATATGATATTTATCTAAGGATTTACAAAGACGTGTATCAAGTATCTTATTAAAAAGGCTTCCCCAATGAATCAGTAATTGTAATTCCTCGATAGTTAATAAGATCGGATGCATCATTCCCTTTATGAATTGGGAATAAAAAACGTGTGGTCCAGGGTTCATGGTATTTTCCATAAGAAAGACAAAGATGTATAACGGATAGCATGGTACCAATAGGCGTATTCAGAATTTTCTAAAACAACGGGTAATAATTATACCTGAACTTCGAATTTGCACCTTATAATCAGCTTGACTATATACCAAATGACAATACGACTTCTCAAAATCCAGGCTAAGAATAAGATGTATGTTGTTTAATTCGATTACGGACCTGCGAATTCGCGGATATGGTCTTATCTCGATAACGATCCCCATAACATTATTTTGACTCCTTACTTATGCTCTTTCGACTTAAAGTATCAATTTTAAATTGTAGATTTTTCTTTTAAATTCCACCTAGTAGGTACATACTAGTTTTTAAAAAGTTTATCTCTTCAATACATGCAAAATATAAAGAAAATAAATCAGGATACTGTTATTTCATGTGATGTCAAATTTGTTAAAATCGCCTTCTCTTAATTCGTAACTAAGAATGATCATAACCAGAGCTGTGTGTTAAAATGAATTTTCCACTTTTGAGAATTTATACTGTTATTAAACTTAACAGCTTATAATTAGTTGCCTCTTGGTTAATTTTATACATTATATTTTAAGTAACAGTGACTGGTCATTTCATTTTGTATTGGGGTTTTTTTTTCTCGATTCGTTCCATTTTTCTTTCCTTTCGCAGTATCCCTCTCTTCACCTCTATTAGTTTTTATCATCTATTGAAATCAACTTCACAAATATATCATATAATATATTCATATAACAAAAGACACGTTTAAAACTATTGACTTGTCTTATTAGGTCCTATTTAATAAAGAGTTACGACCATCACAATTTTAAGTTACGACCATCCTGAACATTTTTGTTTTTTTAGTTACGACCATCATACTCGAATTATTGAATGATCATTTTAGAATGAAATTCAAAACAGTGTAGCTGTGGCCATTGATTGACACATTATCAATCAATCATCAATTGACTGGGACAATTTACGTGAACGTTTGTCTGTAACGTCCACTGTTCACGACGTACCTACGATAGACATTTAAACTGTGGGGTCACAAAAGGTTTCTTAACGCCTTTAATTATAAAATAATTCGAAAAATTAGTCAGGAATAACCTTTGTGTTATGATTTATATAATTGATATAAATCAAAATATCGTGTTATTTCTGATTAATTTTTCGAATTACTTTATTTAAGTGTTGAGAACCTTTGGTGACTCCATAGTTTAAGTGTCTTTAAAAAGTACATAGTGAGCATTGGTCGTTACATGCAAACGTTCACCTAAATTGTCCCAGTCAATGGATGATTTTAATGTGTCAATCAATGGCCACAGCTACACTGTTTTGAATTTCATTCTACGAAAATTGGATTGTTTTTATGTATCAAATTTTGTTTCAATATCAACGCACTGACGATTAATATGTATGAGACAAGCGGTTTTACTGAATCATTTTTTTATTGCACGACCATCCGCTTACCACCAGTGATATTGGCATTTAAAGTTAAATTAAACAGAATTTTAATATATCGCAATGGATCATGATTTGTAATCTGATTATGAATTTTATTAACGCAAACATTATTTTCATTTAGTATGCGGTGAGTTCTAAT
Organism: Mytilus edulis; assembly: GCA_019925275.1. Classification (NCBI taxonomy): domain Eukaryota; kingdom Metazoa; phylum Mollusca; class Bivalvia; order Mytilida; family Mytilidae; genus Mytilus; species Mytilus edulis. The sequence continues at coordinate 19,441,983 of CM034355.1, forward strand.
TTATCATCTATTAATCACCTATACTCTCATCTCACTTTATCTGTTGTTAGAAATATTCAATATTATTAATTATGAATATCAGCAGTCTTTTTTTTTTAAAAGACATATAAACGTTTTATTCCTAAATATTTCCTGTGTACAATTACCTTAGTCGTACAGGATCAGGCTAAGGGTCCCTGTTTACAAATTGAAACCATCTATCTAGGGGAAATAGACGGCAATAAAAAAAGTAGTCCACTTTTAACCTTGGATTTACATTTAGTGTAAAAAATATAACCATATAATGTTAGAAGCATCTAACAGTTCTATACTTTAATACAAAATAGTAAGTAAATAAATATAAGATACCCACATAAAAGATTTGCATTTACTACAATAAACATGATAAGCTAATACTTTTTTATCACTTTTTTTTTTTATGTTTATATAAATTGATACAATCGATATTCTAATACTATAAACCATGAAAAATGTACTTTGAATCAAGCTATATTATACTATATTAAATGTCTAAATTTTCTTTATTACAGACTCCAATTTTGTCTTATCTATGATATCAACGCCTTTCAAAAGAAGAACAAATTTAAGATTAATTTTCAAGTTTTGTTTCCATATTTTATAAATATCTTGTGGTGTTTTAGGCGTTTTGTTAAATTTTATAAAATCTAATAATATCAGCAGTCTTTAGACATAATTTATAAAGGTTTTATTGATTTCAATTGTCAACCACTTATTCATTTAAGCATATTTGAATATAGCACAGACAATATCATCAAATATTAAAAAACATTAACCAGCATGCAAATATTCATTACCACATGTACACTACACAATATATTTTTTTAAGAACCTGTTTTTTAATTGGCTGATTATCATTTTCAATAATGTGCTGTTGTTGTACACTATATTGTTCGTGCATATATGATAATGGAACCTCCAGTAAATAAAGGCAACAGTAGTATACCGCTGTTCAAAATTCATAAATCGATAGAGAAAAAACAAATCCGGGTTACAAACTAAAACTGAGGGAAACGTATCAAATATAAGAGAACTACGACACAACAGAGACACCGAAATGTAACACACACAGAAACGAACTATAATATAACAATGGCAGTAAAACAGTAAAACTGTAACGAATATTTTATTAATTAGCAGGTTGATGCGTGAAAAACGACAGAGAAATCCTTCAAAATTGTATTTCCTTCCTTGACGGCTTGTTTCTAATACATGAATTACTGTAAAGGATGCTGTTTATGTGGAAATGCATGCTTTATAACTAGCTTGCTTTTAGACTTTCACAAACAATAATTCAGCAAAGATATATATATCTATTACGGATTACAAATGTGTCGAGGTTTCTGATTGGATAACAACACAGAGATGTCAGTATATATTCAGGAAACTGCCGGGGTATATACGACGTTTTTATCCCCAATTGGAACCTCAAAAACGTCATCATAACACCGGTTACTATGTGACGTAGTCATAAGCTATCAGACTGTCAGAGGTTCACAGAGGGAAAATAATGACGTGCTTCAGTCAATAATACATTTTTTATACAAAATCACGCAATTAACACTTTTAATACTTTAATTTGATGTTAAAAGTGTTATTATAAATTATTACATACACGATAAAATTATGTTCACAGCAAATTAGAAAATCCTTCACGTATGCCTTCGGCTCAGGGGATATAAACTCTAAGCCGGGAATGTCACATTATATACCCTGTCTGAGACCTGAATAACATATAATATTATGATTAAGCTGTGATTGAGGATAAAGCCCCGGTCACAACAGATCGTACGATTTTTTGTCGTGGAAGATCTATAGAATAGTTGTCGTGGCACTGTCGTGCAAAATGTCAAAATAATATTTCGAGTGGTCACATCAGCTACGACATGCTCACGATAGCATATAGATAAAATATGTAATTGTACTGTCGTGTGCTTGTCGCAAGTCGGTCGTGCGACAATCGTACGACAATCGTACGACAATCGTGAGTTGTTTGTGGCTATTTTTTCAGGTTTTCATGTATTGGGATGCGCATGTGACTGTCGTGTTACTGTCGTGCCATTGTCGTACAACTGTTGTGCAACTGTGATTCGAGTGGCGACTCTCAGCAAAAGCTTTTGAAATATGCCAAGCTTCATCCGCATGAATCCAACGAAATCAACGACAGATTCCCGTTCCAACTCTTGCATCAGTGTAATATACTGCCCAAACATCAGGCGCCGTTCGATCAATGGCTTAAATAAACTCATCATAGATACTAGGACTAAATTTTATATATACGCCAGACACGCGTTTCATCTACGAAAGACTCATCAAAGACGCTCGAATCCAAAAGATTTAAAAAAAAAAAAAAAAAAAAGCCACGAAAGTGCGAAGTTGAAGAGCATTGAGATCCCGAGTTCGTAAAAGTGTTGCCAAATACAGCTAAGGTAATCTATACCTGAGGTAGAAAAGCCTTAGTATTTCAAAAAATTCTAAATTTTGTAAACAATTAATTTATAAATATAACAATATAAATGATAATTCATATCAGCACAAAAAGTGCCGACTACTGGGCTTGTGATACCCTCGGAGAAATAAATCTCTACCAGCAGTGGCATCGGCCCAGTGGTTGTAAAAAAGCTCATCATAGATACCAGTACTAAATTTTGTATATACGCCAGACGCGCGTTTCGTCTACAAAAGACTCGTTTTTGTTTTTTTCCATAGATTTATGAGTTTTGAACAGCGGTATACTACTGTTGCCTTTATTCATCATTGACGCTTGAATCCAAAAATTAAAAAAAAAAAAAAAAGGTCAAATAAAGTACCACACCAACATTGGGCGTTCCCTTGCTGTTCACGGACTCGAATCAACGCTAACATGACTTTATTTTGCTCTTGTTGGAGTCCGGCAAGGCGCCTATTCAACAGGGCCAAACATAATCGTTTTTGTGAGAAAGCCATCCTCTTTAAACGGTATGTTTTTCAAACATTCATCCCCGCCGAATTGTATTCTTCTAAATTAAACGTAAATATGCTGCACGACGTACCGATGTCGTACGACAGACAATCAATGCTGTGCGAGCATCGTACGAAATTTGGTATTCCTGAGACAATCGTGCGACTGTATCACGAGTGTCTTGCGACAGTCGTGAGGTTGTCGTAGTACGACAGTCCTGCGACGATTGACTTATGTTATGTTATGTAATGGATTATGTTATACGACAATGTATTTATCGCACAACAGCCTCACGACTGTGGTACGACACTCTCACGACAGCCGAAAGACAGTGATACGACAAAAAATCGTAGAGCCAAAAAGGTGCATGTTTAATTTTCGTCCCACGACATACGACAGCGCCACGATGTTCAAAATATCGTGCAACAGTCGAGCGATTGTTCGTACGACGATCACAGATGACCTGCGATTTGACCAAATTTAATGTCGTGGAGCTGTATAGATGTGTCGTTGGTTCGTTGTGACCAGGGCTTAACTCCCCCTGACGTTAAACCCAACATCACATTTAGGGAAAAAACTTTAATTTGACCTTATAACTAGCGATCCTGGTTTTGTAGAAAACCTTCACAGTAGTTGCACCCTTAGCAACAATTGTCTTTATCAGCAAATACTTTTCTGCCAGATAGTTGCAAGTCAGCAGGCGCTATTCGAACCGTAAATATGATACACAGTTTAACGCAGTAAAAAGTAGAATAACAAAAGTACTGACATATACGGAAAATTCAAAAAATCCCTTAAGAAATAGTTAAATCAAAAGCTCAAGTACATTAAACGAATGGAAAACAACTGTCATATTAATTACTTGGTATAAACATATCCTTTCATAGTACTAAGTAAATGGTTTCCATCTAGGTATATACTCAAGGTTTTCAAACTTTAGTATGTTTTAGGACAGTCCATCTTGTCTGCGGTAACTCTCTGCAAATTCCTTGGGGCATATTGCTTCAGGTATTCGAACCATATTGTTTCTTTTGCATATAAACTAAGACGAAACAAAAACCATATACTAGTAGCAAAATATTTTGATAACTAAACTAAGTTCTGATGATAACATTATAACCAAAAAAAATCAATAACTGTTTTCGAATAGAACATACGTTAATCGAGGCCATGATCCCGATTGAGTACCTACATACGGATCATTTTATTGTTAAATTTATGTTTTTAAGGGGGCACAATGACATATCAAAACGAGATTTATTTCTACAGATCTTTAAGCATCAACAAAACAATTAAACAATATTTGGAAATTGGGAAGATAACGAGAAATTAAAAAAAAAGAAAGAAAGTTCGAATAAAATACTTTAAACATTAATCCTATCATAACTACCATTAAACTCTTGTAGTCCAGAATAAAAAGCATTACCATGGTACAAAATCGGTGAAAAGTCGTATTACTTTCAATTTGTCAGTATCTAGGCAAAAAGGATATGATAGTAGGTGGGACGAGCTGAACACGTCCGTTTGAAAGCTTTGGAATCGTTCGGAAATCTTGGTTTAAAAGATAATCATCATCATCATCTTTATTGTCATCAGTAATACACAAGTTTGGTAAATTTCCCTCTTCCTACAAAACTGTACCTTATTCCTGTAGATCCCTTGTATTAACAAAAATGGAATTTTGAGATATAAATGTTATTTGTATGGAGAGTTGTCTCATTGGCACTCACACCACATCTTCCTATATCTAATTACTTAATTACTTTATACTAAAGTTGAATTTCTATTTGGTTTTTATATTACCTTCTGGATTTCTTTTGAAAGTCTGTCTTGCACCTTTATATATTACAAAAAAGTGTTTATGGATAGCCATTAAGATGAAGTATATTCTGTTCTCACTTGAAACTGTTTGTTATAATATATGAAAATTCCATTACTATTTTCAACGTAGAATCCTACCATTAGCTCATGTATCAAAGTGAAACATGTTATATCTGCTGTGTAGAGTATTCTCAACAATACTGGACTGGTTGATGAAAAAGATTAGGAATAATTGTGAAAATCCACCATATATTTGCCTCTTTTCAACAATACTAACACGGACTGGCATCAGGGAATCCACAGTCTTATTTAAAACAAATACTACCTGTCTTCACTCCCATTATTTACACACTTTTATGATGTTAATAGCAACCACCGTTGTAGTGTTTACTCACTCCTCAGACTCACTCTCATATATGAACGGAATTAACATTACAAGGCTTTTTAACAAATAAATGAATTTGGTTTTTCATATACTCTCTTATATATGTTTGAACAATATTTGTTTTATAGTACATACATGCTAATTTTTTGTTGAAACCAAAAACATTTTTTCCGTGTACTAATACCATATGTTTGATAGTAATCTTGTGTTTTTCAGGGATGTATTTTGCCTCATCGATGACTCTAGTAGCGTTGTCATGTTTTATGACAGTTATGGTATTAAATCTACATTACCGAGGTGAAAATGGCAGAAAGGTTCCATCTTGGGTTCGGAAACTTATTATAAATAGACTAGGTGTGCTTGTGTGTAGCGAGAAAAATACTCATAGATTTTATAAATCACACAGACAATCCAGCAACAATTCAGCACAGGTGTCACCAGAAAACATTAAAGAGGTAAATAGTTATCAAAGGTACCAGGATTATAATTTTGTACGCCAGACGCGCGTTTCGTCTACATAAGACTTATCAGAGTCGCACATATCAAAACATTTATAAAACCAAACAAGTATAAAGTTGAAGAGCATTGACGATCCAAAATTCCAAAAGTTGTGCCAAATACGGCTAAGGTAATCTATGCCTGGGATAATAAAATCCTTAGTTTTTCGAAAAATTCGTAATTTGTAACAATAATATAACATACATCATCAAATCTTATTTATCATAAAGAAATGGATGAAGAGATTTTAGCTAGAAAAGTAGCAAATCGACGGAAATATATATAAAATAAAGGGAATTAAAACTATGAAATATCAAATAGAACAAGCCTTGAAAGGAAAACAGATAAAATAGCAAAAAAGACGACGCATGCATTTTCAAACAAAGAAAAAACATCAATAAAAAGAGCATGGATAGTGTAATTGCATTACCTGTTTTACATGTGCCAGCCTTCAATATGACCTTTGTCTATTGGTTTTTTTTTCATTACCTATTTCCTACAATACCACAAATTTGTAATTAGAAATAAATATACCATGCATAAAGTTTCCAGTCTGATAGAATACAATTGTTTATGGTTTACAATTGTTGATCGAAACCATATCATTTTCTCAGTCATGGTATAAGAACGTCGTTCGGAAGATGAGAAGAAAGTAACTCCAAGGAAAATTCAAAACGGAAAGTCCTTAATCAAGTGAGAAATTCAAAAGCTCAAACACATCAAACGAATTGATAACAACTGTCATAACCCTGCCAATTATCATGTCTTGTTTATTTTTCTAGGAGAGGAAAACTGGAAATGGTCACGTACCAAATGGTGATAATAATGAAATTACCTTCGTTTCAAACAGGACCAATAAAGACTTATTGTTGCACAATCGAGACCCAATTTCTGGTTACCTTCGAGAACAGTCAACGGTTTTGACCAAGCTTGAAAAGAATGCAGAAAAAGACCAAGACCTTCGAAACAATATTGATGAATGGCACGAAGTTGCTTTCATTATGGATAGATTTTTTCTATTTTTCTACATTTTTACAACAGTTTTAACATCAATAATTTTTCTGGCGAAAATGACAGAAGAAGCTTGATTCTGTAGAGAGGAATTCAATATTTGCCAAATACTGCGTTTTACCTACGTTGGCGTAAAACTAACGCTATCGAACAAACATTAAGGCGGATACTGTGTTCTTTTTATTTCATTGCGTTGTGGTGATAACTCAAAAGTATAAGAGAATTGGTGTTTACGCTTAACGTTATTCCTTCAAGTGGATAAGTGCTATATGAAGGGTATTCATAATCAACAATCACTTTCAAGAGTGTCAATTTAGTACTTTAATAACGGGGATTCAATACAGTTTAAGTATACATTTCAGATGACATAAAGTTTTTAGTTTCGTTGAAAATCATATGTATATGTGTCATGATTAGTATAAGGACATCAAACGTGTATGCTTTAATTTTAATTATTATGTATTAATTTATTATTATAGCTTAAAATAAATATGATTGTTCTGATTTATAACGTTATCGCAAAAGTGAAAGATATGGGAATTTCAAAGTTAAGTTTCGACATCTGACGTTATATACATTTAAAAGATGATATAACCTAAATTGTGTATGTTGTGCTTTGTGTAAGACGTTTAATGAGCAATTACCGCGGCAGTGTATGTTGTATATGTGTTAAATACTCTTCACCACTAGGTTTTTGTAAGATTTTTCTCTTATTGTTGAGGTATTTTCCTTACAAATTGTTGGTTAGAATTAATTGTAACATGTGGTCGACAGTAAACGTTTGTGGTTGTACTTGTTTGTCAAGTCTATGATTTATGCTCACCAGTCTGTCAGAGCCCTTCGTGGGGATTGAAATATCACTTGTTACACATTCGATACATAAATGAAACTTTCTTTTTACAAAGTTGAAGGATTTGTTTTAAATATTATTATAATCATCACATTTCAACGTGTCATTTATAAGAATATAATGTTCAGATGTATTATTAATAATTATTAAAAATAGGTTATCCATTGTAAAAAACTATTAAGGGTTAATTCACAAATATCTCATTGATTAGAGCACAACTACTTCACGGTGTGATCATTTAGAATGGCCTACTATTTATTCAATGCGTACATGTGGGTTTGTTGTGAAGAGTTCTGGATAATTAAAATCATTGATTTCTTTGTTTAATACATAAACGATTCATTCTTCGATATTTGTCACTTTGCTATCTTCAAGTCCAAACACAATTTCTCACGTTTCTTACAAAACTTATATTCTGTGATGTATTCTTTGTTGAAAAAAAAATGTATAGATAGATTAGATATAGGAAGATGTGGTATGAGTGCCATGAGACAATCTCCTTCCAAGTAATAACTCATAAAGTCAACATTATAGGTCAAGGTACGACCTGCAACACGGAGCCCTTTGGCTCACCGAACAGCAAGTTATAGAGGGCCCAAACTACAAGTGTTAAACATTCAAACGGAAAACAACGAGAAACGAAAAACACAATGAACTAATAAACAGCGACATCATGCATTGTACTTAAAGGCCATTAAGTAAAAAAAATCTGAAGAACGTGCGATATCATATTGGAAATTGATGGTCAACCTTACAAAATTCAAGTAAAGAATTTTAGTATTCAACCTTATAGCTTGCTGTTCAATGTGAGCCAAGACTCGTGTGTAGGCCATTTTTATCTATTTAAATTACAAGTTATTCCTGATTGTATTTTAATATTTTATTTAGGCGTTAGACTTTGGTGCACCTCAGAGTTAAATTTCTATGATAAGTCGTCGTGAGCAGTGGGCATACAGAGAACGTCACCTAATTTCCAGTCAATGAGGGCCATAGCTACACTGTTAGAATTTCATTCTATATTTTACAACTTTGCTTTTCATAATTTAAGCAAACTTTTGAAATCCATTAATGTAATATATATGTATTTTATATATGATTGTTTCAAATAATTATCTGCATCAATTACATTAGTAAGATTACAATGTACCATACACTTAAATGGTCTGCTCTTAAACAAATGGAAATAACTCACGTTGAAAATTAGTAAGCATTGCTATAGCATAGCTGTGAATACCCATTGAGGTTAAAAACCAATTTTGTGCGTATAAGTAACAACAAAATGTCAAATGATTTTAAGAAGTTTACATAATTACGGAACTCCAGGTCAAAAAGGGAGAGGTACATTAACTGACAAAATATACACTAGTTTTCAACGGAATATTAAAAAAAACAAATTGCAATATTCTTGACTTGGTACAGGCAGTTTTCCGTGAATAATGGCTTAAACCTTGTTTTATAGTTAGCTTTTTTCCACATTGTATGACCTTTGTTAAAAGTTTCGTTATGTTGCAAAATAGGTTGGTTGGCAATTAAACAGACAAAAATGTTAATGGGACATACTTGGCATCAGCAGCCAAAATGTGTAACACACATTAAACATTTCCAAAGTAAGGTGAAGCTACAGCAATTTTAAAGTGCTTGACAATGTAATATATATAAATGTTATTCGACTTAATTTTTTCTAATTTCTACATAGTTTAATTGTGTATTGCCTTATTCATAAGTTAAATTTTTGTGACAGTCTGTACTGATATATATTTTTGACACATATCATACAATGTTCAAGGCTCAAAGACAAAACAATAGCTTAAACGGATGGACACTCTACCAATACATGTAGGAATGGTGTCAAACACAATTTAGAATTGCCTTTCGACAACAAGGCTATAAGGTAACCGAATTTACGGTGTTAACCAAACGGATTTTTTTTTATCTGTTTTGGATGAGCTTCCAGTAAAAACATGCGGACCGACAGTCGGTTCCAATTAATTCCGTGTAAACTTTAATTATGTTGTTATCGATGACACAATGGAGAACGACGTTCGATATAATACTTACGATTTTCACATTTGTCGTACAGTAGTTATAGCTCTTTATTTGTTTGAATATAGAAGTTTTTATCGTTTCTATAAAATTATTTTTGAACCATTTAAACAGTGATTTTCATTGTTAATATGTTGTTACGGATAAAAATAAAATGGAGGTCAATTTGTATTTGCACTTTGTTCACTTCTATTGTTCAAGAGGTACATTAATGCTTCTTGAGTGTCTGAAAATATTACTTTGTAAAAACGTATAAACTGATCCCATAATGATTTTCAGATTTTGATATGTCTCACTGATGAAAAATCAGATTTAGATGTTTCAATTTTCTCTTCTTCATCTGTGATCATATAACCCAGTTAGATTCCTAATCAGATGTAATTTTATCTGAGTCGTCTTCCTAGAGTAACGGTCCCTTTTGTTTTTGTTTTCTCTTGTCACACAGATTTTGGTTGATTCCTGGGTTTTCCTGGGAGTATGTGCTGGTTTATTACTGGGTTTTCTTTGAACAGTTATTGTTGTATCACTTATACACCAAATAAATAAAGTAAGTTCCTGTGAAGAGTGTTGGTAATGCCTTACCCGTTATCCTTCTTGGTTGTAAATACAGGAACATCACTGATATGTTTATTAATAACGATGTAACGATTATGTTCCCCACGTTTAGCCAATTTGTGCTTCCCTCATAGGCTACTACTTTTACCAATAGTATATCCCCAGCATGATTAGTACCCCCAAGTACTCTGATGTTAAATGATTCCTTCTGTTGATATTTCGGCTGGTGCGTTTTCCAAAAGTATGTGCATAATATTCGCTCTCCAATCACGTTATGTAAAACATGAGGAGCTCCTTTTCATTATCCCTCAAGATTAGAACTGTAACAATCGGAAGCTTAGAATTCCAGTCTAACATGTGGAAGCTGCTCTTGTTCTGAAATAATTTTATTTTTCAGTAAAAGCCAGACAAAAAAACCAAAGTGATAATCAAATTCATAAGTAGATAATAACAATAACAATTACATTGAAATTACTTTCTTTCTCAGAGTGCCTGTTACATGTTATACCCAGTTCTTCTACTGTTATTATACCCACGCAACGAAGTTGCGCAGGGTATAATGTTTTTGACCCGTCCGTCTGTCCGTAAGTCCGTAAGTCCGTCAGTCCGTCCGTCAGTCCTGTTTCTTGCCATCGCAACTCCTCTCAAACCACACAACAGAATTTCACGAAACCTTTTCAGATAATAAGGACATACTATGTAGTTGTGCATATCGACGGGAAATTGCGATTCAATTTTTTTTCTAGGAGTAACGCCCCTTTGAACTTATTTACTGCAACAGTTTGTCATCGCAACTCCTCTCAAACCACACAACAGAATTTCACGAAACCTTTTCAGATAATAAGGACATACTATGTAGTTGTGCATATCGACGGGAAATTGCGATTCAATTTTTTTTCTAGGAGTAACGCCCCTTTGAACTTATTTACTGCAACAGTTTGTCATCGCAACTCCTCTCAAACCACACAACAGAATTTCACGAAACCTTTTCAGATAATAAGGACATACTATGTAGTTGTGCATATCGACGGGAAATTGCGATTCAATTTTTTTTCTAGGAGTTACGCCCCTTTGAACTTATTTACTGCAACAGTTTGTCATCGCAACTCCTCTCAAACCACACAACAGAATTTCACGAAACCTTTTCAGATAATAAGGACATACTATGTAGTTGTGCATATCGACGGGAAATTGCGATTCAATTTTTTTTCTAGGAGTTACTCCCCTTTGAACTTATTTACTTTAATGTACTACTGCAACAGTTTGTCATCGCAATTCCTCTCAAACCACACAACAGAATTTCACGAAACCTTTTCAGATAATAAGGACATACTATGTAGTTGTGCATATCGACGGGAAATTTCGATTCAATTTTTTTTCTAGGAGTTACGCCCCTTTGAACGTATTTACTTTAATGTATTACTGCAACAGTTTGTCATCGCAACTCCTCTCAAACCACACAACAGAATTTCACGACACCTTTTCAGATAATAAGGACATACTATGTAGTTGTGCATATCGACAGGAAATTGCGATTCAATTTTTTTTCTAGGAGTTACGCTCCTTTGAACTTATTTACTTTAATGTACTACTGCAACAGTTTGTCATCGCAACTCCTCTCAAACCACACAACAGAATTTCATGAAACTTTGTAGATAATAAGGACATACTATGTAGATGTGCATATCAACAGGAAATTACGGTTCAATTTTTTTCTAGGAGTTATGCCCCTTTGAACTTATTTGCTTCAATGTACTTCTGCAACAGTTTGTCATCTCAACTCCTCTGAAAACACACAACAGAATTTCATGAAATTTTGTAGATAATAAGAACATACTATGTATATTGACAGGAAATTATTATTCAATATTTTTTCTTATACAATTTTTTTTCTTTCTTATACTTATTTAATTTCTCCAATGACAATGTGGGGACGTGGGGTATGTGAGCGTGCTCACTAAGGTTCTTTTATATTATATATTTATATATTTTTCTGTCCCGAGTGTTCTTGCATTTATTTTTACTGTATTCCTGTCACGTTATGTTGTCATTTTAACGGTATTTTTAAAATTTTCATATAAGCAGTATGTGCAATTTTGCTAGCCATTAAATCAGATTCAACCCACCATTTTTTCTTAAACTGTCCTGTACCAATGCAAGTCAGCAATGTGGCAGTTATTACCAGATAGTTCGTTTCTATGTATGGTGCATGAGCGTTTGTTTTTGTTGCACTTCAATGATTCTGTTCTTCTGTTGTTTCCGTCAGTTTTGGTTTGTAACCCGGCTTTGTTTTCTCTCAATCGATTTATGACTTTTGAACAGCGGCATAATACTGGTGCCTTTACTTCAATTTTCTATATTTTTTCTCACAAAAACTGGAACTCAGCAAATTGAAAATGAACATAATTAGAGACAATCTAAGTAAAAAGGAAAGAATAGCTTTAAACAATTTACGAGCGAATAATAATATTATAATTAAAAAAGCTGATAAGAACTCATCCACAGTCGTTCTTGATAAGGAATTATACATTAAACAGGCAATGGTTATACTAAATAACAACATTCATTATGAACAAATCCAGGAGTGTCATACAGAAAATATTATAAATGGAATGCTGAAAAAATTACATGATAATAATTACCTTGATAACACTACATATGAGTATTTAACAAAATACGAAAATAAAAGACTAGGAAGATTATATATACATGTACTACCAAAGATACACAAATTAAATCAAACTGATCGAGAAAAAATAAAAGCAAACAGTGAACATTTAAATGAAGTTCAAATCCCTGGCAGACCAATTGTTTCGTTATGCAACAGTCCGGTTGAAAAATATGGTCAATTTATAGACTATTTTCTCAATCCAGTTGTAAGCACACTTTGGACATATACAAAGGACACGATCGCGTTCATCAAAAAAATTGAGAGTGTAAAAGTACCTAAAATATCCTAATATGCAGTTTTGATATTTCGAGTATGTACAATTCACTCACACAAAGAAATAATTGAAGCGGTCGATAGAGCATGGCTAAAAATACTCGGAATTAAATATGATATACCTCTTCCACCCAAGAATGAAATACTCGAGCTGTTGGGTTACGTTCTAACAAATAATGAATTTGAATTTAATAACATAATATTCAAACAGAGATGTGGGATTCCTATGGGAAACCCAATGAGTCCTAGTTTAGCTGATATCAGAATGTTTGAAATAATTTCAAAAATACTTGATCTATTCCCGTTTAAAAACAATATCACTCGTTTATCAATTTATCGGGACGATGGCTTTGTCCTATTTGATTCCAGTGAAGATAATCTTTTGACTTTCTTCGACATCGCTAATACTATACACCCATTAATTAAATTTACACATGAGATATCATCTGAAAGTATACAGTTTCTAGACATAACTGTCTTCAAAGGTGAACGATGGGAAAAAATGCAAATTTTAGACGTCAAACTATATGGGAAACCAACTGATAATTTCCAATACCTTGAACGAACATCAACCCACCCTACATCTGTATTTAAAGGATTCATTACTGCAGAAATTATTCGTTTTAGAATATCTTGCAATAACCTAATAGACCTCAATAAAGAAGTCCAACTGTTTAAGTCTAAACTTCTTAAAAGAGGACATTACGAAAATGATATTGACAACATTATAACTAATACAACAAAACGAGAAAGGAAACAAACTTTGAAATACAATTATAAAAATAAAAAAGAGGCTCCACCACTCGTTTTTGCAACAAGATTTATTTAAACCAGCATTTAAAGGAATCGGTAGAGCTTTAAGGAAACATTGGCACCTAATCGAACAAAACAGAAATACTAAAACTATGTTTCCAAAACAACCGATTATTGCGTACAAAAGACATAAAAATCTAAAAGAATATTTAACGAATTCTAAAATGGAAAATAATATGATCATATAAAATCAAATAAAAGATCAAAATTTCACACACAATAAAATTACAGAACTGCTAAAATAAAGAGAGAAATAAATAACAAAAAAAACCCAGATTAAACAAAAAAAAAGAAACGAACTAAAACGTATGAACAGGTGTCGTATCCCCATAAGAGAAATCAAATTGGAACTCTTCCACATATAACAAAGGAGAAAACATATAGGCTAGGGAAACCTGATGAGGATAAGCCAAGGTCTACATGACCATAACCGAAACACCTTTTTTTTAGTATACACACAATAATTAAATAAACATGCAATTGTGAATTTCTAGAAAAATATAGAAATAAATGCAGAAGAATGTATTCCATAAGCGGAAATATTTATCATACACTGAGTTTATCAGCTCTTAATTACTCTAAATGTATGCACATCGGAAATTTATTTAAAAAAGAAGGATTATGATAAGATATACTGGATTGGTCCTGGATCCGATTGATTTTAAAAAATCAACATTTGAAAACTCACAGAAACATTTTAATTTATTTTTGTTGAGTCCTAAAAAATCTACTACTACATAAATTTTGGTATGTTATGTACCTGCACAAGTTCTATATCTGGTTCATGTGCAATTGTGTTTGTCACGTTTGTGGTTGGGCATGTTGCATCTTCAATAGCAGGAATCGTGCTTGTGCTGGAGGTTTCTTGTGAAGATATTGAAGTTGCTGTAATGCCTTCAGGTCTCCCTTTCTTTGAAACATCCCTGCCAGCAGCTCCTTTTAGTTGAATTATTTTTGAAAAGTCATATTTAGATTCTCCAACACACCTTGAACTTTTCAATAAATCCGATGACCTTATTCTTTTCTGAAAATCAAATTACAAAATTGTAACTTTAATATATATTTGGTACCACACTATTTGTGTACCTTCAACATATCGATGCTGATCATGTGAAAGGTTTTAACCAACCTCTTACTTCTATAACGAAATTATATTACTTCTTTATTCAATGACAAAGGACTGTGGTTTTTTTCATCAATAAATCCACTTAAGTAAAGGCTAGGAACTGTCTTTACCTTGTTGTAGGGTATGAAAGATTCTTTCAGTGCTGAAGACCCTACATCAACTGTCAGGATAAGGAATTGAATATCAGCCATGTACATTTATATATTTATTTTTTTCTATGTATTTTAAGAAATTTTCCATGTATATTTACTCAATATCCTTTTAATATCTAAAATAGGCTTTTAGCATATGCTCATCATTTTGCTCATGATAAACGTTAATCATGCAAATATCCATGTAACAGGAGGGGGTTTTGGTCTACATTTAATTTGTACATGGTGTTTTATGTGAAATTATTTGCCCATGAACATTTGGGAGAGTTGGCATAAAATATACATGTAGCAGGAGAGTATTATGGTATACATGTATCTGTTCTATGTGACATAAAATGTCCATGTAATATGTGGTTGTGCAGGTTTAAGTGTATCTGTTCTATGTGACAAAATATGTCCATGTAACATATGTGGGGGTGGGGGTATACATAATTATTACATCTATCTATGTGAAATAAAATATCCATGTTACAGGTGGGGGTGTTAGTATACATTTATCTGTTCTTTCTGACATAAAATATACATGTAACAGGAGAGTATGTTGGTATACATGTATCTGTTCTATGTGACATAAAATGTCCATGTAACAGGAGAGTATGTTGGTATACATGTATCTGTTCTTTGTGTAATAAAATATCCATGTTACAAGCGAGGTGTTGTATACATGTATCTGTTCTATGTGACATAAAATTTTCATATAACTTACAATGGGTGGTATTAGTTAAAATGTATCTGTTCTAGTATGTGACATAAAATGCCCATGTAACAGGTGGGGGTGTTAGTATAGTACATGTATCTGTTCCTATGTCACATTAAATGTCCATGTAACAGGAGGAGGTGTTGGTATACATGGATCTGTTCTCTATGTGACAAAAAATGTCCATGTAATATGTGGGGGTGCGGGTTGACATGTAGCTGTTCTATGTGACAAAATGTGTCCATGTAACAGATGGGGGTGGTGATATACATGTATCTGTTCTATGTGACATAAAATATCCATGTAACAGGAGGGGTGTTGGTACACATATATCTGTTCTATGTGACATAAAATGTCCATGTAAAATCTAGGGGTGCGGGTATACATGTAGCTGTTCTATGTGACATAAAATATCCATGAAACAGGCTGGGGTGTTGATACATAGAACATGTATCTGTTCTATGTGACAAAATATGTCCATGTAACAGTTGGGTGGTACTTGTATACATTTATCTGTTCTATATGACATAAAATGTCCATGTAACAGGTGGGAGTGTTGGTATACCTGTACATTTTCTTTGTGACATAAAATGTCCATGTAACAGGAGGGGGTGTTGGTACACATGCATCTGTTCTATGTGACATAAAACATCCATGTAACAGGTGGGGTGGGGTATACATGTTTCTGTTATATATGACAAAATATTTCCATGTAACAGGTGGTGGTACATGTATTAGTATACATTTATCTGTTCTATGTGACATAAAATGTCCATGTTACAGGATTTGTGTTGGTATACATGTATCTGTTCTATGTGACATTAAATGTCCGTGGCAGGTAACAGGAGGGGTGTTGGTATACATGCATCTGTTCTATGTGACACACAATGCCCATGTAATATGTGGGGTTGTTTGTTGGTATACATTTGTACATATATAAATTTTAGTTCTTTTCCACAAAATATGTTCATGTAACAGGTCAGGTTGGTGGTATAAGTATACATGCATTAGTTCTTCATGTCCATGCATCATAAATAAAATTGAGAATGGAAATGGGGAATGTGTCAAAGAGACAACAACCCGACCAAATAAAAAACAAACAGCAGAGGGTCACCAACAGGTCTTCAATGTAGCGAGAAATTCCCGCACCCGGAGGCGTCCTTCAGCTGGCCCCTAAACAAATATATACTAGTCCAGTGATAATGAATTTCCAAATTGTACACAAGAAACTAAAATTAAAATAATACAAGACTAACAAAGGCCAGAGGCTCCTGACTTGGGACAGGCGCAAAATCATGTTTGCAAATATCTGCTCTCTTATATCATTTATTGTGTCTCTTTAAAATAAGTCAAACTGCATAGGTTAGTCTGTAGTTTTACTTTTAGAAGTGGCATAGGTTAGTCTGTAGTTTTACTTTTAGAAGTGGCATGAGTTAGTCTGTAGTTTTACTTTTAGAAGTGGCATAGGTTAGTCTGTAGTTTTACTTTTAGAAGTGGCATAGGTTAGTCTGTAGTTTTACTTTTAGAAGTGTAAACATAAATTTATTTTTATATATCATAATCATAAAAGGACCCAGCAACTTTTAATATCGAATAAACACAATAGTGTTTTGTCTGTGATCATTAAAATTGTCATGGCATACCTTTTTGACTGGTTCTGACATACTTAAACAGGCACTTTTCTTCATATCACATATCTTGATATCATCTTTATGGAAGCAGCCATTTTTCTATTGTGACGCATGCATATACCATTATTATGACAACTACGTCACTGTTCTATGTATTCCGTTTTGACACGATTTATGTCCCTAAATATACCTCTCAAATCCGAGACAAAATATTTTTGGTCCAAATTATAGTTGTATAGGAATATGTGAAACAGAATTAGTGTTGTCAAACTTCTTTGATTTGCCTTATCGAGAATAAACGTAATTTCTAATATTTTTTTAAATCTTATTTTGTGTTGGATCTTTAAATTTGCAATGTGTATGTGTGTGCATGTGTGCGCGTGTGTTTCAATTTACGAAAATTCTTGTGTCTATGCTTTTTACAGAAGAGAAAATGGCAAATTTCCTACCAGTAGTGTAGTATTACTGAACACCGACCATCCCAGAGCCCCTTGAGTGTTGGTGTATAATTATAACACCACCCCTCCCAGTGGGACCATAAATATGAAGGAATTATAAAATTTCGCTTTTATACTTTTTACAATAGAAAAGAAAAATGGCAACTTTGATACCAATACCAGATGAAGATTCAGTATTAAACTGGACTGAGTGAGTACATATTTGACTTATAAACATGCAAGGTTCATTCTAAAATCGTAGCCATCGATCTTTTTAATTGCATTCGTTTTGATTTATTATGTATGCATTAATGTTTTTTTCCAATTTAAGTTGTTTTAAATAATGGAAGTTTTATTCCTTTCAATTACCTATAACAAATTTTAGTTTATGTACAAGAAAACATATTAATGATTTATCTCTTTTCAGCTCGCAGACTGATGTATTTCTCCAGGATTTTCCGTGGACGGGGGAAGATGACAGGGGGAGGAGAGAAGTCCCATTCATTTTCGGACGGCTTTTAAGTAAGAATCGATATCGCAAGTTTCATTATAATTTCTTCTTGTATTTTGTAGGAATATTGCACACAACTAAACTAAAAATAACAACTCGGGCCATGAATGCATCGATAATAACATCATTTTTATTATTATTATTTTTTTTTTAACTCTGACTGATTTCACAAAAATGTAATTTTTATGTTCTTTTCCCGATATGAATTTAAAAAGATGAGAGAAATTTCAATATGATTAGACACTTGCTACTTCGGAGTTATGGATATAAATGTTCCTAACTGCACGTATAGACCTTTAATCTGTCTATATTTTTTCCGGAAAAAAAGAAGATTAAATGTGTGAAATTTCTATCTCTTGTATGAAACTACAACTATACCTGAAAGTGTTCTTTTAGAATCCTCAGAAGAAGAAAAAAAGAAGAATTTACCTAGGCAAGTTTTAATTATGTGACTTTTTGTATTGTCGGTTCGATTATTTTTCCTTTAGACCTGCATTTGATCACACGACTCTTCACGTGTGTAAGTGATTATACTCTATCATTTGTTACTTGGGGGATGAACATTCCTAATGAAGGTAATTCAAGAAACGTGTTTTGGATACACCCAAATGATAACAGTGTTATTTGATCATATGTTATTGCTACTTATCGTAACTTACGAAACGGATTACGATTGTATGAAAAGAAATATTCATAAAACGACAGATACAACTTTTGTAGAATTGAAAATAAATTGTACAGTAATTAAGGACTGAATCCCTTTTTTTTAGTATGAGTTTTAATATATTGTATATGATTTTTTATTCAGTAAAAACGGGTTGACAACTCACCATGACAGATGAGAAAGAAAATGGCAAAAAGATTAAAAGGTTAGTTTGTTTGGTTTTTTTTTTTTCTCACTTGGGAAAAAATGTGGTTGCTTATATAGGGAATCACTGAAGCGTGACTGGAGCGGGCCCCCTCTTAGGTCAGTCAGTGGGCCCCCACTTATGAAAATTTCTGGATCCGCCACTGATCATTATTCAGTACAAGAAAAAAATGGGGTAGATAATTTAAGATAAAGCACAGAACCAATAATCACTTATTATCTTTGGACGTTGACAGAGTGTTACAGAGAGAGAAATAGAGAAAAAAAGCATTAAAAGGAAAAGATATAGTAACCATCAACTATATAGATATACAAAACTACACTGTTTATAGGAAAATAATATCGAGTTATCTCTCTTTATACATTAGTCTCAACTATATAACACTACACGTTAAATATCTTTTTTGGATAGAGGAGGAGGTGTTATTTTTTATATGCGTTTTCTGTCTTTAACAACGATATAACTGGAGCAGTGTTTGTTTTTGATATGTCTGTTTTGTTCTCCTTGTTTTTATATTATTTGTTTTTTCATAGAACAGCTGCATAGGCACGTCAACTATCTTCAACCCATGTGTTTAGGGGGGATTACTCCTAGATAACACAATTAAAAAGTATTTAAATGGAGAAAAACCCTTTAAAATGGTTGAGATGTTGGAGGGGACGATACGACAATTAGAGACAGATATCCAGAGAAGACAGACACTTACAACATTAATGTACTTACAAAATTGTAAGTGTGCCAATAAAGTATTTGTATTTGTATTGGGGTTTTTTTAATAACACATTCAGTACTAGAAATGTATTGCACAAAGAATACTATATATTTATTTCCCGTGACTGAGGGAGATATGGAAGATTTGTTCACCCAAGAATATTCATATTTCACGAGGGCTCTGCCCGAGGGAAATATAATTTTCCCGAGGCCAAGGGAAATAAATGTTTTATTCCATTGCCTGAGTTTTTATACTATCTGAACTTCAAATATTAGTTGCATACCGGCATTTTTTTTTTATCCGCTTGTTTAAAACTATTACTTAACACGACATACATATTTATAAACAGTACGGATTAACATTACTTTTACATAAACAGCGCGTATACGTCGCACCATTTAGTCCCGACATTTTAGAGGGGAATATGATACTCAGAGGTGAATATGAAGTTTTGTTCGACATCATGTGTGAATGTTTCAACCAATCAAATGTTGATTTCGCTATCAAAACCAACATGCAGTGGAATAAAACTATTTATTCCATATGATAAAACTTTGGTAGGTTTTTTATAAATAGGGATTTTGAATAAATAAGCATATTCACCTGCGGAAAAAAGGATATTCACCGCGCCATAGTAACGTCGCGTGCTTTCACCTTGCACTATTTTGGTTTAAAAAAATACGATTGATTGTACAATTTGGTTTTGGTTAATTAATTGCCATTACATACATTTCTCTGGAATATGGATATAAAACATTACTGTACTTTTGTTTCGGAGTAAATATGTGGTTTAATTGACTTTTGAAAAAACTGATATTCACTTCGGCCGTTGGCCTCATTTGAATATCAGTTTTTTCAAAAAGTCAATAAAAACTACACATTTACCTCATCAAAAGACAGTAATATGTATTATTTATACTACTTAGATTATAAGGATGGGGCAAACTTCATGTGTTGAATCATTTATAAATTAAAAGGAGATGAACTAACACAGAAGTTTAAACACCTGTAGTATATTTAAGGAGGGCGTTGCACATGTGTTAAAAGACACCTGTTTTTGTGACCATTTAATAGTGTGCTTTTAAACTTGTAATTTTTGGACCCATTCATAGCTTGTTGTTCGGTGTGAGCCAAGGCTCTGTGTTGCAGGCCGTCCATTGACCTATAATGGTTTACTTTTATAAATTGTTTTTTTTTTTTTCGAATCGAAAAATGTTTAAAAGGCCAAATTAAGTACGAAGTTGCACTGAGAGCATTGAGGACAAATGGGAGTACGCATCCAGTACTTTTCTAAACTGAACCCATTATGAACTATGCTACATATTCCCTTTGAAGATTATCTTTCTGCAATATCGGTAAACTCATTCTTGCATTGAAGACAAACCTATTTAGAAATCTTCCCACGAAGTGTTTATGAAATAAAATTCTTTTCCGTCTTAAAACTGACATTTCAGAACATCATTCATCAAGTAGAGCGAATTAGTTTCTGGCATGAGCTACAAAGTCTTATATTTCCTTTTTCGATTCCTTTATTCAATAAATAACAACTCGAGTTTTACCCTTGGGACATTGTGTTTCTGTGTTGGTAATTTTTCTGTCGATATGAAATTAGAATATCTTCTTCCTTAATAATTCGCAATCATTAGTGAAGTAAGGAGCGGAATGTACAATTATTTGTCAATTTTCACTTGTCTACGGCCGTTAATGAGGAGATGTTTTCTATGATTTGGAAAGGTTTTCGGTGATTGTGACAATCTTGTGTCTCGACAACAAAAATCGATTTTCTTAGAAACAATTTAATTTCTCGCAGTCGGTTCCATTACGCCTTCTTAAATTTACTTTAAACTTGTTTACTAATGAATTTTTAACTTAATACATTTGCTTCAAATTCTGTGATCGTCAGCAAAACTGTTGACAAGAATTGATGCAGTGTGTATACGAACGAAAATGTCAAACTTCGTTTTAAGAGCTAGTATAATTTAAGCTGTCGAAATTCCCTCTTATCATTTATAGATTAAGTTAGACAATCTATTGTGATCGTTGTCCGACGGGATTTGTCTTTATTGATAGTGAATAGAAATTCTTAGTCTCAGACATTTCTCCACAAAGCTATTCACAGCAGCAATACTTTATTGTTATTGTTTCATGTCAGTTTAATAGTACATCATTTAGCAAATGCATTCCTCTGAATTGGATGATAAGAACGGCGAAGAGACAACATGACCTGTGTGCCCGATTGCCATTCATTACAATTGTTTTCCTATTGTGTACAGCAGATTTTTGTGGTAGTTTCCGGTTGCCATTGCAATACTTTGAATTTGCAAACGTGCATGAACATCATATTTTGATATTGTGTAACTGTTGATCATGTGTTACAGATAGCGGCAAAGAATCTAAACATGGAAAATTATTTGAAAAGTAAAATAAATAGAAGTGTTTGATGATGATGATTGTTGGTTGCTTAAACGTCCAGTTGCAAATATGTCATGCATATTCCAGACGTCAGAGTTAGATGAAAACGAAAACATATATTGTTCAGAAGGGAAAAAATGCTGAATAGAGAAAATATGAAAGTTCCAATGTCCTTTCATATTACAATTGTAAACCTTACAAAAATCATACTTCAGATTGTCTAGATCTCGTTCAAAAGTTCCTTGTTTTTTCCTATTGAAATTATTATGAAACTTTAAATTGTTATCGTCTGATGGTAAAGATGCATGATATATATATATAGCAAATTGATGTTTAAGGGGTCTTTAAGTTCTTATCAATTTTACTGTAGGGAGCAATGATGAAGATTAACCATAAGACTGTTGACTATATCTGTTAAAACGTAAGTAAGGACAGGAATATGTGTTGAGCCGGAACTGCTAACTTTCCGGAGCACCTGAATTCATGCCCCGGATGTAGTTTGGGTTGCACAGTGTTTTAACTTAGTCTTCTATGTAGTGTTTTGTGTTTTTCCCTTTCGTTGTTTTTTCGTTTTTTGTCATGGCACTGTCAGTTTATCTTCGAGTGATGAGTTTTGAATGTCTCCCTCTTTGCCATGGCACTGTCAGTTTATCTTCGAGTGACGAGTTTTGAATGTCTCCCTCTTTGCCATGGCACTGTCAGTTTATCTTCGAGTGACGAGTTTTGAATGTCTCCCTCTTTGCCATGGCACTGTCAGTTTATCTTCGAGTGACGAGTTTTGAATGTCTCCCTCTTTGCCATGGCACTGTCAGTTTATCTTCGAGTGATGAGTTTTGAATGTCTCCCTCTTTGCCATGGCACTGTCAGTTTATCTTCGAGTGACGAGTTTTGAATGTCTCCCTCTTTGCCATGGCACTGTCAGTTTATCTTCGAGTGACGAGTTTTGAATGTCTCCCTCTTTGCCATGGCACTGTCAGTTTATCTTCGAGTGACGAGTTTTGAATGTCTCCCTCTTTGCCATGGCACTGTCAGTTTATCTTCGAGTGATGAGTTTTGAATGTCTCCCTCTTTGCCATGGCACTGTCAGTTTATCTTCGAGTGACGAGTTTTGAATGTCTCCCTCTTTGCCATGGCACTGTCAGTTTATCTTCGAGTGACGAGTTTTGAATGTCTCCCTCTTTGCCATGGCACTGTCAGTTTATCTTCGAGTGACGAGTTTTGAATGTCTCCCTCTTTGCCATGGCACTGTCAGTTTATCTTCGAGTGATGAGTTTTGAATGTCTCCCTCTTTGCCATGGCACTGTCAGTTTATCTTCGAGTGACGAGTTTTGAATGTCTCCCTCTTTGCCATGGCACTGTCAGTTTATCTTCGAGTGACGAGTTTTGAATGTCTCCCTCTTTGCCATGGCACTGTCAGTTTATCTTCGAGTGACGAGTTTTGAATGTCTCCCTCTTTGCCATGGCACTGTCAGTTTATCTTCGAGTGACGAGTTTTGAATGTCTCCCTCTTTGCCATGGCACTGTCAGTTTATCTTCGAGTGATGAGTTTTGAATGTCTCCCTCTTTGCCATGGCACTGTCAGTTTATCTTCGAGTGACGAGTTTTGAATGTCTCCCTCTTTGCCATGGCACTGTCAGTTTATCTTCGAGTGACGAGTTTTGAATGTCTCCCTCTTTGCCATGGCACTGTCAGTTTATCTTCGAGTGATGAGTTTTGAATGTCTCCCTCTTTGGTATCTTCTCCTCTGGTTTACATTGCGTTTGAGATCACTATGGTTACTCTCATGAAAACTGGATATAGACATATTTGACAATTTGACATAAGTTTATTATTATGATTAGATAAAAAAAAAAAAAAAAAAAAAAAACATTATGTAAGAGTATTTGGTGTGTTTTCTGGACGATGAATTCGAAGTCTGATTAAAACTTTGATTGACTTTTATGTCAAATCTATTAATCAGCGGCAGAGTTTACACATCAATTATAACCTTTAGAAAACAACTCTCATAATTCTCGACCCAAACATTTTGCTTTATTTCTTTCAGTATAAATTCTGTTGGATCCAATTCATATTTATTCTGCATGAATATGTCACAACGAAGTGATAAAGGTTACCGAAACTGACATTCCACATGGTTTCGAATCATAGACGGAGCTTGAGGTTATGCTAAACAGTCCAGTGGTTTGTTTTTGTATATTTCAGTGTATTGAAAATTAAATTATAACCATATTTCTTGTATTATAATATGTTAGCATGAGCAATATTTCTTGACTTTGTTGGAACTTTAGTTGCTAGCTATATAGAGCAATGTTGTAAGATTTCACAAGAGATTAATCAACATTTAAAGTACAATGTACTAAAATGTATTCAAAAATGGATAAGGAAGTACGAAAAATCATTTAATTTTCATCCGATTATATATTTTTATACATTATCATCCACAAATTTTATCTTATAAGGTAATGTTTAAAGTATATATAAGACATAAAGAAGCCGAATTGTGTAGGCATAATTATGCACATGGGAATACAAACGAATATTAAACGACAAAGGGGTTTGAGCTACGGTCTTCAAACGTAATCCGAAGATAACACCAGTTCCATCATGAATTTTAGTATGGAATTAAAAACTTTAAAAAAGAAACGATGTTGATTTATTGAAAATTAAAGTGCTTTGGTCTATAATTATATTAAGATAGAAATAAACCAACAAGTTTCTTTCATATTCTTCAACACTGTCAAGCCGGTCTTATCTGTCATGGTCGACAATGAATGAAAAATTTGAATGCATAATATTACTCTTTTCATTTTTTGAAACAAACGAACCAACTCGATATTGACGGATATTCGGCCATTAGGTTAGGAACCAGACTAATCATCCTTCTGTTTATTTATTGGATCACTAGCTGTCAATTTAACCCCTTTATTCATTCACTGACAAGTTCTATGTGAGATAAGACATTTATATTTCCAATTATTATATTATAACTAGGATTAGAACAAGGTTCTTTATATAGTATAGATACTTTCTTGAAAAACGTTTCGCTTGTTCAAGTACTAGTGTTTATCTCCAAAACTGAAGTGTAATTATTTTTTAATTGATTTTTGCCGATAACCAACCGGCTCCTCCTTAAAAGTCTTCAGAAAATTATAAAGAGGCGACAAGTTTGATATGGAAATCGGCTTTGTCAGAAAGAATTTTTATAGTCTATCTATCTGAAAGTTGTATAGAAATAAAAAAAATCATATTGATCCAAAAACTCACAAAAATAAAAGCACTAAAATCTAAGATTTGACTGAAATAACGTATATTGATGAACATATAACAAGTATAAAGGCAATTAAAATGTGTAATTTGAAGGCATTGGAGATCTTGTTTTCAGACTAACGTAGCATAAAGTGATGTAACAGTGTGAAATTGACAACTGTATATCTTTCAGCATTAAGAGATTGGAAACGTCAACCAAAAATAGAAAATAAAATATTGATCGGGTTCACATTCAAAAGGATATGTCACACTTTAAGGCTTATCTCTGCCGAATTAATCCTTTGAAGATCAGAGACTGATGCTATAATTCGTGTGAAGGTTTGACGCATTTTGTTTTAAAACAGTCATCTATCATGTTACATGTTTTCTTTGCTTACAAGTACAATTCATGCAATTTTGTTCAAGAATAAAAACGATACTTATTAATTAAGTTTGTTAGAAATTTTATTACACCAATAATGTGTTCACTAGAGTGTACTCAAACTTATAAAAGAGAAATTTTTAATAACTTTCATTTTTTTTTATTATCAAGCAATCAAAATCTGCAGTTTAGGGATACATGTCTGTATTGCTTATTTTATTATTATCATAAAGCAACAACAATTGATAATATCTCGTGTTTAGTGTAGCAGATAATACATAGCAATTAATGTTATCTTTTATTCCACTGCTATTTCTAGATTCTTAGTCTGGCATTGTAAGGTTATATATTTTAAACAAACGCAGAAATTCCGTTATATGATATTGTCATTTTAGATTTTTTTCCATGAACAATAAACACGAAACAACAATTTTCAAATTATGAGTAAAGTCATTATTGAGATATGGATGCAGAAAACATTCTGTCAGTTAATGAGTTTTATGAGTAAGTGACGTCAAAACGCATCGTTGCTGTGTCGGTAGTCCGTTAATCAGTATGGAATTTATTAATTTTGCTTACGTTCAGCAACTTGGGACAAGCGTAAAAACTCATACTGCCATTTTAAAAAAGAGATACATTAGAAAATCATAGAATATTACAAGAAACGATATTAAATTACACAAAACAGCAGAATTCACTGTTTACTTACTTATTGGGGTCAAGGTTGTGGAGTGACATTATATGTAAGTAGTTTATCTACAGTGATCACCATTCTTGCAACTCTTTTAGTCGAACCTCGCTCGTGGAGTGGTGCGTTCGACTCCGATCTTGATTGTCAAGAACTGCCAAAGGTTGGTCGTGGTGTGGTGCGTTCGACTCCGATCTTGATTGTCAAGAACTGCCAAAGGTTGTCGTGGTGTGGTGCGTTCGACTCCGATCTTGATTGTCAAGAACTGCAAAGGTTGGTCGTGGCGTGGTGCGTTCGACTCCGATCTTGATTGTCAGGAACTGCCAAAGGTTGGTCGTGGTGTGGTGCTTCGACTCCGATCTTGATTGTCAAGAATTGCCAAAGGTTGCTTGTTCTCTCCGGTTACAAAAAAAAATACTTCCACAAAGAGCCATTCTAATGCAACAACGTTTTTAAAGTTCATTTTGTTTGGATAACTCATTTTCTTACATGGCATCAATTGACAATTGGATGCTATGGGACGTACGCGCAAGCGCAGACGGCATATGACAGATTTTAAATACATGTTTTAAACGTTGTTTTCTGTCAGTTTCATTAGAATGGAGATATCAATATTGTATTTTTAAGCTCCGACGGCATCAATTTGGGATTTGATGGTCGCAAATACCCGTTCACTGTCTCCGCTGACGCGTCGCCAGTAAACTTAATTTGCGACCATCAAATCCCCAATTGATGCCGTCGGAGCTTAAAATACAATACAGTTATCTCCTAATGGTTGTCTATTCCTGCTTATAATACAAATGAAAATTTCAGATGGATTCGGCCATTTTTTTTTCCAAAAACTTCAATCGTGACCAAACTCGTATCTCACTTATATACCTACTTTTTCTCATTGTCATTTCCTTAAAATTAGCTTTATATTAAAATTAGAATGAAATGATTTCTACAAAATTAAATTTCTCTTTATATTATGAAACAATGTTCTTGCACAACTCGACGAGGATGTTTTACGACCTTGATTGTCCTTGAGAATTTCGCACAGTGGATACAAAAACATAAACTTTTACATACACCAACTGTCTCATTATTTGACTATAATACATGCTTTCCCACAAAATAAAAGGGATGCAAATCAAAGCTATTACTACAAAATATATATACACTATACGTAAAACCATCTCTTACTGCATGATAAAGATTATAGTTCATTCACAGGTCATATATAGATCAAATTTGAAAATACAATTAGACTCTATATTTTTCGGGAATTGAAGTTATTGACCTCTTCCATTTTAAACCATTATTATGATTTTTTATAGTTATGAAAGTTCTATCAATAAAAAGCCAATCCATCTAATTTAATGACAGGATGCTTCTTTATCACGAAAATGTGACCTTTTTATTTCCGATTGACAAAGACATTATATAAGGCTTTTATGTTGATCGTGAATCCTAACACTAATATCAAACAATGTTATATATTAATGTAAATCAAACTTTTTAATAAAATATTCATATTCTGAAGATACTGATATATTCATTTGTATCTTAGACTAATTCTTTATAATGGAATATGTTAGGTATTTCTTTATATATTTCATTAAATAAAACAATTTTTTTCTTTCCATCAAGGATTTGTATAGTACTATACAAATCCTTGTTTCCATAAATATGTTTCGGATTTTAATGTGACATCCATTTTCGCTGAACAAGTATACATTTTTGTTTAGGAACCAGCTGAAGCTCGCCATGGTTCGGGATTTTCTCGTTGTACGGATTCAGCAGATCCATTCGTTGCCTTGTGTTGTTTTCTGGTCTTTGGTCTCTTTGACACATTCCCCGTTTCCATTCTTAATTTTAGTATGAAATTCAAACAGTGTAGGTGTGGCCATTGATTGACCCATCAAAATCATCCATTGACTGGGACAATTTACGTGAACGTTTGTCTGTAACAACCATGTTCATGACGTACCTACGATAGACATTTAAACTGTGGGGTCACCAAAGGTTTCTTAACGCCTTTAATTATAAAATAATTCGAAAAATTAATCAGGAATAACCTTTGTGTTTTGATTTATATAATTGATATAAATCAAAATATCGTGTTATTTCTGATTAATTTTTCGAATTACTTTATTTAGGTGTTGAGAACCTTTGGTGACCCCATAGTTTTAAGTGTCTTTAAAAAGTACATAGTGAGCATTGGTCGTTACATACAAACGTTCACCTAATTGTCCGAGTCAATGAATGATTTTAATGTGTCAATCAATGGCCACAGCTACACTGTTTTGAATTTCATACTATATATAATAAATCTTTTA
This sequence comes from Mytilus edulis, assembly GCA_019925275.1. Classification (NCBI taxonomy): domain Eukaryota; kingdom Metazoa; phylum Mollusca; class Bivalvia; order Mytilida; family Mytilidae; genus Mytilus; species Mytilus edulis. The sequence continues at coordinate 19,471,046 of CM034355.1, forward strand.
TTTTTATCTTCTAATTAAAGTCACGATTTTAGTTAAAATCTATAATCTTTTAATGTATATAGACATAGGAAGATGTTGTGTGGTGTGAGTGTCAATGTGACAACTCTCCATCCAAGTCACATTTATAAAAGTAAATCATTATAGGTCAAGGTACGGTCTTCAACACGGAGTCAAGACTCACACCGAACAGTACTATAAAGGATTATAAAGGGCCCCCAAAATTACTAGTGTAAAAACATATATTCAGTTATAAAATAAATGTGCATTACTGGTACCCTAAGCCGCTTCATAGCATTATATGAAGTTATTGTTTAGCAACCGGAAAAATTGTCTCTAACAAACTACGTAAGTTTACCAAATCGAACTATTCAAATCACCGTTGTATGTTTTCGTGTCCGTTTCCTAACGTTTTCATTATTCCGTTTGACGGCATAAAATCAATACAATTGCAGTAACAGTAACGGATGGAATTTCCGGAATATTGCTTCCGGTACTTTATTTTCTTTAAAGGTTTTATGTATGTTACTTTCCTGGCAAAACAACATTTACACGAAAAAGTTAAAGCAATAATACAACTTTACACATTTCATGATATTCCTTCACCTTCATCATCACTAAAACAAATACGTAAATACAAAAAGTCATTCTACAGGCTTTTAGCTTTAAACAAACAATCGATTTCTTGCATGCAAATGATAACTAATTTATCACTGTTATTGTTGACTAAGTATCTATGTGACTTTTCGAAGTAATATCTGTCTGGTCTGATTTCAGACGTTGATTATAGGTACTTCAGTGTTGGGAGAATGTTTCAATAAGCTAAAATACTTTTTGAAAAGGTACGCATTTGTCGGACAGTGTTTCTGGTCGAACTTGTACAATGGGTGTCATGTACCTGTCCATCGTGTGTTCCAGTCCCACTATGTTATTGGTCATAACAACTGATGTTGATCTAACTTGAATTATCTTGAATGCTTATTATTTTAAAAGTGTTTGTCACTAAACGTTTAGCATCTAACAATCAATTATTATATCAAGTGATGCTTAAACTCCTTTATTAAAGATGAATAGCAGTATTATATCAAACGTAATATTATTTAGCATCATTAGCTGAAATTATAGATACAATTAATGTTATGAATTGGATCTTTTTTATTTGTCGTGATTTTTCTTACTCTTTAAACAGCTGCAATTTAGTCATCATGTTTATCAGTTTTAAATTTTAAATAACTGTTAATTCCTTTTCCCTTTTTACAAAAAATGTACCAATGCAAGTATTTTCATTCAGAAGTTTTAATGAATAAACTTTGACATATACTATATCCAAATAGATCCACGAAATGACCCCAATGAGACCTGTTGGTAAGGTGTATTAAGGCTTATATAGGCTACATCCTACAATTCAAACGGACTAGATTTGTTGTCAGAGGGGCGAAAGATACCAAAGGGACAGTCAAACCTTTTTGAAGGTATGTAGAAAAAATGTATTACTATAAAACTGCTCATTGTCAAGAATCAGTCCGGTCGACATTGCGCATGCGTGAATTCAGATACCATACATGGAGACAATCGTTATATAGAAGTTATATGGAAAATAATCTTTATAAGACGATATTCAATTTTCTTCCCGGTTGTTTTCTTAGCTGTTGTGATCACCAGAATCCTTAATGTGTCTTCTTTTTAATGATGTAAATTATTTTAAAATAATGTTTAAACTTCATGCAAACAAATTTAGATTTTTCATACAGTGATGTCAAATGGCTTACATTTGCCGTTATTCTTACAGAAAATGCCATTTTTAGGGAAAGTGGTCAGCTTTGAAAAAATAAATAAAATACTTTTACTGATGACATTCCTTAGCTGTTGTGACCAAGAGAAAGATGAAAAGTTATAGTTTAATGTGGTGTAGTTTTTTTTAAATTGGTTATTGTCTCCTTGCACCAAATTTGATTTAAAAGTAGGCGATTTTAAGTTTTTATTCTATCAATTTCTATTTGACAACAGGATACATTGTTTGTGTAAACAGATAGTAGCCTGTTACACAATCTTGTTTATACAGTCATGCTGAGACATAATAATTCATGTGATATAGTGTAAACGACGTTTTGTATTAACTAGGTTTAGGGCTGAAGGAATTACAAAACAATAAATAATATGAAATTCACGTTTTTATTATTGAAGTTAATTATATATTCAAAGTTTTTGTTTGTGTTTGTTATCACGTGCTTATAACCGATATTAAATAAAGTATGAGAATATGCAATCGTAATCTAAAAGTTAACGCATTGTATTAAATAGATGCACGTTCAACTGAGGGTTTTATCAATACACAATCACATTTTTTTGTAATTAATGGGATTAAATAGTTTCTATTCATATTTGGTAAAAAAAAAAAAGAGTTCAGCAGTAGCTGTATGATGGCAGATTGTCAATGAGACCACTCCCCCAGTGACTAGTTGCATTTTAACTGGTCCTTTTGACTCTTTTTCGTAACAATACTTGTATAACCTTTTTAAGGCTATTTTCTCACGATTTGAATACACAATCATAAAGGAGAACAATTCCATTTCGTCGCACTTTAACAGTGCATGCATAAAACAGCATATATAATACACCACTGAATTCGACCACTTGATACGGCAAGTTAAAATCAGATAATAGATTTTTCTTCAAAACCAAGTTTCTGTTATTAATTTCTTAAAACCAAGGAGGTTATATAACCTCCTTGTTAAAACTAAATATACGAATAATGTGTGCGCACAATACATTAGAAAGTTAACCCCTTTTAAGACACGTTTTACCATATGATGATATAAATTTACATTCGCCGTCAAAAAGAAACGTGTTGATGACTAAAATAATCGAAACTAACATATATATCTAAATACAACAGTATTCTTGTATAAAATGAAAATAAACTGCTGTTTATAGAATTGCCTTGTCATTTTATTTTATCCCAAGCTCTTCAACTGAATTAAAATTCATTGATCCGAAACAATATTAAATAAAAAGTCAATAATTTCTTCACAAAACGATAAAGATTGTTAGCTTTGAACAGGTACTTGTATGACAATTAACATGTCAGCTTCAGGCTATATACCTGTGGATACTCGAGGTGGATATATGGTGGAAACGATGCTGTTACTTATATTATTTTATTAAAAACAGGAAAGGGTCAACAAATATGACATTTCCGAGATTTTATTTTCAGACATGATTTAAGTGTGTTAATTGTCATAACGTAGATACAAACAAAATGTAGAATCTGCTTTTGAAATGACGCTTTCTCACTATCTTCGTGCAACCGTATAAGTTACTGTATGGCTTTTATCAATTATCTTAACCCATATCTTATAGTAGCTTTATAACTTCAATAGAATTGAGAATGGAAACGGGAAATGAGTTATAAAAAGAGGCAACAACCCGTCAAAAGAGCAGAAAACAACCCATAGTCACCAATGGGTCTTTAACGCAAAAAGGGGGGGGGGGGGGATATTCAATACAATAATGTTATAACTATATATAATTTAGCGAAAAGAACGTCACACAAAACTCCGTAACATATAAAAAAAAATTGAAAAAAAACCACACACACACATAAGACTAACAAAATTTCTGTGTCATATTTTCTCTTGGGGATAACAAGAAACGACAACCTCATAATAACAAATAATTTGTTCCTGACTTATAAAACAAAACTAGAAACCGTGGCATTCGGCGGGGTTAAAAATGTTTGTGAGTGCTCAAATTTATCTGTGGCATAAAAGCACAACACAAGACCAAACTCTTAAAATTAATAGGAAAATGCTTCCCTGTACATTGGGCATGAAACTTATCTACAGAATACAAAAGATCTAAGTACAGTTATCTACCAGTACACATCGAACATACATATGAAAACAAAAAAAATGTGATACGATTGCCAATAAGACAACTGTCCACCAAAGTTCAAACAAAAAAAGTAAAATCACAAATATACTGAACTCCGAGGAAAATTCAAAACGAAAAGTCCGTAATCAAATGGCAATATCAAATGATAAAACACGTCAAACAAATGGATACATGTAACAACTGTCATATTCCTGACTTGGTATAGGTGGTCGTATCCAACTATAGACAACCGTACGGTCTTCAACATTGAGGAAAAAAACATACCGTACGTATAGTCTGATATAAAAGGCCCCAACATTAAAAAAATATGGAATTATTTAATTGAGAAAACTAACGGCCTCATTTATAACAAAAGAATTTACGAAAAACAAATCAGAACTCGCGGAATTGTGCTGTTATCCTCACTAAAAGCATAGAAGTAATATTACTTCCATGCTCAAAGTGAGTGTACATTTAATAATTATTAACTGTCAATGAATTTTAAAATTGAATTAAACGACAGACATTCCGAATTCTCAAGGTACCTGTTATATATATATACACATAAAAAAAAGACTCGTAAGACAACGACATTTCGGCCTAAACTAAAATTTCAAATACAATTCAGTCAGTTTGATGATCAATCCATTTTGAATAAGAAAATATAATTTATTTATATGCATTTTTCATTTACCAATTTGGGTCAAACATCTTGCGCCGTTTTAATGTTTCAACTAGGACTAAGAAACTAATTCAGTAGTCCCCGGTTTCAACAAAGATCGGAACTCCGGCCTTCAATTAATTTTACAAATTGAACCAAAAATTAGAAAACATGAATCAAAATTATTTTAGCGATAACATCTGGTATTGGTTTTCACTGAAGTTATCTTACAGACCAGCGGGTTTTCAACCCCTTAAATGTGCGTCTTATCGCAATTGTCAAATTATCTAGTAACCCCATGTGGAGCGAGGATGTATTATCGTCCTTGTCGATACAAATAATTGTTATCAAATTGAGTTATCTCCCTTAAACCGGACAGATTCTTGGCAATGTATAAAGACCTATTTTACTCATTCCATGTTTTATCTGTTTGCGTTTTTAATATGTACGAAATAGTTGTCATTTAACATTCTGAAAACATATACAACAGAATGAGATGACCTCATACTATTCTTTATAGTATTTTCGATTTATCATAAACAGTGTTGAAAAAATATCTTTTCGCTATTCGACAAGACAATAAACTAGACAAAGATAGATTTACTTGAAAAAGATTTAACACAAAATACAAAATTATTCAAAAACTCTCATATATAATTGTGAAAAACAAATATATGAGACAAATATCCACCCAAGTTCCAATGGAGGTGATATAAGCAAGATTGTTTAAAACACAAAAAGAGAAGGACGATATCAAAAGGATATTTAAACACATTATGGATGACAAACTTACAACCACATGGCTATTAAAGTATATAATTGATTAGTTTTATCACATATGACATAAGTTAACAACAAAACAATAAAACACAAATAATTATTAAAGACACGACCATCACTAGTGGTGGATAAAACTAACAGTCTTGTTAAAAACCTTGAGAACCCCATTTTGCTCAGCTGATGAATTGACATTTATAACCTAGAACCTAAAGCTGAGACTGCTTTTTTATTTGAAATAAATAGATTAATTCAAACAAGTGGTGCAATTCCAGGATTGAAATCTAATTTATTCTATTTCACTTACAAAACTAGACAAGTCATTTTCTTGATATGTCGCAGAATCCTCAAAAATCGATAGTCTCATTACTTGTTTTTTCTCTCGCCATTTATTTAAGTAGATGCCACGCTGCAGAATAAATTCCTTTGATTTAAAGACGTTTTATAATCAAATTGCGTATTCCGTGATTCAGCTTTGCGTGAAACCAATGAATTAAATTGTAGTATCTGATCTGAATATTGTTTCCGTTGCATTTGCAGATGAGACTTGGTGACAATTCTTTTGATGTAGCAGAAGTTTGATCTTTTTCATCATGGAGTATTATTGTTCTTTTGATTACAGTAATTAAGCTTTTATTTGATTACCCAGGGTACATTTTGATATCATATAGGCTACTTTTCTCGTCTTACGTTCAAACGCTGGAGACGTTAAACAGAAAATTGATCCGTGTCGGATTATATTATTCGTAAAAGAAATAACTGAGAAAACTAATTCGCGTCGAGGAGTAACACAATACTCTTAGGCATTCAGTGTAGCAATAGAACTACAAATTCATTTTCTTACAATAGTCTAGAGAGAATAAATTCGATTTATTTTCTAATGTACATAGTAATAAAATCATACCAAGGAAGATTTTATTTACCTCAGAGAAACCATTTACAAGAAGAATCGATTGTAGTTATAACAGAGTGGTCATTGTATTCACTCATTGCGAGTTATTTCACTTCTAGACAGTTATAGTCTGATGTCACGATTTAAAATTTCGTTTCTAGTGTCAATTCAATTATGGTTATCGCGACTCATTTCTGCATTCAAACCCCGTAATTCCGTAAACAGACACAATGATTGTTGCTGATAATTCATATCGGAGTTGGAGATCGCTGTACGTTTTTCGTTGCCATGGAAAATTTAGTTCAAAAGCTATTAAAAGACTTCCCTCTTCCGGCAAGATTGTTTGTCGTCCAAGTAAAGCTGTGATAATGCACACTACTACATTACACCTGGCTCCATTCTGTTTAAATGAGTGATAAATGTTTAATCAATAGACTTTCAAGCCATTATTCAACAATATAATGTTAAAAAATGTTAAAACATTAGATTTTCCATTGTCGTTAAGGTTAGCATGCTGCTATTAGACTTTCCTGGGGTCTTTGTCACGGCAATTGAGTTACCTGTCATTTAGAACTGCAATGGTTCTGTTTTAAACCTTTGATCGTAGAAAATAATGGCAATTCCGTGTTATAATCGTTGAATAAATCAAATTTAGTAATGACACAACTTGGGATACCCAGGTTTTAATGATCAACTATTGTATCATTGTAAATCGCTTCCAGGTAAAAAGTTTTAAACATGTATGATAATCATACAAACGAAAAAATAAACCGTTTCACTCTTTAAATGCATTGTTAAAGTGCTGCCATCAATTTAAAAGATGGAAAACAGTCAACAAAGAATGTTATTCCATTGTTAGTTCTTTTCTCAGCTCCACCTGCAGATTGAACCCATGAAGAGCGAATTTTTAAATTAAACATGAAGATCACAATTAACAGCTGGGAGAACAAATATTTTCGCTATTAGAAAGTCAACCGATTATCTGCATTTTTATGTCAAAACATATCTGTATAGAACAAAAAGTTGATGTAGAATGAATTTATAGAAATTAGCGTTAGCCTTGCTAAGGAGAAGGAAAAAATATACATGTACATGTGCTTCTGGCTAAGACTCGTTCTCGCGTGTAACTGGACTATAGGCATCTTAGGAATGTAGGAGAGAGTGTCGAACTCTTCAATAAATCAGACTAAAGGAGTTTGTTTGTGGACTATTTCAAGCCCTACATAAGGTAGTTTTCGCCGCAGATTCAATCAGAATTATGCACTTATTCTGCTGTTCATCCTTTTAAAGACCTTATATAACTTATGTAATAATGTCCAGTTCGCAATACTGCCTATTCTTGTAGTCCATGAAAATGCCACTTTGCGCAAGGAAATAATTTTAACTGTCTTCATCCTAACCTGATATTTTTTTCTCTGTAATTTTCTATATAATTGCATTGCTGGCTTATAAATACATCTTATCAGGTGATTACCAATACACTGTAGTGTATAAGCTTTGGGGCATTGGTGCTGGATTAGATTCCTTACTTCATGCAAATGGTCTTGAATACATTAAGCTTCAAGCCTCGTTTTCTTCTATCTATTTTTTATTTCATGATTGGAGATCGTGCAGCGAAAAGATTTTTAATCAACAATTATATTATAAGATTGAATTTTATTGTACAAAACGAATAAAATTCTTTCGTATTAAAAGTCTTCTTTAAAAAAAAAATCCGATATCAAATATCTTTTGAATTTATTCCAGACATATTCAATTCAATTTAACTTGCTATAAGAATACTCTTTTAGAATTCTCTGTTTAAATTAAACCATGTTTGAATCTAAGTTAATTGTGTATTTTAAGATAAATGTACCATTTGGGAATGTAACCATTGGAAGCTAATGTCATTTGTAATTTGATGAAAGATTTCAACATCCAGGATCGATTTTTAAAATCTACGACGATGTGATTATGATCGTACTTTCTGAAGCTAAAAAAGAAAAATATAAATCTATGTTTTCCCTTGTTGTACATATAGAATGACTACATTATTTATGGATGGCACAATTGATATAACGAATGTATTTTGCACTTATTAGATGTTTATGCATGCACTGACTCTTGCTGATAAACGCAACCTGTAAGGGAAAAAATGGAAGTATGTGTGAATTTTTTTAAAGTCATCATGCTAATGTTGGAGACATTTTATTTTCATGTAAAATAATTTTAGACTGGAAATGAATCTTCTCGATTACAACACGACACATCAATAATATTAGCAATTCTTTTTCTTTTCTTTTAAAATTATTTTTCATAAATTTTGTTTTCCTTTCAAAAACATTGTTCCCTCACATGTTGACATACACACATGCATTTTAAATAATAGCACCGACAATCATAAATTAAAGGTAAATACATATGTAATACCGACAATCACAACTGAAAGGTAAATAACAAGCACAAACAGTCATAACTCAAAGGTTAATAACACCAACAATCATAACTCAAAGGTAAATGAAAACACATACAATCATAACTCAGAGGTAAATAACACCACCAACAATCATAACTCAAAAGTAAATAACAACACCAACAATCATAACTCAAAAGTAAATAACAACACCAACAATCATAACTCAAAAGTAAATAACAACACCAACAATCATAACTCAAAAGTAAATAATAACACCAACAATCATAACTCAAAAGTAAATAACAACACCAACAATCATAACTCAAAAGTAAATAACAACACCAACAATCATAACTCAAAAGTAAATAATAACACCAACAATCATAACTCAAAAGTAAATAACAACACCAACAATCATAACTCAAAAGTAAATAACAACACCAACAATCATAACTCAAAAGTAAATAATAACACCAACAATCATAACTCAAAAGTAAATAATAACACCAACAATCATAACTCAAAAGTAAATAACAACACCAACAATCATAACTCAAAAGTAAATAACAACACCAACAATCATAACTCAAAAGTAAATAATAACACCAACAATCATAACTCAAAAGTAAATAATAACACCAACAATCATAACTCAAAAGTAAATAATGACACATACAATCATAACTCAAAGGTAAATACATATGTAACAGCGACAATCATGACTTTGTGTAAATAACAGCACCAACAATCATAACCCAAAGGTAAATAACACCGACAATCATAACCCAAAGGTAAATAACACCAACAATCATAACCCAAAGGTAAATAAAAGCACCAACAATCATAACCCAAAGGTAAATAACACCAACAATCATAACCCAAAGGTAAATAACACCGACAATCATAACCCAAAGGTAAATAACACCGACAATCATAACCCAAAGGTAAATAACACCAACAATCATAACCCAAAGGTAAATAACACCGACAATCATAACCCAAAGGTAAATAACACCAACAATCATAACCCAAAGGTAAATAACACCAACAATCATAACCCAAAGGTAAATAACACCGACAATCATAACCCAAAGGTAAATAACACCGACAATCATAACTCAAAGGTAAATAAAAGCACCAACAATCATAACTTAAAGATAAAAAACGAAACCCAAAATCATAACTCAAAGGTAAATAACAGCACCAACATGCATTACTCAAAGGTAAATAACATCGACAATCATAATTCATAGGCAAATAATAAAACCGACGATCATAACTCAAATGTAGATAACAGAACAAGCAGAATCATAACTCAAAGGTGAATAAAATCGATAATCATAACTCAAAGACAAAGGATATCACCAACAATCATAATTAAAAAGTAAATTGAACCGATAATCATAACTCAAAGGTAAAGAACGCCAACAATCATTATTTAAAGGTAAATAACAAAACCGACAATCATAATTCAAGTGTAAAAAATAGCACCAACCATCATAACTCAAAATTAAATAACAAAACCAACAATCATAACTCAAAGGTAAATAATAACAAATATAATCATAACTCAGAGGTAAATAACACCAACAATCATTACTCAAAGGTAAATAATAAAACATACAATCACAACTCAAAGGTAAATAACAGCACCAACAATCATAACTCAAAAGGTAAATAACAAAACCGACAATAACAATTTAAAGGTAAATAACAAAACCGACAATAACAATTTAAAGGTAAATAACAAAACCGACAATAACAATTTAAAGGTGAATAACAAAACCGACAATAACAATTTAAAGGTAAATAACAAAACCGACAATATCAATTTAAAGGTAAATAACAAAACCGACAATAACAATTTAAAGGTAAATAACAAAACCGACAATATCAATTTAAAGGTAAATAACAAAACCGACAATAACAATTTAAAGGTAAATAACAAAACCGACAATATCAATTTAAATGTAAATAACAAAACCGACAATTTCAATTTAAAGGTAAATAACAAAACCGACAATATCAATTTAAAGGTAAATAACAAAACCGACAATAACAATTTAAAGGTAAATAACAAAACCAATAACAAATTCACAATCGAGTTCTTTTAGAATCATATTCAAAACAGTGTGGCTGTGGCCATTGAATGACGACCTAAATTATCCCTTTGACTGGGACAGATTAGGTGAACGTTTGTCTGTAACGACCACGGCTCACTATGTACTAGTTAAAGACACTTTAACTGTGGGGTCACCAAAGGTTCTCAAAACCTTAATAAAGTAATTCGAAAAATTAATCAGGAATAACACGATGTTTTGATTTTCATCAATAATATAAATCAAAACATAAAGGTTATTCCTTGATTAATTTTTCGATTTTTTAATTATTAAAGGCGTTTAGAACCTTTGGTGGCCTCTCAGTTTCAATTCTATAATAAGTGAGTAGTGAGCAGTGATCGTTATAGACAAACGTTCACCTAATCTGTCCCAGTCAATGGGATAATTTAGGTCGTCAATCAATGGCCACAGCCACACTGTTTTGAACCTAGTTATATTATCGTTTGTTTTTTAAACTTTTTACACACGATTTAAGACGGTAACTCTTTTTGGTCGATATTGATTGATTGTTGGAAGTTTTTGCAACGTCCAGTGGAATAAGTCGACAATAATCTCGACAGAATACAAACAGTTTCCCACCCTTCATCATTTTGTAGAACCTATTGGGATGAATGAGAATGCTTGTCCAGAATATGCATGAAACATTTACCAATGAACTTGACGCAGACAAGAAGTATTAATCATATTACAAATGTACGTCGTGCTAACTCTTTCATCAGTTTTGAATTCGAATAATTATAGCTTGATTTAATTTTAGTTAGAATTACCAGTTCAATACTGTATCTTTTAATATTGAAGTCTTATCAATAAATAGCCACCATGGTAATTTGTCATCGTGACGATATTTAGACCAGGAATTTGTTGTTAAAGTCATAAAAAACCTCAAATTAAAAAAAAATGCATATGTTTTTTTATAACTAAATGGATAGTTTTCATTATACAACTTATGTACATATACTTTTTTCTGAGGTAAATTCTTTAATTTGTCCACATTTAGAAGAAGTTTACTTATTTTTAATTGCTTGCTTCCAGGAAGCAATTCGCCGACATATTTTCCGTATGCAGAGTGACCTGAGCGTGACCCTCCTCGTAAAAATCCGGTGATCGCAATACGCATTGATCTGTCATTAAAATAAACAATTATCTGATTATACATGTTAAACACGTGCTCAATACCCATGCCTTTTGTTATTTGTTTACTATAAGGTGACAATCGGTAAACTTCGGCTTCAAAACACGGCATTTAATGAGTAGCCATATTTGTTAAATCATAACAGACAGAGAGAAAAAAAATGACGATTAAACGATATATTTGCGTAAAAAAATGATAAAATCTTGCACAGAGGACTAAGTTTATGGTATATACATGCATTGGTTCAAGAATTGGATAAACATTAGTTTTCACCACTCACTCGTTTCATATGACTTTAAGGAAATGTTTGAAATTATTGTATAAAATTAAAGACACTATGTAATAACCTTACATAGTACAGTCATCGAGTATAATTTATCCTAATATTGATGACCATCGTGTATTTAAAGCCATGTAATTGTTCATTTGAAGTAAAATAAAATAACTTGAAGGTATAATTTTCCCTCAGTAATGATTTCTGTTGTTGTTGTTGTTAATCGAGATATACTGACATTCTTCGTATAATAATATACCCAACAACAAAAGAAACGCAAAAGTCATATAACTCGTTTTAAATGCGATTGAAATGAATATTAATTTTGTCCATTTTTTTTTAAGTCATAGACTTTTAAACATCAAAATCCTTGGAAATAAGATCCTTTTTATCATTTTTTCTTTATAAAAACAGTTGCCAACTTTGGACAAATTTTAAAAGAGGAATTGCATATCTTTATACTTGAAAACAGCCGAAATGACTTGGAAGTTTTTTCAACGTTAAGTAGGAAAAGTCGATAAGAATCTCGGCATACAACCAGTAATTTTGAATCTTTATTCCAAGTTTAGCTTTAAAAGTTAGTATCAAACCCGATGAGGTAAGGGAAATATTGAGTTTTCAATGACGAGACGATTTCTTCCCCTACCCAACATACACCTTTTCCCATGAAAGTTTAAATTCCTGTACTTCATCGTTTTGCAGAATGTATTGGAGTTCACGTGAATTTTCGTCCCGAACATGAAAGAAACATTTACCACTGGTCTTGACACGAATAAGAATCATATTTATAAAATTTATAAAATAATAATAATAAATTGTCAACTTTGGACAAATTAAAGAGGTGTATATATCTTTATACTAGAAAACAGACGAAATTACTTGATTTTCGTTCTCTTAATCGAAAGCTTGTCTAATGATCAATTTGAAATTTCTGTTATTTCAGATTTTATTTTGTTGTCTTTAGTTGTTGAAATCTTCATTGCCGCTGCTAAAATTGAAAAAGTGTCCGTAAATTTGCATCAATTTCATTGTTATTTGCTGGAAATCTACCAGATTCCTGCAAATCAGGATTCAAATGGTCAAATCCTTATGGCTATACCATGTATGCGTTTGAATTTAGTGACGATTTTCTAATGAACAGTTTAGTAGTTTTGTTTTGTTTCCTGTAGCTCAGTCTCAAGTTTTTAATGTTATGTTATTTACTAGACAGTTGGGTTTTTTTTCTTTTTTGCCAGGATTTGTCAGCCTCTCTTTGACTTATGAGTTTTGTTTCTCCCTCGGGTATCTTCCGCCTCGTTTTATGTTTTCAATAAAGAAACTAAATTATTTTATCCAGAACTGTCTGCCGACAAATACACTCCTTAAAATCGATCGAAAATATCTTAAAGGCATCTTAAAATTAAATAAAACTTCTTTTCCAAGCGTTGCTTAGTCTGATGTCAAAAGTTTATATGACAATGTATCATGATATTGTTTTCATGTGGGAATCAATATTTCTTCGTGATATTATATTTATACATTTCATGCTTTGAAAATATTTATAAAGATTATGTTTAGCGTAGGATTTCAATAAAGATTAATTTCATTTGATTCATAAATTATTGAATTTAACGGTTAAGAAATGTACCAATTTCATTTTTTTTTCAAAATTAACTGTTTAAATATTTATACGGTTCTTATGTTTCTTGTGTGTGTTCTATATTATTCTAAAATTCTAGATTGAGTTGAAATAATAAAAATATTGTACGATTCCAACAGGGAACCCTGTAGCCGCATTTTTTAAATGTCAGACAATATCAGTAAAAAAAAAAAGGATCCATGAGCTGTAGAATGCTCATAAAATAATCGTATCTCATAAAGGTGTCATATATTAATGAAATTTCATTTTGATAGGCATAACGTCTCATAAAATAAAACTTTTCATCGTATTAGCATTAAAAATGAAATCATTGACGAGAAAATAAAAAGAAAAAGAAAGACATTAACTGTCTTTATTTCTTATCAGCCGGAGAATTTTATGACATTCTTCTTTCATACTTTTCAAGGACCAGTACTGGCTAAATTTTTTTTCACAAAGACAGCAATAGTTTGTTTTGTGGTCCTTTTAAGTCTTCCCTTCTGGACTTTCCCCAGTAGTAAAGGTTTGTCGCTAATCTTATGTTTACTAGCTCTGACTAATGGGTTTCTTTAATAGATGTGGGATACATGTACCAAATAAGAAACCAATGGAAACCTATAATCAAAACTATTAAACAAAAGAGGAATCTAGAAGTAAAAATACGGTTTCAAACAAGGTAGATTTATATCAATTGTCAAGAATAGCCTCATTCTAGACAAATTGTGAAAAGGGGTGGAATATTACTACCATTATTTAACGCGCGAAATGCACACTCATGAACCATTCTGGTTTCTTTCTCTCTCGATATCATTTATATGTATTTTGTAAATCTATGTGAAAAAAATCTGCAGAAAAGATCGGGATCGAGTGTGTTTCACAAAACCGTTTCAAGTAGAACCAAGAGAATTTTTTAAACGCCACGTAAAGAGTGACAATGCAATGGCTACAAGGAACAAGTCAACCTCGGAGCTGTTTGGCGATATTGTGATTGATCTTTTTTATAAATGAGTTTATGCAAATACACCATGTGTATACAGTTACAATTTTTAAAAATCGCATGTCCTTTAAGTTTGATAAATGTCTGTCTCATAAATGTCAATTCTTGTCTTTTAAATATCTGTCAATTATTCCTGTATTTTTATTGGTAGAATAACATGTTAAATTGTCCGATTTGTTTTCATGTTTGTCTGATGCTGAGGTCGATATTACTATGCTTGAAATAATAATGACTCATAAAAAGTGTCCTGTAATCTAAAAAGAACCAATACACTTGTGTAAG
>CM034355.1:19496114-19595753 GCA_019925275.1 Mytilus edulis
AATGAATTTGTTAATGGTAGTTATGAACAACATGAGGTTGAGAAATGGTGGAATGTCTTCTCGATGGCGTTTGATAGACTCTTCTTAGTCATTTACCTGTTGTGTACTATTGCAGTGGCTTTAATTCTTACGGCACCTTCAATGCATCAAGAAAACTAAATCTCAGAACCAATTTTTAAATGTTGAATGAAATAGTTTTACATGAAGAGAATGTTCACTAATCGAATCTTGGACGATTTACTTTTATAAAATAAAAAAGCCATATTCACTTACTTTGTGTATATGTGTTTGTTGTAGTGTAATGTGGATGATAAGTGGAAAGTTTTTGCCGGCGTTTGAATATGTTATTCTACCTCAACTTAGTTTAAAAATTCCTCAGGCAAAATTGACATTTGATCAATTTGTCTTTTGTCATGCTGTTAACCTCCTATACTTTGGATTTAGAGCATGTTAAACGTAGTAAAGGGTATGATACGGAGACCCTTAACAGATACATGTTTTTAACGGAAATAAAATTAACTTTTGGAATGTCCAGGCAGATCAAAACTAAAGAAACCTATTACACTTGCTAATGTAATTATTAAATGCTGAATGTTTTGCATTTTAGAATGAATAGCTAGAAAAATCTTTTATGGTAGAAAACGCTTTTTTTGGGTCGTCTTTTCCCACCTTTCAAATGAGCATTGAAAGTATGAGATTTAGGTAATTGGATCTTTGGTTATGTGAAAGTGGCAACATTTTATAGTTATTTCTAAATGTTTATATTATTGATGAATGGATAGAGTGATTTAGTTGGTTAGCTACAGGGACAACGAATACAAATGTGTGAATCAAAGGTGTCACCAAGAACATAAGTAACGTATTTGGCATGATAATATAAAAATAATCAGATTTGGATTGATTGTGGTAAAACTGGCAATGGGACAACTATTCACTATAGACCAAAGGACATATGATGCAATGAACTACGAGTCAATGCACGACTTTTGATAATAAACAGAACTTATACTGAAATGTAAGCTATAAATGGCCATGGGACAAAACAACAGGCAACTATTGAAAAGGGAAAACGGAATGATTGTGCTAAAGAAAAATAATAAATTCTGCGCGTCCAAATTACTTTCTCGATTAACCGTAAACCGGAATGGTCGAAACTAAAAAAATCAAAGTGAAAAACGTATACAAAATTTGAAAAAAAGAACCACCCAAAAGGATCAGAAACAAAAAGTTTGAGGGAGTTAAGTCGACTTCAGTTTCGTGTTGAAGCTACTACATATCTAAATCAATAGAAAATTTAAGAAATATATGCTATAAATCATCTCATTGGCAAAGCAGTGACTTCTTGTAAGAAATGATATCTACACAGTGCTAGAAAATAAAAAAAAAGTACTTTCTAAAGGAATAGGTCCAGTAACACCCCTTTTTGCCCCCAAAATATAGCAGTTTTACAAAATTGTTAGAATGTACATTTTTAGTTATTTATTGGAAAGTAGAAAGCTTCTGCTACATAAATGTGGGCTGTTTTTGACAAAACAATGCACATAAATCGGGTACTAGCATCATTTAGTCATGCTAAATTACTGAAATCTTCACAATTTTAGCCTTTCAGTTAAATTTTAGACGGTTTCCGTCTTAAATGAAAGTGGCCGAATTTGTGTTCATTCTAAATATTGAAATGTAGGTTGTATTTGATGATAATACATAACATATATTAAGGTTTAGGATGAACACGGATGCGGCCACTTTCATTTGTGACAAAAGTGACATTACATTTGTTGGCATATTTGATAGATTTTTCATATTTCAGCTTGAATCGGAGCGTTTTTAATGAGTAAACTAGTTAAAATCTTTCACATAAACTAATTGAATCAACTGAAATGTGTTTAAAAAGTGTCCAAAATCTTTTGTCAGATGAATCTGAAATTAGAGGTCAAAATCGGCCCTTATCTTTTGGTTCGGGACTCTCTTTTTTTTTTTTTTTTATCAGAAACACTATTAACTGGAAAATTGCCAAACGGGAGGTTGAAATACTTGAGAAGCTATAGTATGAAATTCAAAACAGTGTAGCTGTGGCCATTGATTGACACATTAAAATCATTCATTGACTGGGACAATTTAGGTGAACGTTTGTATGTAACGACCAATGCTCACTATGTACTTTTTAAAGAAACTTAAACTATGGGGTCACCAAAGGTTCTCAAAACCTAAATAAAGTAATTCGAAAAATTAATCAGAAATAACACGATATTTTGATTTATATCAATTATATAAATCAAAACACAAAGTTTATTCCTGATTAATTTTTCGAATTATTTAATAATTAAAGGCGTTAAGAAACCTTTGGTGACCCACAGTTTAAATGTCTATCGTAGGTACGTCATGAACAGTGGTTGTTACAGACAAACGTTCACGTAAATTGTCCCAGTCAATGGATGCTTTTGATGGGTCAATCAATGGCCACAGCTACACTGTTTTGAATTTCATACTATAACTACACAACATCTCAATAAAAAGGTAAAATAAGAAAGACAAAAAATATCAGGAAGACAGCCAAACAGAATAAGTGTAAGAAAGAAAACTATGACAAAAACACGATGAAAAGACTACAATTATAGACAAAACACCTAAAAATTACTAGAGACTGCACAACACATACCAAACTCATTGTCACTATCCTAAGTCCATGTGCATCTTCAAAAATGCACACTTCGCAACATTTTAGACTTCATGACAAGAACCCCGATTTTGTTGATTGTATTCCTGATCCTTTTTTTTTCTGTTAACATTTCATTTCTATCAATGTTTAGTTTTTCTCTTAGAACACAACTAACATTAATAGGGATAAATAATTGATATTGTAGGACAATCACTCTTATAAAGGGTCACGAATTATGAAAATTTGACATAAGAAGAGCTGATGAAACTAAACAGGGCCATAAGTATAACCAAATCTAGACAAGGAATCAGAGTTTTGCGTGTAAAAGATACATTCCTTAACTTGAATATTTTAAAAATGTTATAACGGCAAATTTTGATATAGCAATATTCGTATTTTCATGCCTGTTCTCTTTTTGGAGTTCTCTTTGAAACAGTTAACCAGCAAAGTAATCAACACAATGGAAATAATAAAAGCAAAATTCTTCATTTGAGGGCAATTGCTCCTATCAGAATCATAGGACAGTTTTGACGAAAACGGACTGATGGTAATCTCAACAATATAAACATTTTTGCCCCGTCAGATTTTATCTCTTCGAACCTGTTTTCAAGATAATAGACCAAAAGAGGTTTTATCCTTATGTTCATATTTTAGTAATGTCGGCCATGCAAGCTGGTAAGAGGGCCTCTTACATATTTTTTAAGAAAAAACACCGATGATGAGTGAGCCAATTATCACTTTTGTTAAAGTTTTAGTTAAAGCGGACTAGATTTGGTGACAATGTTTACATTTTTTCGTGGTCATTTGTGACACAGATAGTTAAAAAACAATAATGATAAAAACGTTCAAGAGGATTGCCTTTATACTTACTATTAAAACTCCTGGTTCATTATTATAAAAAAACTGTAATAATAAGAATAAGATAACTCTTCACACGAGACCTTCTTTTTTAACATTAACATTCCATAAAACAAATCATGAAGGGATACACAAGCCCTTGAATATCATATAAGCTAAATAGAAAAAAATTAAGGTGGTACCTAACACTACAGGGAGATAACTCTGTAAAGTCAGCTAAACGTTTTAATTACGTTGTGTTGTAAAAGGAATATTAAACTTCTCAATGATCAAAATTGGTGTTGGTCAAATTGCTATATAACCAGTGTATTTTTTTCTGACAAAACGGTTGGTTCAAAAAATTTTAAATTTTTATATTTTAATAAAGTCTCAAAGTAAATACTTTGACAAAATTTTATGAAAATTAAACGAGCCAAATTAATCTTAGTGAAAGTGTTGGGTACCACCTTAATATCTTCCTTTAATTTGCACAAATTACCTAGATGTAAGTCAAAACATGAAACGTTTTGTTATTTAAGCAACAATAAATGGAACGAAGCCATTAACTAGGATTGATAACAGTTAAGGAATAGATATGATGCACAAGTAGCAAACTTGGGAAAAGTCGTATAGGAAAAATGAAATTTAGCATGATGGCAAAATTATGCAAATATCCACCAAATTTCAAATAAATTGAAAATAAGCAACTACAGACAACCGCGATACCTTCAATAGTGAGATAACCCAGTACCGTACATTCTTCTTTAAAAGGCCCCGACATAAAATAAAATGAAATAATGTATTTCATTTAAGAAAACTAACAGCCTAATGTATAACATAACAATTTACGAAAAACAAATCTCACATACAGGAACCAACGACTATCACTGAATCACAAGCTCCTGACTTGAGACGCACGCAAAAAGAATATGGCGGGATAAAACATATTTGAAGGCAACAACCCACACCTTACATGGAGTTTTGTAATGGAAAAACATGAGAACATTCAATAAGAATCCGTTGAAAAGGAATTCACTCATAAGAGAATTAACACATACCTCACATCAAAAATGACACACAGTACAGATCTAGATTGTTTGCAGTTACTGACAGAAAGTTAAAAGTCAATAACAACTGACAGAGATACCATTCAGTACACATCCAACAGCCAACTGATTTAGTGAAAAGACGGATTGTAAATGTGTATAAGTGTATAACAATAATATTAAGTGTTGTTTTAATTTATTTCTGATCACAAAATTAATATTAATATCATTAAAAATAATATGCAGAGTTCTTTTTTTCACAATATTAAAATTTTACGGACGCCTTCACGAGTTGGCTGACCGTTATGGAATAACCGTTTCACAGATGATATCGGATATGTTTCTTATGTCGTTATTTCAATACCCTCCCCTTTTCACGAATGTGACCTACCGAATTAGACTATTTGCCGGACTTGTGGTAATATAAACATACGACGGGTGCCACATGTGGAGCAGGATCTGCTTACCTTTCCGGAGCACCTGATATCACCCCCGGTTTTTAGTGGGGTTTGTGTTGCTTAGTCTTTAGTTTTTTATGTTGTGTCTTCTGTACTATTATTTGTCTGTTTGTCTTTTTATTTTTAGCCATGGCGTTGTCAGTTTTTTGTCCAATCTATGTGGTCCTCTGGTATCTTTTGTCCCTTCTTGGTAAACTTTTAGAGTAATTTTATTCAAATAATTGTTTACCTGGATCTTATCGAAATTTTATAAAAGCTGAACTATTTTTTCAAATGATATATTTGATCAAGTTTATTTCGTTTTATCCTTGTTATAGTGCATCTTCTTATTTAAAGTTCTGGTATTGCCAACCCAGATTTATTAACAGTGATATAAACTTCCTAGATATTGGCAAATCATTTAAGTCTTCCTCGTCAAACTTGTGTTTCCACAAGACTAAATGATCGCTGCTTGCTCTTCGATTGGGTTGACATCGATTCGCTATCGAAAAAAAGACTAAATATGTTTTGTGCTGTTTTTATTATACAGATTTGTATTTGCCATTTGTAAAATATCCTTAATTGTACGACGTCAATTTTACCAGATCTATCATTGAGGTAAGTAGGATTAAGTGTGTATCGTTTTGTGTTAATTCCATCGGTAAATCTGCGATAACAAAATAAAGGCAACAGAAGTATACCGCTGTTCAAAGTAATAAATCGATTGAGAGAAAACAAATCCGGGTTAAAAATTATAACCAAGGGAAACAAATCAACTATAAGAGGAAAACAACGAAACAACCGAAACACTAGAGTGCAACAAAAAACCAAAGACAATGCAACACACACATAAACGAACTATAAGATAACAACTGCTATTTCCCAACTTGATACAGGACATTTTAAGAAAAAAATGGTATGTTGAACCTGGTTTTGTGGATAGCCAAAACTCGCGCTTTTATAGCAATGTAAATATACCACTAAAATGACAACATTACATGACATGAATACGGTAAAAATAAATGCAAGAACATTCAGAACAGAGAAATACACAAAAGAAACAAATGGTACATTTCGACATGCTTACCACAGAATAAAAACGAACACGTTAAACCACCCAGGACAGCACACAAGAACCACGAACTGTCCGTCACAATGAATATATCAACGCTACAAAAGTGACGTCACAGGTAAATTTCTAAAAATTAGATATATGTCAAGATTAGGTTTGAAATTATGTTATTTGATATATTTTTTAACAATTACAAGAATACTTACAGAGAATTGTGTCAGCAAAAACCAACATAATCCCATTAAATGTTCCTTTATTTCGTCATTTGTTACATATAGTTATATCTTAAAATGTTTCATTAAGGGAATTTGGTTTTAAGGGCAGATCGTTTGAAGATGTATGAAATTATTTAGAACTTTCTACGTTACATGTAGAAATATACCAATTTCATGAGAATAAAATTAAGCATTATACAACTGCAAAAATCTGTTGAAATTGAATAATGTATTTCCGTCTCGGGTAGATTTGTGTATTTTCCGCTGAAAACACAAGCATATTAAAATAATTAAAAAAATGAAAACATGATAAGAGGATATAACGGAACTGACTATCAATGAAATAAAGGTAAGTCTAGGGACTATAACAATTAATAAAACAATTCACAAACCAAGGAATTTTTCTCCAATGAAATGTATTAGAAAATAGTAGAAACACCCAAAAAGGAACTATACATAAAACCATTCAAAAAATATCTTGCAGTCACATTGTTTGCTGGTCCTGTTTCTAGGGTGTCCAAACTCGTCCCGACATTGATCATCATTTTTTTTTAAACTGACGAAAAGGAGCTTTTGAAGTATCTCCTCAACGCAAATAGATTACAACTGACACCTGAATAGTATTTGTTCGTTGCTATTCAATTACCGGATACATTGATTATCATTCGATAATGTCTTTTCTATGTCTTTTATTGTCCAAATAAATAAACCGTTCCATTAATTAAAAACAAATTTCACATCTGACACATTTAGATAGATATCAATCTTTTGGAATGATTTTTAATTATTATATCATAATTTCCCTCATACAGTCATAATCAGAGTTGTTATGGATTCATGTGAACAAAACCGTGTAGCTATGGCCATTCTCCATCATCAATAATATTATAAGTTAAACAAAAAATTAATCAAATTAAGTTTTAATTGAGAATATTAAATGATTATGGTAAAAAAAAACTATATGCAAATATTTAAGAATACTTCAAATGATTTTCAATTTTATCTATGAATAAATGACATATATTTATTTCGTTTATTATTCTAATTGCAAATAAAAGCAACATTAGAATACCGCTGTTCGAAATTCATAAATCGATTGAGAAAAAAACAAATCTGGGTTTCAAACTAAAACTTAAGGAAAAATGCATTAAATGTAATGTATTATACTGTAATTATATGTTATAGTTGAAAACATCAAATAAAAGAGAACTACGACACAACAGAAACACAATAAGAATTTTTGTTTAAAATATTAAAGAAAGTACCAAATCAAGGGAAGAAACTTTCAACAAAAATGCGAATGCATGATGTGAAAAAGCTAATTTAATTATTCTAATTTACGGGTTATATTTTAAGTCTTCCACACGAAATGCATTGGATATTTCAATGATGAAGAATTAGCTGTTGGATATACGTTAACCAAACTACAAACAAGCACCACAAATTAAACCCCCCAAATATTTAAAGGTCAACATACGTATGGCTTTCAATAAAAAAACTCGTGCATATCATTCATATTAATATATATATAAGTAAACTTTATGAAATAGGAATCAAAGATGGGGACCGTCTCCCTCATGCATTTCATTGTTATCATTAAATAAAATCACATTAAATATGTTTCAGAAATCAAAATCTTTAATAATTCTTGGGGGATATTGTAAACTTATTTTCCATTCTCATATATCACGCTAATGGGACACATTATGGTCTGATTAAATTATCAATAACAGTTAACGGCTATGATATACCACAACATCAGTTTAAATATTTGATAACTAATCTGGTTGGTTCTGTAAAATTCTGAAATCGACATTTTATTGGTGTTTACATTATCATTAATTAACAAGCGACTCTGTATTATCCTGTATAAACAACTGTAGAATAATAAGGAATCGGTTAATAACTTATTTTCGAAGCAATATTAAGTGTTTTTTTTTAAAGAAACAGACAAGATGTTCAATATTTGAACTGACATAAAAAAAAGTGCATTTGTATTGACTGGACGTGTATGTAACAATCTTATTATTGATAAGTATTTATATTATGTATACGGAATTAAATGGAATTTAAAGGAGGGTAATCGATAGAATTAACAAGACTAAGAGGATATCCACTTGACAGCCATCCAAAGTATTTGTTGAGATTCATTTGTTAATTATTAACTTGATTAAACTGGTATCACTATTCCTGAGAATTTGATTAAAGAGAACACTGGAAATGAAATCATTAATACTCTACCATGTCTTACTATTGACCAAAGGTAAGTATCTTATTTATATATATATATATATGCTTAACATAAATGCATGATTGTTGCAATTGTAAAAATAATACTATAACATACAATTACAGTAAAATACATTACATTTAATGCATATATAATAACAACCCTGAAACATCAAAGTGTTTAGAATCTCAAACGTGAAATATAATAATTTGGTATATGTTTTATACCCACACATATTTATTACTTGTACCACGACGGATTGAAACATATTACATGTGGAGCAGAATCTGCCTACCCTTCTGGAGCACCTGACATTAACCCCAAATTTGGTTTTTCTCAATCTTTAGTTTTCTATGTTGTCTTTGTGTACAGTGTTTATCTGATGTACCTTTTCTTTTGATAGCCATTTATTTTCGATTTATGAGTTTGAATTTCCATCTGGTATCTTTCGTCTTTCTGAAACTAGCTTCACATATTTAGATATACATGTATATGCACTGCTGTTCATGAAACACGTGCTTCAAAGTGACAAAATAATAAGCATATACCTTCATTCTTACATGTGTATTCTTGTGATTGTACATACACAAGAAATGAGTTTCATGGTGACTGGCCCTATTGCTTTTCTTAAATAAACAAAAAAAATGATTGCAAGTTTTTATACAGCAACTGAGTGTATCAGATGTCACTGTCATAAATAACTAAAGTATAACAACAAGACATCGAATATGAAGTTTCATTAATGAATAGATATAGGAAGATGTGGTGTGAGTCCCAATGAGACAACTCTCCATCCAAATAACAATTTAAAAAAGTAAATCATTATAGGTCAATGTACGGCCTTTAACACGGAGCCTTGGCTCACACCGAACAACAAGCTATAAAGAGCCCCAACATTACTAATGTGAAACCATTCAAACAGGAAAACCAACGGTATAATCTATATAAAAAAAAACGAGAAACACGTATAAATAAAATAACATAAACAAACGACAACTACTGTACATCAGATTCCTGACTTAGGACATTTGCAAGTAAATAAATGCAAGTAACAAAAAATCCATCTTGCATAAATACCCACAAAGCTTTTTTAATTTGTGATCTTTACGTTTATATTTCTAACTATTTTGTATTATGAAAATGTGTCATACTCTTGATACAACCTTGAACTTCAATCGTTATTTAATTTTTCCATGAAAACATTCATTTTGTAGGTTTATGTATAATTTTGAAACAGGAAATTTAACATCTGTACTCTCATTTCATCTGATTTAAACTTTACGATACAATGTACAAATGCAAATTATACTTTTATAAATTTCATGCGTCCTTAGCACCTGGTACAGTAAAATTGGAATCCTCATAGGTTATTGTCTTATCTGTAACTTCACAGTTGTATAATCATTATTGACGACAACGTTTACAGACATCTAACCAAAATATCCAATGGCATTGCTAACATTGACTGGTTGTTGCTTGCCTAATGTCCAGTGGCAATTATTTCATGAAAATGGAAAATAAGAAACTATCAAAAATCAATACATTAGGTACACTGTTTGTTCTGCAGGGGTAGACGTCAAGGATCAAGGGCGGAAAAGTTAACTGCCACTGGAAAACAATTATACTAGATAGGAACCGAAATTCGGACAATCGCAACAGCCCACTTTTGGACCTCTAAAAGAGTTGTTGCCAGGGTTATTAATCAGGCAGATAGTTACTTTTCCTTTCTGCAAGCAATATGATATAACGTTCCCTTCTGATCTGAAGTTATTGTGAACGTTTAAATCAAGTACACGCAAAGAGTTCCGAACTTTGGCAAGGGTTTTACTGCTGGTCTGAAGAGGACAATACGCGATTGCTTTGTTTTGAACAAGCCAATGTTTATTTGAATATTCTGTTACTATCATAACTTAAAAACCATTTTACGAAACATGACATTGTCTTTTCATACCTGTTATACAGAGGTGTTTGTCAAATTTACTAAATCGTATATACCAATTGAGCAACATTTTATCAAAACACGACAAATAATAATTACATATAGTTTTCTGGCCATGTTTCATCATGAGGTGTTTACACCTGTTTGTTTATAATATATTTAGTTTAACGTCTCCAATGAACAGATTTTGTGATAGTGGATCTATGATTTTTTTTATTGTTGTCATTGTATTGTTTTTTTCTTCTTTCATGATTCGTTGATTTCTTCTAACTTTGTGGACACCTTTTCGTTATCCGTTAAATCACATCAGCTTTTCTATAAACACATCAAAACTGTATACTTTTCGACGAGTGTCATGGAAAGATAATACATATTCCGAATATAAAATAAAGCGTAAAGATATGTACCTGTAACGTGTTTTGTTTGCATGGATATGACAATGTCAGCCAAAACAATATTATTCTTTATAAAATCATTTAACTACTTTCCGTATGAAAATCATTATAATTTAATAATAACCAGGTAAGAAGATTATAGTTTGTAGCATCATGAAGAGTATCTTTGTTGTACGCAAATTGTTTCTATATCTGCAGAAAAGAAAACGATTCCACTTTTTAACGGCTGGCAGCACGAATATCCCTGTAAACACTTTTTGAACTACTGAAAGTTTTATTTGATCTACTCAGTCCTCTTTTAGACTTAACAATTGAATCATCGTAGGGATATTTTCTAATTTCTAATAGTTGCATAATTGCTAATAATTTCATATGTATGAAAGGAATAATTTGAATCTAGCAAATACGACAATAATATTGTTTCTTTTTGTACCAACAGATCATCGTACAAACTTTAGTTAGTTTTTTAGATGCATAAATGCATGACTTTATTCATTTGAATTATCAGTCACTGGAGCATGATGTTCCATGTAGTTAGTAATACGCGCTTTTCTTGAAGTGTTCTATGAATAGTAAACCAACCATTACATAGCTGACAATATAAACTGTGTATCTGCTTTGTATTACTTTTGTCTGCAAGATAAAAATTAGGGTCATTCATGCGGCAATGACATGAACAATGTTTAAAGAAGAATAAGAACGTTTTCCACACGCTTTTGTGCGTTGGTCTTTTTCTAGTTTAAAGGTTCCATTTTTTTGTTTTACTCGTTTGGAATTCATATCTCGACCTGAAAATTTATTTTTTCTAAGCGAATGTTTGTGGTTAAATAAAATTGTCATAAAAGAAACAAAGATTATCTTGCTGCGTATAAATTGCGTCCAAAGTAAATATTTTCTTTTTTGTTGTTGCATTTGACAAATATTCGTTTTGCTAAAATCAAGAAATTATACAAACGAGTCGGTTGGGGTAGGGATGGGCTGGATCAGACATTGGAGCGCAAAATGACTTATCGAGGTTAAATTAAACACTAAGTCACATGCACTACATTGTTACGACTGTCTTTGAAAAGAAATTACGTATATATAAATTTTCAGGACAAAGTGTCTTTGGTAAAAATATTTATTAAGGAATTCAGATTTCAACTCCCTCAGACAAAGTTGATTCTTAGCAGCAAAAAGTAAAATCATTAAAATACTAAACTCCGTGGAAAATTCAAAACGGAATGTCCCTAATCAAGTGACAAAAACAATAGTTCAAACACATCAAACATGGATAACAACTCACATATACCTGACTTGGTACAGGCACTGATTAACAGGCTCCTACTGATCGCAAATACTTTAACAGCACAAGTTTTATCAATCCTGATTTTTAATTTTCAATTTAGATTAGTATGACCTTGAGATCAATTTCAAGGTTATAAACCAAGGATATCAAATCAAAAGACAATAGATCTTAATTATATTTGGTTTATGAGTTATATTACCAAACGCGTATTTTTAAATACAAGAGGGGAGAAAACTCCCTTTTACGTTCAACGTACCCATGCAATCGAAAATTAAGTAAAAAGAATTTGTCGATATCTTTTGATATCTTGTCGATACAGTTTTTGGATATAAGTGAAAATATGCCAAAATCAAAATTTAGAAGATGAACTTGACCTTTGACCTAATTTTCATTTTTTTGGACCAAGGACCTCTAATCAAAAGATCCTAGGCCTTTATCACTTATGGTTTACAAGATAGAAATGCATATCACTTATATCAAATGCAAAAGGGGAAATAACTCTCATATGGAGTGTTCATATCGCTTTGGTCAAAATACAACAAATCATGCGAAAGATATAAGGAGCAATTTTATAAAATAAATTTGTCGTAATCTTTTACGATTGCAAAGGAGTAGTGGACACAAGGAAAACAGTGTTTGGGGATATTACTCCTACAAAGAAAAGTATTCGAATACGCAGGGCAAATTTCAAAGGCGCATAAACTGTTCGATATCATATACCAAATATCTAAGCGACATATTGCGAAACAAATATTTATCGCAAGAACAAACTTAGGCGGAAGAAAGAAAGAAGAAAAAAATAATCAGAAGTAAAACAATAAGTCTTTCCACAGAAAAGTGGAAAGACCTAATAAGTAATCTGGTCACAGTTTTAGTTTGATCAAGCAAAGATTTGATTCCTGTAAATGAAAATCTAAGATAAAGAAAATCACGAGAGGTGCATTTAGTGTTTCAGGGACTACCAACACGTTTATTTTTCTTTTAGGTGTAAAATCTGTTTTCCGTAGACTTATGATTTTAAATGGTTCTTGATAGTAACCCTTATTAATTTCCTTAAAAATTATTTCTTCCTGATCTGTGAAAACATAACAACATTTTGTCCAAACAAGGCAGATTTTCTACAGCGACTATATAGCAAAACAGCAAAAAAACCTTAACCGTGTTCATTTATTTGTCCTTATCAAAGATCTCATCCAAAAAAGGAATTGTAAATCTGGCTTTGGGGGAAAACGACTTTATTATTGGCATCAAACGTTTGTGTTGTCAAAACAATTCGTTGTCCAGGACAATATTTTATAAGTCAATTTAATTTTCACGAAATCAAATACCCATATTAAAAATAACAAGATTAGGTCAAGATCAAATGAAAACTTTCCATTCGTATCTATTTACTTAGACCACCACTTTGTGTACTCATCAATTTATAATTTTCAATATGTTTAATTTTTGTAATGAGATTGAAGTAATTAATTAATCATAACAGTTTCCTTGGTCAAGCTCTGGTAACGCCTACCAATTAATGTCAAAGTCGATTATTTTTAATGAATTTTTACTACATCGTTTGTATAATAATCATGACATTTATTTGTTTAGCCGGTCGATTCATATCCCACGCTTCCAATATTCTCTGCATTTTTGTAAAATGTTTGCTGGGAAATTAGGCATGTTTGATATATGACTGGTCAGAGTGATATTGCCTGTCATAAGGTTCAGAGACATGCAAACAAGATACGAACTTCTCTTTGAAAATATGTCACTGTTCTCTAGGGAGAACACTGTAATCACAATTTGAAAGGATCCCACTGGGAAATATTAATAGAGTTTTCATTACGCTCTAGAAGCACGCATATGTAAATTCTGATTTTTATAACACCTGGTTTATATTTTTTAAAACTTTGTCTCCATCTTGTCATTGCCTACCATAAGGTTCAGAGATGTGCAAACAGGATATGAATTTATCTTGAAACAATGTCAGAGTTCTTTAGGAAAGAAAATTAAAACCACCAAAAAAAATCAACTCTGATGAAAATTTAAAACGAAAAGTACCTTATCAAATGGCAAAATCAAAAGCTAAAAAACGAATGGATAACTGTCATATTCCTGACTTAGCACAGACATTTTCTCATGTATGAAACGCTGGATTAAACCTGGGTTTATAGCTAGCTATACCTCTCACTTGTATGCCAGTCGCTTAAATTTCTACTGCATTTCTATTGCATGTGAACAAAACAAAAATACACAGCAGGCAAAAATTGCAAAATAGGGGTACAGCAGTCATCAACATCTTGCTATAATCTTCATTACTGTAAATATAATTGATCAAACTGGGAAACATCAATAGAGTTTTTACTATTAAAAACGGATGGGACAAGATCATTTTACCCTAAAACCACGTATATTTTTTCATTATTATTTCAACTTACTATGCTTACTTATATAACACACATGTAGAAATACTATCATCAACTAGTAAATCGATGTAATATTTAAATTTTTGGTAAATCTGTTAAAAATAGTATAAAGCTCATCATCACCCGAGTGAATACAGCAACTTAAGCCAATATTAGGAAGAGAAATGAACCCAAGTGACATGATTTCAGTATTACCAAACACTTTTCCCACCAGAATAAACAACATTTGGTAAACAATCGTAAAATAGTGATAACATAGGTCTGAACGCCCTGCCCTAATGAAACTCTTTATATATAAGGTTTAGTAGGTTATTGTTTGTCTCTTGTTTTATTTTTGTATAGCTGAAATAAGTCATTGTAAATCATGCATTTTTGGTATCTGAACATTCCCCTTTATTACAAATCTTCAGTTTCATATTTGAATATTCCCTAACCACATCGTTAGCAGCATTCGGTAAGGTTAAAGCCCTCCCTCTTCCATAAATCATTAATTTCAATCATGATCGCTTGATTGATATTTCAATGTACATTGTTCTGAACACAAGCATTTAAGTTTAGTTGTGTCCATAATTGACCGCAAGAGGTCAACTCAAGAGCATAGAAGTAACTTTAGAGAATATTAAAGTAAAGCAAAATGGATATTTTAAACGCCTTCTCAGCTATTTATGGAAACACGACCATACTGTATCCAGGTCTGCGTCGCACGGTGCTGATTAAGCATACAGCCTTCGGCACGATGAAAATTATAACAATTAAAAATTTAAAATGAAATGCATAATTATGGTAGTTTTCACGATGTTTACAAAGATATCCGAACTAAATAGTTGCGTTATTTATCTATATACGCTGATGCTAGACATAAAAAACAAAAAAGAACGATTTGTTCACTGCTTTATTGTTGTTTTTATTTTTTTCACGAGAAATTCATAGTAATTATTTGAGCTACTGAGTACACACACTGGCGTAAATAACAAATTTAATCCTGGTATCTATGATGAGTTTATTTACAACCACGGGGTTTATGCCACTGCTGGTTGAGTTTTAATTCCACGAGGGTATCACCAGCACACTAGTCAGCACTGCTGTGCTGACATGATTAATCAATGATATTGTCATATCTATAAATTAACTGTTTCAATAGTTATCAAAGGTACCAAGCTATAATTTAATACGCCAGACGCGCGTTTCGTCTACATTAGACTCAACAGTGACGCTCAGATCAAAATAGTTATAAAACCAAAAAGTTCAAAGTTGAAGAGCATGGAGGACCCAAAGTTTCAAAAATTTGTGCCATATACGGCTTAGGTAATCAATGCCTGGGATAAGAAAATCCTTAGTTTTTCGAAACATTCAAAGTTTTGTAAACAGGAAATTTATAAGAATGACAGTATAATTAATATTCATGTCAACACCGAAGTGTTGACTACTGGGCTTGTGATACCCTCGGGGACCAAACGTCCACCAGCAGTGGTATCAACCCAGCTGTATAAATAGTTATCGAAGGTACCAGAATTATAATTTATTACACCAGACTCGCGTTTCGTCTACATAAGACTCATCAGTGACGCTTCGATCAAAATAGTTATTAAACCAAAAACAAGCAGAGTTGAAGAGCATTGAGGACCCAAAGTTCCCAAAAATTTTGCCAAATAAGGCTAAGGTAATTCATGCCTGAGAGAAGAACATCCTTAGTTGTTCGAAAAGTTCAAAATTTTGAATTTTTGAAAAAATAAGGCTTTTTTTTACCTCAGAAATAGATTATCTTAGTTGTATTTAGCAAAACATTTTGGGATTTTGGTCCTCCAACTTTGTACTTTATTTGGCCTTTTTAAACTTTTTTGGATTAGACCGTCATTGGTGAGTCTTTTGTAGACGAAACGCGCGTCTGTCGTAAATAAAACAAATAATCCTGGTATCTATGATGAGTTTTATTTACACCCACTGGGTCGATGCCACTGCTAATGGAGTTTTAATTCCCCGAGGGTATCACCAGCCCAATAGTCAGCACTTCAGTTCTGTGCTGACATGAATTATCATTGATATGGTCATATTTATAAATAAACTGTTTTCAAAACTTTTGAATTTTTGAATACTAAGGCTTTTCTACCTCAGTAAAAGATTATCTTAGTTGAATTGGGCCAAACTTTTAGGAATTCTGGTCATCAATACTCATCAACTTTGTACTTTACTGTGTTATGATGAGTCTTTTGTAGACGAAACTCGCGTCTGGCGTAAATAGAAAAATTAACCCTGGTATTTATGATGAGTTTATTTACACTATCATGTATATACCACTAAATGGAAACATGGGATTTCTTAAACTTAAGCAAGAACTATTTATATCAATTCCAAATTCGAGCGCCAAATTTCGTTTTGTATGCGATCCCTTGAGCTCAATTTAAATTATGTCGATAGGAAACTTTTTAAATTACGAATCTACGTAGAATTGTTTCGCAAAGATAGAATGAGTCGAGTGGTTCCTACAGCACGCCGTAAGCCCAGTCTCACTAGACCACGATCGTACCACGCTCACCGCGATCTAAAATAAATTCAGATCGTGGTGAGGTCACGGTATGAACGGCATGAAATGTAAATTTTCGATGCTTTCACGATGCTACTACGTCCTCATTACGCTTCTACAACGATCCCGCTACGATTATACCACGTTCTCACCGCGCTTATTCTGCGACCTCACTACGCCCATCAAGATCTTCTTACGCTCATCACGTTCTCACTTCGACCATACCACGAGTTATCCGATTGCAACACGATCTTACTACGCTTCTACTGCGGTTATAGCACGTTCTTTCCACGATTATACTACGTCCATACTGCGATTATACTACGTTCTCAGCAATAACGTCAACATCGTGTTCCATATCAATACAGTTCCATTCCTTCTTTTTCTGATTGATACGTTGATTTCTCGGAAACAATACAGTCATGCAACCAAGATCTACTAGAACACGTGGGCGTGCTGGTAGGGGTTGATGTAGAGGCAGAGGGAGCTCTGATAGAAACGAATCCTGATCAAGCAGAGATGTCGGACCGACCAAGCCAACCTAAATTACAACCTATTGTTGGTCGATAAAGCTTAAATGACGATAGTTTAGTGAACGATAGCAGAGATGACACAGATGTGTAAATGGATATAGGAAAATGTGGTATGAGTGCCAATTAGACAACTCTCGATCCAAGTAACAGTTTATAAAAGTAAACCATCACAGGCTACGGTACGGCCTTCAACATGGAGCCTTGGCTCACACCGAACAACAAGCTATAAAGGGCCCCAAAATTACAAGTGTAAAACCATTCAAACGGGAAAACCAACGGTATCAAACGAGAAGCATGGTTGAGCCGTTAGAGAAAATGAACAAGAAGTCCTAATTACATACAGACAAGCAAAATCTGGAGAGATTTAATATATTTTATGTAAAAATGACAATGAAAATGATGGTTGTAGTATGAACGTAATCAGGTCGTAAGAAGAGAGTGATGAGGACGACAAGGACGTGTTAGAATCGTACTATGGTCGTGAACAGCGTGGTATAGTCGTAGTGGAAGCGTAGTTGGGTCGCGGTGAGAACGTGATGGTCGTTCTGGGGTCGTAATAACGTCGCTGTGAGATCGTAGCGCAGTCTATCAGAATAGAATCACGCTTTCGCTACGCTCTCGTTACGATGGTACATCGACCTTTGCGATCTTACTACGATCTTAGCGCGCTCTCACTACGCTTCTACTACCTGATTTCGCCACGACCGCACCACGATTGTTTTGAACATGTTCACAGTTGGCCACGCTCATCACGATCTTGAAGACCTCACCACGACGGTGATACGACCATACTGCGATCTACACGATCGTTCTACGATCATCAAAATTTGCATTTTTTTTACAGATCGTAGTGCGATCGTGGTCTAGTGGGACTGTGGTATTAAGCCCCAGTCACACTATACCACGATCGAACCACGATTACCACGATCTAAAATAAATTTAGATCGTGGTGAGGTCGCGGTATGAGCGGCATGACAATGTAAATTTTCGTTGCTTTCACGATGCTACTACGTCCTCTCTACGCTTCTACAAAGATCCCGCTACGATTATACCACGTTCTCACCGCGCTTATTCTGCGACCTCACTACGCTTATCAAGATCTTTTTACGCTCTTCACGTTCTCACTACGACCATACCACGAATTATCCGATTGCAACACGATCTTACTGCGATTATAACACGTTCTTACCACGATTATACTACGTTCATAGCGCGATCTTACTACGTTCTCAGCAATAACGTCAACATCGTGTTCCATATCAATACAGTTCAATTCCTTTTATTTCTGATTAAATCGTAGATTTCTCGGAAACAATACAGTCATGCCACCAAAATCTACCAGAACACGTGGGCATGGCGGTAGGAGTTGATGTAGAGGCACAGGGAGCAAAGTAACGAATCCTGATCAAGCAGAGATGTCGGACCGACCAATCCAACCTAAATTACAACCTAATGCTGGTCCATAAAGCTCAATGACGATATTTTAGTGAACGATAGCAGATATGACATAGATGTATCAATATATATAGAAAGATGTGGTATGAGTACCAATGAGACAACTCTCCATCAAAGTAACAATTTATAAAAGTAAACCATTATAGGCCAAGGTACGGCCTTCAACACGGAGCCTTGGCTCACATCAATCAGCACGTTATAAAGGACCCAAAATATTACTAGTGTTAAACCATTAAAACGGGAAAACCAACGGTCTAATCTATATAAAAAACGAGAAGCATGGTTGAGCCGTTAGAGCAAATGGATAATTACATTCAAACAAACAAAATCTAGGTAGCTTTTTTATATATTTTATGTGAAAATGACAATGAGAATGATGGTCGTAGTATGAACGTAGTCAGGTCGTAAGAAGAGCGTGATGAGGACGGCAAGGGCGTGCTAGAATCGTACTATGGTCGTGAACAGCGTGGTATAGTCGTAGTGGAAGCGTAGTTGGGTCGCAGTGAGAACGTGATGGTCGTAGTGAGGTCGTGATAACGTCGTTGTGTGATCGTAGCGCAGTCTCTCCAAATAGAATCACGCTTTCGCTACGCTCTCGCTACGATTGTACAGCGACCTTTGTGATCTTACTACGATCTTAGTGCGCTCTCACTACGCTTCTACTACGACCTGATTTCGCCACGACCACACGACGATTGTTTTGAACATGTTCAAAGTTGGCCACGCTCTTCACGATCCTGAAGACCTCACCACGACCGTGATAGGACCTTACTGCGATCTACACGATCGCACTACGATCATCAAAATTTGCATTTTTTTCACAGATCGTAGTGCGATCGTGGCCTAGTGGGACTGGGGTATTAGCAAAAAAAGGTAAATCAAAATTAAAAAAATAAACGTCTAAATGTGAAAAAAATACCATTAAAACCCCTAACATGTATCAATTAAAAACTTGATGAAAGTACTCAAAACTCACAACTTCTTCCGTGTCTGTACGATTATCAGGTTAACATATATATCATTGTATGGACACCTGTCTATTGCAGAAGATTTAATGGTGCCCTCTGGATGTCGTCTGATAATCTGCGTTAGTGTTACCATTTAACTCATACCTAAATTCCTTATTGACGTATTTTTGAATTGTTACTATGCTTTTACCTATATTGGTTTACTTTTACAAATTTTGACTTTGATAGAGAGTTGTCACATTGACACTCATACCATATTATATGTATATGACAATATAAGTTAAACTGTCATGATTTTCATTTGCATCCATTAAACAAACAAATAAACATGACTTATTGTGCACAAAACTCTCTATGACACTGTTATATACGGAATCTGATAAAGGTTACAATACACCATTAAATTTTATGGGCGCAGCCATTTTATGAGCATAACATGGTATTCAGAATTAAGAGTATGGCTAATCCTGATTGGTCGATATGTGCGCCCGTTATTTTTTATTATTAGAGACTTCGTGCACTCTGCTTTATACAAAAGGCAAAATAAAAATTATTCCGTAGCCCTAAAGGCACTGAGATGACTTTTCAACGCTAGGACAAGACACATATTTTTAAGGGCAAAATTAATAGGCATGGGAGATAAGTACAAAATACGCTAAGAAAAGCAACGCGAACCTATATTTTTTGGACCAAAAAATACTGTCCTAATAATTTTTCTTTGATTCTAGCAAGGTTTCGTTAAGAAAATCAACTTTCTAAAGTCTGTATCTCGAAAAAGGCTACCATTGTCGCCTATGGGGAAATTAATTGTTTATTTCAATCTATACAGCATCGACATTTCTTTATCATAGTGCTCAAAAAGTGTCAAAAACAGCCATATTACTTGACATTTGATGTGAAACCGTATTTTTTGGTGACAAATGAAATATTCATTATCTTGTTTTTAAGCTATAGTCTGTTTCATATTTGTATTGCGTTTTACCTTAGAAACAAGGGTGGGCTCGACTTTTGACTTACTGTGGAGCGAATATGTCATTTTTTGAAGTTCTGTTGATTTGTTCGAAAAGAGCAAGTACACATCTAGAGTTTGCGAATATAAATCGATTTTTAAACATAACAATCTCGACCCAAATGCTGTTATCGAAATTACCAAATTCAGCGAAAATGTACGGAAATGATCCCCTTCGAACATTGAAATGTTCACACGAATAACAAATAAAAGAATAAGAATAGGCATGCCATATTGTAGTTAACAAACAGTTATCGATGTTAAAACACAAATTTTTACACATATTCCATATTTTGAAATGCTATAGTCTGTTTCAAAAATGTACTTTTTTCCGAAAATGGTTTCATTTAAAACTGTTGTTCGAAATTCACCGTAGTAGTTACATATTGGATTGGTTTTGGTATCAATATAATCAGTACTTGATGATATATAAAGAATCATTGGAGAAAGTAGGCATAATCTTCAGGCCCTTTTTAGCAGTACCGCATTTACTCAAAAAAAGAGATTTTTTTTCTTCACATTTTTCGACTGGGGTCACCTCCGATAAAAAATTGTGAAAATTCAGAGAAGATTGCCAGAATGTTTTAAAGATGATTTATTTGTGGCATATATATTTGTGCATCTAACGCACTATGAATTGCACGATACAAGAAAGTATTAAATACCGTATAGGTTACAATACACCATTAAATTTTATGGGCGCAGCCATTTTATGAGCATAACATGGTATTCAGAATTAAGAGTATGGCTAATCCTGATTGGTCGATATGTGCGCCCGTTATTTTTTATTATTAGAGACTTCGTGCACTCTGCTTTATACAAAAGGCAAAATAAAAATTATTCCGTAGCCCTAAAGGCACTGAGATGACTTTTCAACGCTAGGACAAGACACATATTTTTAAGGGCAAAATTAATAGGCATGGGAGATAAGTACAAAATACGCTAAGAAAAGCAACGCGAACCTATATTTTTTGGACCAAAAAATACTGTCCTAATAATTTTTCTTTGATTCTAGCAAGGTTTCGTTAAGAAAATCAACTTTCTAAAGTCTGTATCTCGAAAAAGGCTACCATTGTCGCCTATGGGGAAATTAATTGTTTATTTCAATCTATAACACTGAATATACATGAATGGTTGATATGAAGCATCACTAACAAACACTCATCCTGTTCCGTTCCTCAATATCTGATTCAAAGGGACAAAAATACAATAAGAATATCGGTTATAGCTTGTAGCTCGTTATCAGGCAAACATTTGTTTGTCAGTTTTGCAAAATAATAATTACTGGTAAAAGCCTTTTAAAGGTATAATTTCAAACATTCTAAAAAGGAAATCGTTTTTTTTTTAAAGAACAAAAAAGTGATCGAATGTTTCGATCTTTTCCTGACGAAGACGTATATAACAATAGCTGTCAACAATTTAAAGCTTTATATAATGTAATCTGTCAAGGTAACAGATTTAGTATTTATTTTTGTTAATTGGAATAAAATCGACTTCATAATTTGTGTCCAAATAAAGATCGTTGATGCAATCGTTTTGATCAAATGATAATACACTTAGGTTTAGGATTTCGCTAAACATGTTAGAGACGTGTTGGGTCATGTAGTAATATAATTTGAAGTTTTGACTACATCTTTTGGGAACTTTTAGAACATTCAGGGGAAATAATGCATGCCATACATAAATGTTACCACTCAATTTGCTGAAATTGGTTCTTTGGTAATGCTGCAAAAGTGCAGCGTGTCGTTTTTGTATAAAAGTCATCGACTACAATTCCAATGGATCATATGTTTAAGTGCATCGTTTCCCAATGTTTGATATTTTTACATTATTAATAGTATTATATCCATTTCTTAAATTGTTCATTTGCAAATTTATGAATTATAAAGAAACTAAGACTTCAAATCCCTCCGGAGAAAAAAACACCAGATGGATTTTGCTATTTTTAAAGGTCCTTTTATCGCTTTTATACATAATTGGCTCTCAGATATTCGGCTATAAGCTTTTCTGAATGATGTAGGTCCAGAAAAACGCTTCAGAAACATGATATTTCTTTGGCTTTTCTCCATTTTTCAACTGGTGTGGTTTATCTATTATATAGTCATTTTATAAAATTTACTGTTTGCAAAAGTGTCGTAGTTATCATCTTATATTTGGTGCGTTTCCTTCATTTTTAGTTTGTTACCCGGATTTGTTTTTTTTTTTCGTAATCGATTTGTGAATTTCGAACAGCGGTATGCTACTTTTGCTTTATTTAACAGATTTTTAATGTAATTTGCTGATTCCTTTTTTTACTTTTAGATAACGTTTAAGACAACATTGATACTTAAAATCGTAAAGAGATATACCTTTTTTTATACACTGGCAATTTTCCTTGAACAATAGAAACGTATAAAGTAATTGCCTTAACCAATGTATTTCTTTTTTATATTAAATTGGATTTTCTTCATTCTATTATATACTTTTCTTTAGTTGTATAGATATATGATTAAAATAAGGCAAGTATGCTTATCAACACGTTTTCTGAAATTATTTTATTCATATTTTGTTTATCTTTGCTGCTTTAGAACTGTCTATCTCATTTTTTATAAATATATCAAGGTTCAAAGATACAATGTAGAAATAAAAAATAAAAATATTTTGGTAAAACAGGTGTATAATTTGCATACAAAGCTACGTGTAATGTTTGAGAAATTTGTTCTTTTTTCAGTATTTTGCGCCGACGTTAACATCACTGGTTTAATGGACACATTGTTTGAAAATTACCATAAAGATGTCCGACCATTATGTGATAGTGGGTCTGCAGTAAAAGTGAAAGTTGGAATGGCTCTTCGACAAGTCATCGATCTTGTAAGTAAACGTCTCGTGTATTTTGTATCAACATTTCAAAATTATCAATTCAATAATGCAGGAATTACATTCTTTTGACATGATCTTGAGGACTTGAAAATAGAACATAAAACATATAGTTTTCCATGATTGGAACGCCTGTAAAGATTTGTTGATTTATCATGTTAATTTTAGATCAGCAGAGGTACAATTCAATCACTTTAGGAATAATCTCACACATACCTTAGAACGGAGAACACAATAAACTAAACTACAAGAAACGTGCTTATAATTACATGTACCACTACTGGCCCTGAATGTAAACCTCGTCTCGTATTGGTCAACTTATTCTGTAAATTGTTAGATATTAAAAGTACTTCCATGTAGAGAGACTAAGTGATTTGTTTAAGTAAATGACCTTAAGTTTTGATAAAATGACCTTATACATTGTTCATAAGTGACTAATGTTTTACCATCAATATGCTTGAACAATTATAGTGGAAATGTAAAATTCTGCCACAGCTCAATTTGTATCAATTGTACATTCAGGTTATAAAAGAAAATTGAAAAGAGAAAAAATTAAAAACAACACGTTAAATAACTCTATGCGTCCGAGGCGCTTTGTCATAAACTTTATTAGTGATTATTAATGAATAGTAAATTAACTGCAAAATGACAAACGGAACCAACTAGAACGACTTTTACAGCAAAAGAGAGATGACGCCTTTGCTTATTTACTAGCTATTGATCATCATACTTAGAAAGATGAACGACTGAAATCAACACTACAAAGTTGTACAGTGACCATCACAAGTTGATTAACCGAAACGATGTGTCGTTGTCTCAACTCACAAGCGTCCTGTTATTTTTAATTGAATAGAAATTTGTCAGTCTTGTATGTTTTTAATTTTAATTGTGGTTCATCTATATGAGTTTGAGTTTGATTTGACATCCACTTCCACTGAACTAGTAACCATTTTTTTTGTATTAAGGAACCTGATAAAGCCAGCTTCCGGTGTAGGGTTTTTCTATTTCTAGTGGGATAATTGCCTCGATGACACATTCTAGTTTCCTTTCCAAATTTTATTCATGAGAGGAAAAGAACAACAAAAAACCATATTTTAGTTATACTGTGAGCTTTTTAATCAAGATTTGGTCTATTTCATTGAACTACTTCAACACTTGCTATTCAAAATGTGTTGAATATTGTAGTACAATTATAGACTATCTCCGACAAAGACTTGCTGAATGTCATTTGAGTGATAACAACTTCTTTGAATACAAAAAAATAGTATTTGTTTAAAGCAAATATTATCATAGAAAAAGAGCTTTTGAAGTTAAAGAATCAAGTGTATACAATATTTTCCCTTAACTGGGAGATAAATTCAATACTCCAACTTTTCGATCTTTCATTTTTTTTATTGTTCGATCAATATCTTGAAACTATAAAATGGATAGTATTACCAAAAACAACATTCAAAAAGTGCTTAAAATGATTAAATCAATTAATTTTTGTAATTAAATCACACTTAACTATGAAAAAATAAATTAGATTGATTGATAGATCTATAGATAAAATTCAGTAGTTTGAAATATGTGTCAAAGTCACAATGACTGGACAGTGGTATTCTTTTTCAAACTGGAGGTTTATTTAGAATAGTACTGCTTTAATGTATAAAACTATATTAGTTAAATCGTGTTTAAATACTGCAGTAAAAATAACCCATTATAAGTATAGTAATTATACCTTCTATTCAAGTATTAAAGTAGTACATTTTGTATTTTGACATCTCTTTGCCATATGTGGAGCAGGATCTGCTTACCTCTCCAGAGCACCTTAGATCACCCCCAGTTCTGCGGAGTTCGTGTTGCTTTGTCTTTGGTTTTCTATGTTGTGCCTTCTGAACTAGTATTTGTCTATTGTTTTTTTTTTAGTTTTAGCCATGGCGTTGTCAGTTTATTTTCTATCTATGAGTTTGACTCTCCCTCTGGTATGTTTCTTCCCTCTTTTTTTTTTAAATTATTATGATTTTTTGCAAAAAAGGGCTATTTAGTACATGGGGTGTTGATGCTGGAAAATGAATTTAGTTGTTACATGTAAAAGGATTAGAATTTATAAAAAAAAATGATTATGAACTTTAAAATTCACAAAGCAAATAAAATAAAGTTCACTGAATTATTAATTAATTATTTGTTTAAAGTACAAATCTTCAATTATGTCAAACAATTCTTGATATTCAAGATATGACTCGTAATCGAAGGAGTTAATTACTTCAAAGTTTCCCTGTGTAATATATAATGCTAAAATAATGACTTCCTTCCAAACATCAGAAAAATAGGAAAGTAATTGCCATATCAAACCCATTCAATACCCAAGGTTTTATTTGTTCCTGAGCAAATAGTAGTTTGGTCCCTCAATTCGCATGTATATTAAATTATTTGATTAAAATTGTTGTTTTATTTGTTTTTTATTCTGGATTTCTTTGGTCACTTTGAATAAAAAAACTAAACACAGTGTACCTTTTTTTTTCAGAATGAACCACGTCAAATTTTGGAAATCAATGCTTGGATAAGATTGGTAAGTTAGTTTGATACTTTATAGACTTATTTTTTAATATTTACACATATTATTGGAGTGAAAATGTTCAAAGTAAAAACATAGAAAACTGACGAAAGTACTATTAAATCGTCATATTAACCAGACTTGAAATTATCAACAAACTGATCTTAGGTTTCATCAATCCTTGTATTATTTGTATTAAAGTAAGGCATCATTAAAGGTAAACTTATCTCCAGATTGACTTGATCTACCGAATTAGACTTGTTTACGAGTGTGTACTAACATGAGAACTACGAGGGTGCATGATCTATTTAACCTTTCGAAGTACCTCAGATCATCAAGTTTTTGTTGGTTTCGTGTTGCTTACTCTTTAGTTATCTTTTTAGTGTTTTGTTTACTATTGTTTGTGTTTGTGTCTTTTTCTTTATATCATGGCGATGTCACTTTACTTCGATTTATAAGTTTGAATGTTCCTCTGGTATCCTTCACTCCTTTTTTGTAACAATATTGTGTCCTCTCGGTGAAGTTGCATTGCATATATGTTTACATATAAAGTCATTTTCATCATTCGCATTCGATGATGGTATATTGACTGTACGAAAAGGGGAACACGATCGGAGCAGATAAAGTAACCAATTAATTACACGAGGTCGACTTTATGTAAGTTTTATCAATTTTATAACCGTTGCCTGCCATAATTTTCAATTGAATGTTCCGTCCTTTCAGTGATAATTCTAGAAATGACTAAACGCCTTTGCGAAAGACGTTAATTTTTAATTAAAACTTTAAGACCAATTTTAGAACACAGTATTTCAAGGTCCGTGTTAAAATGTCATTAGTTAATATAGTAAGTATACCTTCTATTCAAGTATTAAAGTAGTGTTTTGACATCTCTTTGCCACACGTGGAGTAGGATCTGCTTACCCCTCCCGATCACCTTAGATCACCCCAGTTTTGCAGGGTTCATGTTGCTTTGTCTTTGGTTTTCTGTGTTGTGCCTTCTGAACTATCATTTGTCTATTGGTCTTTTTATTTTTAGTCATGGCATTGTCAGTTTATTTTCTATCTATGAGTTTGACTCTCCCTCTGGTATTTTTCGTCCCTCTTTTTTTTTTTTTAATTATTATGATTTTTTCCAAAAACATGGGCTATTTAGTACATGGGGTGTTGATGCTGAAAAATGAATTTAATTGTTACATGTAAAAGTATTAAAGCAAATATAAAAAAAATGATTATGGACTTTAAAATTCACAAAGCAAACAAGTTTGCCCTTGTCTGGCTATGTTTGCATGTATAAGGTTTGATGATCGGCG
Organism: Mytilus edulis; assembly: GCA_019925275.1. Lineage (NCBI taxonomy): Eukaryota > Metazoa > Mollusca > Bivalvia > Mytilida > Mytilidae > Mytilus > Mytilus edulis. The sequence goes on from CM034355.1 coordinate 19,523,829, forward strand.
TCACAATCTTAATGAGAAGTCTATTGCTAAAAAAACATCATTTTAACTTCCTGACAAATAAAATAAAGTTCACGTAATTATTAATTAATTATTTGTTTTAAGTACTAATCTTCAATTATGTCAAACAATTCTTGATATTCTAGATATGACTCGTAATCGAAGGAGTTAATTACTTCAAAGTTTCTCTGTGTAATATTTTATGCTAAATTATTGACTTCCTTCCCAACATCAGAAAAAAATATGGAAAGTAAGTGCCATATCAGAACCCATTTAATACCCAAGGTCTTATTTGTTCCGTGCACATTGTAGTTTCGTCCCTCAATTCGCATGTATATTAAGTTATTTGATTAAAATTGTTGTTTTGTTTGGTTTTTTTCCGGATTTCTTTTACTGAGATCACCCCTCGTTTTTTGGGGGTTTGGGTTGTTTATTCTTTAGTTTTCTATGTTGTGTCATGTGTGCTGTTTTTTGGTTGTCTTTTTCATTTTTAGCCATGGCGTTGTCAGTTTGTTTTAGATTTATGAGTTTGACTGTCCCTTTGGTATCTTTCGTCCCTCTCTTTAATAAAATGCACTTAGTTTTGTTCAAGTTATACGGCACTCATTTTGACTCTTAAACAAGCGACAGGTTTAGCTAGTTTTAAAACCACGTTGTGTCCACTATTTTCTATATAAGGAAATTCTTGTACCAATACAGGAATATGACAGTTGTTATTCATTCGTTTGATGTGTTTGAGATTTGCCATTAGATAAGGACTTTATGTTTCGAGTTTTGTTGGAATTGTGTTTTAATTATTTATTTCATGAAACATGTTCAAACATTTACATAATTACCTTTTTTCGAATTGTTAAAATTTTTCTAAATAACTATAATTTTGTTATCAAATTATCACGTTATGTGTAAAGTGACAATAGAGATAAATGATTAAAAATCAGATTTTAATTTTTAATTTTTGGTTTTAGCGTTGGCACGATTGTGATTTGAAATGGAATTCTACTGAATTTGGAACAGACAAAATAATAATTCCTGTAAACCGGATATGGGTTCCTGATATAACATTATACGATAAGTATGTTAAGTTAGAGCTACATGTAATAACCGCTGTTCTAAACTGTGTTTAATCACTGTAATCTTTTGGTAAACAATTGTGGTGAATAATCGAGTTCACAGCAATAATTACCGGATTGTTCATGTAATTTTAGAAACAAGTTACATTAAAATTAAATTAAATTGACAATGAAATTTTCATCAAATATCCTCCTTCTCAAAAGAGGGGAAAATACTTTGAACAGAGCAATTAAGGTAAATTGTGGTGTAATTATGGCTATTATTATCAATTAAAAATTATATTTGACTCTGTGTTTCCTTCCTTTCTGAAAAGACATGGATGGAGTCAAAAAAATTACCAGCCCATTTTTAAGTGTTTAAAGAAAGATCGTAAATGCAACTGAAGAAATAAGCGTTATTTAATATTTTGCATTTGCATATATTCCGAAAGTTACACAGGAGTTAAAACATTCAGTACTATAGACAACCATGTAAACTAATTGCAATTCATACCCTCTGTACATATTATTAGGTATGCTGCAATTCAAATGAACTAAAGTTAATAACACATGTTCTTATAAATACCTCGATTAATTCAGTAATACACAGAGCCAAGGGAAACTGATATAAATAGTTTAAAAATGAACAGACCTTTTGGTGGTATGAAATACTTTGTAACTCTTAACAATACCAACAGATACTATTTTTTCATGTTGACAGAAACTTAGAAATTGAGAGAACCATCATATAGACTGACCAGTTAATATAATCAAAGGATTCATTTATAAAATCTTGTAGTTCAAATTTCCTCGATAATAATCTCTAACACCATACTAATGTAAATCAGTTTCCAACATATTTTATCGGTATAGCTTACCATACAATATAATTATATAAATTTATCTTTTATTGGATTCCTCTTAGTGTCGGGGACCAGTTAGCTGGTTTGAAGGATTACAGACCAGTTGTAACGAGTAATGGTGACATATCGTACAATTTTCCAACCGTCATTACAAGCATGTGTCCTGTTGATGTCACCTTCTTTCCTTTTGATACTCAAAGTTGCCTGCTGAAATTTGGATCATGGGCTTATCATGGATTTGAAGTAGATATTATTAATTTGTCAGATACAGGTGACACAAGTTCCTTTGTTCCGAGTGTAGAGTGGGCTGTTGTTGGCATACCTTCCATTCGAAATGTTATACTATATGGATGTTGTCCAGAACCATACCCGGATGTGACATTCTATGTTGTTTTAGACCGAAAGCCATTGTTTTACATGATGAGCTTAATATTTCCTTGCATGCTAATAACAGCAGTCGCGTGTCTTGGATTCATGCTTCCACCTGATTCTGGCGAGAAAGTATCATTAGAAATAACCGTTCTCCTGTCTTTGGCAGTGTTTCTTCTTGTCGTGTCTGAAACAATGCCTCCTTCGTCAGAAAATTTCCCTTATATTGGTGAGTCTACAATACTCTTATATGCTAAAATATTCTAAATCTTATCATTCATCCTTTAAGAAAAACAAACAAGAAGATCCCGCATGGTTGATAAATAAAATAGTCATAAGTCAGTTGTTGTCATATGCGCAGTCTTTTAATACTTGTTTTTTGTCAATTGTTTTATCATAAATAACGCCGTTGGTGTATCACCTGAATTGTGTCACATTTTTCATGCTGAGGCCTTATATGCGGTATGGTTCTTCTCATACATGTGGTATGCGTCTAGTTGCTGATGGCACGTAAACATCCAATATTAAGTCACTATTTGTTATGATGTATTCAACGATCAGTGCAAGTAAATTTTTCAACGTATGATATATTTAGTTTGTGTTTAAAAGTAAAATCAGAAAAATACTGAACCTCGATGAAAATTCAAAAAGGAAAGTCCATTATCAAATAGCATAATCATATGCTCAAACACATCAAACAAATGGATAACAACTGTCATATAACTGACTTGGTAAAGACAAATTCTTGTGTAGAAAATGGTGGATTGAACCTGTATTTATAGCTATCTAAACCTCACACTTGTATGACAGTGGCATCAAAATTTCAAACACTTTCCATCTTTCGCCACTTTTTTTTTAATTTGCACAATATAGATGAAAGTGATGATCTCGGTTCAGTCGTTCTCTGTGTAGTAATTGTATTACTAATATCTACATAATGATTTGACGTTGATTTTGTTTTGCAGGTATATATTTTGCTTGTTCCATGCTCTTAGTATCGTTTTCCTGCCTGATGACAGTTATTGTGCTTAGCATGCATTACAAAGGAATACACGGACGAGAGATGCCACAGATAGTTAAGACTATCTTCTTTGATTATATTGCTAAATTCGTTTGTATGACAACAGTTCGCCGCCGTGCTAGAAGATGTTCTATTCACCCCGTCTCGGTTTGTATAAATGTTCATTTGTTATTGGGAAGCACGACAATATATTATCAAATCTTGAAAAGAAGTAGTTATTACCAATGAATCGTCTGAAACTGAAACTGACAACGTAAAGATAAAAAAAACGCAACAGACGACAAACATTTCAACAAATATAAATAGTAAAGTAAAGAATAAACAAAACTAACCCAACAAAAAATATTAGGTGACAACATGTGCTTAGGAAGGGTAATCAAATCATGTTGCTCGGAATAAATGCAAGTAAAGGCGAGTTTAGGGGCCAGCTGAAGTACGTCTCCGGGTGCGAGAATTTCTCGCTACATTGAAGACCTGTTGGTGACCTTCTGCTGTTGTTTTTTTCTATGGTCGGGTTGTTGTCTCTTTGGCACATTCCCCATTTCCATTCTCAATTTTAAAGTCTTATGAATGTATTTATCGCTATTTTATCAAATTTCATTTGATCTTACTGACTAATTATTTCCTTTCTCTAATTCTTCGTCAATTTATCCCTTTCTGCACCCATTGTATACAAAATTTTTAGTCAACGTGTGGTTCGTTTGATCTCAGTACTTCATTGGTTAAAATACGATTATGACATCGAATTTTCTTGCTTTCCTCTGAAATTCCTATTGTGGCTGCATGAAAAAGTCGACCATGCCTGATGACGTCACATAGAAAGAACACATCTTTTTGCAGATCATTCGAAAAGAAGGAATAAGTTTGCCTGCATAATGTTAGAAAATCATTAGAGAAACAGATTCCATCACCAAATCTCGTATAATACGATATTTATCCACTCTCGACAGTTAAATTTTAAATATTTAAAACGCTCGGGCAAGCCTCGCGTTTTAAATTTAAAATTTAACTGTCTCGAGTGGATAAATATCGTATTACACTCGATGCAGTGGTAGAATCTATATTTCTCAGCACAGTAGCATGATATGAAAAATTATCGCTAGAAACTAAGAGTGCACGTGCCCGTTGTCAAAGAAACTAACAACGTCGTCATATGTAAAATAGCGATAATCTACAAATATCGAAATGAGTTGCGATATTGTCATTTATTATATATTTATGATGAGTTTCACTTATAATCTTTGCGATCGAAAGACATTTAAAAGCCAAAGCTATATTACATATTAAATGTGTTTATTTTATATTTTGAATATCTAATTGTAAGATGAAAAAGAAGACACAATACGTTTGAAAATAATTTTGCTTTCGTATTGATATTCTAAACCAATTGTTAAATGAAGTACTTTTAGGGAAATAAATTATTTTAATATGAAATGCATGAAATTAACCACGCACATATAACCGGATAAATACGCATTATGTCAAAGAAACAACGTTTCAGTGAAGGTTCTTTACTTTGGCAGTTGCTGAGACCTTTTTAAGGATAAAATTAGGAGCTAATGTATTTCATTTTACAACAACATAAAAAAAGACCATGGCAACGACGTACACATATATACATTTTATTTTCAGCCGCTGTATCAAACTGGACCTGTTTTCACCTACAGTAACGATGCATTTCTTCATAACGGAACACCTAAAACAGAAACCAATGGTAAGGTGGATCCAAATGGTCTTGTAACCACTATGGTTGAAGAACTTAATCCTGAAAATGCACATAGAATGGACGATAATTACAATGAATCAGCTAGCAGTGACATTATTATAACACTACAAAAACAATTACAAGTCATTAAAAATATTGAGAAGAACTTACAAGAAAAGAAAAGAATAGACAGCATAATTGAGGAATGGCAACTTCTTGCGATTGTTTTGGACAGAGTGTTTCTCTTATTTTTCTTTTTATTTATGACTGTTTCAACATTAGGAATTATACTGCGATCTGCACAAGTCTAAAGAATTGAAGTTTAAAATGTTACATGTTTACAACAAAACAATCAACTTTAAATTAAGAAACAAATGGTCTAATAATGGCATTATGTGATATCATTATCATCCAAATGAATGTTTTATTTATGCGTTGTGTCATATTAATGAATATTGGTTGTTCAATGTAGTAAATAACAAATAATTAATGCCTTTATAATGACTGGGTGAGGTAATGTCGTTGACATCATTTTATAGTGCTATTTGTACTTATTACAATTCTTTAGTACGCAATAGGGATGGATTGGCGCGTCATCAATTTGTTTGTTGAAGACGTTTATTACAATTTGCAATATTTGATGATTTATAGTTTGGTTTTTGGCGCTGTTTGTAAATTTCCACTTAAAATTGATTTGCAAATTGTTTTTCTAAACTGTATATATATATATATATATAAACGAGTCTAAATTGAAAACTACGTTCAAACCTATGATTGCGTTGGATAAAAACCGCAATTTTTATACGTGTGCATGTCAAACAAATTTCGTTGTAGAAGGGTCTAAATACAGCACAAACAACATTTTCCAAAAGATCAAACAAGTGAAAAAGTATATTTAAACAAAACGCATTTGACTAACAGTTCGAACAACTGATGTTCTTAAACCATGCTGACTACCATTGGCGATTGCCAAATAAAATTGATAACGAGATGTTACAAAATGGATCTTAAAATAAATTGAATACTAAACAGAAAACGATAAACTTGTGGTCAAGATGTTATGCCACAAACACAAGGTGTCAATATATTTTTGTACACCAGACCACCTGTGCTTCATAAAAATGGCCGGCTGTTACCTTTCTCCGTCAGTCTTAATCTTGCGTCGTACTACAGTACATGATATATAAGGCATGGAGATGTTATTTTTACAGATCAGCTAAATTATCTATAGAAAAGGATCCTACAAATTAATGTAAGATACAGTCACAGAAAATAATTATATTTATAAGTACGTCTGAGCCAGTGACAACTCTACAACAGATTCATCCATCGGATCACCAGCAGTGATGGTGATACCTGGCTGTGTACATTATGTATATACAACTCGTCTAAACATCAACCCAACAATGTTAGATGTGTAAATTTTCTTTCGCAAATTTATATATATAGATCTAACATTGTTGGGTTGATGTTTAGACGAGTTGTATATACATTATGTACACAGCCATGTATCACCATCATTGATGGCGATCCGATGGATACATCTGTTGTAGGGTTGTCACTGACTCAGACGTACTTATGAATATAATTATTTTCTGTGACTGTATCTTACATTAATTTGTAGGATCCTTTACTATAGATAATTTAGCTGATCTGTAACAATTACATCTTCATGCCTTATATATCATGTACTGTAGTACGCCGCTAGATTAAAACTGACGTGGAAAGGTAACACATGCCCACCGAAAGCTCTTTTATTGAGAGCCCAGGTGGTCGTGTGGTCTAGCGGGACGGCTGCAGTGCAGGCGATTTGGTGTCACGATATCACAGTAGCATGGGTTCGAATCCCGGCGAGGGTCAGTGACAACCCTACAACAGATGTATCCATCGGATCGCCATCAATGATGGTGATACATGGCTGTGTACATAATGTATATACAACTCGTCTAAACATCAACCCAACAATGTTAGATCTATATATATAAATTTGCGAAAGAAAATTTACACATCTAACATTGTTGGGTTGATGTTTAGACGAGTTGTATATACATAATGTACACAGCCAGGTATCACCATCACTGCTGGTGATCCGATGGATGAATCTGTTGTAGAGTTGTCACTGGCTCAGACGTACTTATAAATATAATTATTTTCTGTGACTGTATCTTACATTAATTTGTAGGATCCTTTTCTATAGATAATTTAGCTGATCTGTAAAAATAACATCTCCATGCCTTATATATCATGTACTGTAGTACGACGCAAGATTAAGACTGACGGAGAAAGGTAACAGCCGGCCATTTTTATGAAGCACAGGTGGTCGTGTGGTCTAGCGGGACGGCTACAGTGCAGGCGATTTGGTGTCACGATATCTCAGTAGCATGGGTTCGAATCCCGGCGAGGGAAGAACAAAAAAATTTGCAAAAGAAAATTTACAGATCTAACATTGTTGGGTTGATTTTTAGACGAGTTGTATATAAATATATATTAAATTTCAAGAGTCTATCTGAAAAATGTGTTATCTAGTGAGTTAAAATACTGGCCACTATACGATCAATTAAATCACAGTGGCGAATTAAACACTTGTAAAAAAATATAATCTTAGTTTTAATTTTCAACACATAATTCTTTGACTCTGTAAAATGATCGTTAAACATATACATATATATATATATATATATATATACAACTCGTCTAAACATCAACCCAACAATGTTAGATCTGTAAATTTGCTTTCGCAAATTTTTGGTTCTTCCCTCGCCGGGATTCGAACATTGTTGGGTTGATGTTTAGACGAGTTGTATATACATTATGTACACAGCCATGTATCACCATCATTGATGGCGATCCGATGGATACATCTGTTGTAGGGTTGTCACTGACTCAGACGTACTTATGAATATAATTATTTTCTGTGACTGTATCTTACATTAATTTGTAGGATCCTTTACTATAGATAATTTAGCTGATCTGTAACAATAACATCTTCATGCCTTATATATCATGTACTGTAGTACGCCGCTAGATTAAAACTGACGTGGAAAGGTAACACATGCCCACCGAAAGCTCTTTTATTGAGAGCCCAGGTGGTCGTGTGGTCTAGCGGGACGGCTGCAGTGCAGGCGATTTGGTGTCACGATATCACAGTAGCATGGGTTCGAATCCCGGCGAGGGAAGAACCAAAAATTTGCGAAAGCAAATTTACAGATCTAACATTGTTGGGTTGATGTTTAGACGAGTTGTATATATATATATATATATATATATGTATATGTTTAACGATCATTTTACAGAGTCAAAGAATTATGTGTTGAAAATTAAAACTAAGATTATATTTTTTTACAAGTGTTTAATTCGCCACTGTGATTTAATTGATCGTATAGTGGCCATGTATTTTAACTCACTAGATAACACATTTTTAATACCAATCTGATATCCTTTTTTCAAGTCACTTCTAATTGAGGTGTCTTTTGAAATAATTTGAGGGCTGATTAAAACGGAACAAGAAATTTAAATGTGTTGATGGCCTATTATGGACAGGAATGTACGTTTTAAAGAAACGCTTTACAAAGATAATTGTATTACACGTTATTACATACCTTTTCATCAATTTTCTATCTTGAAACAATGGACTTAAGATTCAGAGTCAAATATGGCCTTAACCAAATTGACTTCTTTGCAATGGTAATAACTCAGGTTTTGTCTGTCTCTAAGAGTAAAACCACCTTCCATGTATGGCAGCACATTGTTAATCTTCAGGACTTTTTTGTGTTGATAATCAAAGCTGTATATATATTTTTTATTAACTTAATAATTTTGTACATACTATGAGCATTCATTAAACATGTTTACATTAGTAGAGTAAAAATACAAAACTAGATTGTCGTTTTTTTTTTTTAAATTGTCATCCAAATCATTAAGAGAGCTTATAAATTTTAATGTCATTGAAACATTTATAATTTTGATATTTAGTTTTACTATGTTAATGCGTAAGACAAAGAGTTAATAGTTATCAAAGGTACCGGGATTATAATTTAATACACCAGACGCGCGTTTCGTCTACATAAGACTCATTAGTGACATACATATATAATAAGAGGCAGCAATATATGCATCTTAGGGATCATAATTTAATGTACAACACATTTGATTTATGACGGGGAATACCCCACTGCTACTAATGCCCCTTAAGCAAAATAAGATCAAGTTTACTATGAATTATTTGATGTCAATATAGTTGACCAAATACTCATGATATTATCATCTGACAATAATTATTTTCGAGCTTGACCAATTGATATTGTAACAGTAATTGTACACGTTTATATATATACTTATAATTGTAATAAGGGTATGTAGGATTTTTGCAGAGCAAATCCGTACATGTCTCTTTTGTTTACAATTTTTATTTTATATATTTCCTCTAAAATTTACATAAAATTAAAATAGAATTTTAAATTCAAAACTCCAGAGCTCAGGTACTTTTCATAGCGAATTAAAAGTTAAAGTTTTTTGTTGACATATAACAAACAAGATACATATGTCTTTTTTATCAAGATTTTGTATCCATTCCTGAACAAAAGATATTTGTGTATAGTTTATATTTTCATTACTGACATTAAATGAATTAACGTTGTTTACTGATATCTTTTTATGCACTTGATCGAATAGCATATTTTTCTTTCAAGATTCAAAATTTTCGTTAGAATGATAGTAAATTAATCACAAAAAAAATCTTTCTCTCTTTCTCTCTCGGAATTTCATATATAATGGTATCCATGAGGTGTGAATGAAAACAGAGCTATTCAATATCGTATCGTCTAAATATAAAAAAAAAAAGAAGATGTGGTATGATTGCCAATGAGACAACCGTCCACAAGAGACCAAAATGACACAGAAATTAACAACTATAGGTCACCGTACGGCCTTCAACAATGAGCAAAACCTATACCGTATAGTCAGTTATAAAAGGCCCCGAAATAACAATGTAAAAAATTTAAACGAGAAAACTAACGGCCTTAAAAAAAAATGAACGAACCGACAACCACCGAATTACAGGCTCCTGACTTGGGACAGGCACATACATACATAATGTGGCGGGGTTAAACATGTTAGTGGCATCCCAACCCTACCCTAACCTGGGACAGTGGTATAACAGTACAACATACAAACGAACTATAAAAATCAGTTGAAAAAGGCTTGACTCATCAGATGGACAAAAATGCAAGTGGACGTGGCCGGGTACTTGTACATCCCGACAACAAAAAGACACAAGGCACAGATCTGAGAGTACTCGCAGTTATCTGACAGTTAGTTCAAAGCCACTAACAACTAATTAAAAAAAATCATGCATCAAAGACTAAAATATTTTTTTTATATTGTTTAAAGTAATATGGGAACTATTTGATATATAGTTCTGCCTATTGCCGAAAATTGACCTGTATACATATGGGGTATTAAATTTAAAAGGAATGTTATTAGAAAATTCACATGAGGGCACATATCCTTCCCACATTAACAAGTAATAACGTGTTTGTGTTTTATATAATATAATACATTCTATACACATCACTGGGTTAATTACATTGTTCTCAATATGTACTAGTAGTTATACTAGGTACCTCACCATGATAAACTCTCTTTTACCATCTTTCGGTAGGTAAGTACTATAATCACATTTTCAAATCCCATATTTCAAATAATCTTTCATTTAGATATAGAATAACTATACATTGTCAACCAATATAAAATTCAGGTGTATAAGGCTTAGAAACAGATTCAACGCAAGGATTTCAGGGCATATCTATCCTTTTTCGAGCCGTGTATAAAAAAAAAATGTATATTTTAAGACTAAGTATAGTTGTTTTTTTTTATACTGCAAATCTTTCAAATTTTCAAATAAAAAGGCATGGTGAAAAGCATTAATTTTGAAATTGAAGCGTACGAATTAATGGTTTTGCAAACACCTGTATTCTTTATTGCCGTCATAAATAACACTTTTTGGAAACACATTATCAACGTCAAAAACAAAGCGTTATACGATCACTTACTTTATATCACAAATTATAAGTGCAAGGTCGATACAATTTGATTGCGCACAAAGCGCAGTACCAGTATAAAATTTATTCAATAGATAAAGTCATTTTTTTCTTTTTCATTTGATCATCAAAATTGAGCATGTGTTGATCACTATTTCATTATAAACATATTTACCTAAATATTTCGTTATCTGGTTAATCGCGTCAACATTATTTAGTTGATCAAACCTGTCAGTTTACGACAGCTGCTATTGATTAATCAACAATACTTAAATTTCCTCAAATAAAAGGTAAAGAATTAGATATTTGCTCAGAATATCAAAATTACTTGAACCTGTTAAAAAATTAATTACAGACACATCATAGATTAACCTTAGCGGTTGTAACTATGTAAAGTAGTAAGAATATTTACAAATTAAATTGATTACGCTTTATATTACGCTGTTTAAGAATATTCAGGTACATTACGTTCATTCTAAGTACTTTTAACTTCAATAGCAGATAAATGTTCTCAAGCAAATATTTAATCAATTCAATAGTCCAGTTCCAATTACTGTCTTATTTGGGTTTTTTCCTGTTTTTTGTTGTTGTTTTTTTTTGCTAAGGAAGTAACATCAAGGTAGGACTAATTAATTTCATGTCTATACAAATCGTTTGTTAAAATTCATACCATTTGTTTATCTATCTATAAATAAAATGTTTTGTCAGCTCCCACATAATACAAAATGCTCATGCCACTTGCTTTGTATAGACAGGGATACAGTTTGTCCTACCAGGTGTTATTTTTCGCCTAAATGTTTCAACTGGAAACAATTGACGAATAGATAATTGACTCAACTCATTTCTGTACTCAGATAACTGCGTATCATTGTTACACTGTCTTCTTCTATAAAAAATTGAAAACAACACGTTTAATAATTTCTTACGTCCGTAGTAGCGCATTTCTGGATTTACCTTCATCAGGAACGCTCAAAGCCAAACATTTGAAATCCAAAGATGTATAAGTACCGAACCCGTTGAAGAGCTATATGTAAAAAATACCTCAGTAAAACATCAAGACACACATGTTCATGCTTAATATATTTTTAATTAAGCGATGCCTTTCAAAATATCGGTCAACCGAAATGTGATGGTGTTAAAAAACTTTCGAAAGGATGACTTCTACATTACCTCTTGGAATCCTTGGTTTATTAGCTGAAATGTCAACAAGTGCCATGCATCAATAAAAACACGCTTGACCATTTAGTATTGTAACAGTAATTGTACACGTTGATATATACTTATAATTGTAAGAAGGGTATGTAGGAATTTCTGCTTACCCTTCCAGAGCAACGGAGATCACCCACAGATTTTGGTGGGGTTCGTGTTGCTCAGTCTTTAATTTTCTATGTTGGTTTTTGTGTTCTATAATTTGTCTGTTTGTCTTTTTCATTTTTCGCAATGACGTTGTCAGTTTATTTTCGATTTTTGAGTTTGACTGTTCCTCTGGTATCATTCGCCCCTCTTTTAGGACAAGAAAGGAAAGTTCTTGAATATAGTAATTGACTGAGAGATAAATATTCCATATACAGACGTATTGCTGTGTATTTGTTTGTTTCTACATTGGCTTAAGGTGTACATGTAGGAGGAGTATTGAAATTTCAAAAACCATGTTTACCCCCGACGCATTTTTGCGCCTGTCCTAATTCAGGAGCCCCTGGCATTTGTTACTCTTGTATGATTTTGAACTTTCTTTTATATTTTTCAGAGTTTAGTATGACGTCTATTATCACTAAACTAGTACATGTTGCTGTAACTCAGGGGTCAGCTGAAGACGCCTCCGGTTGCGAGATTTTCTAGCTGTATTGAAGGCAAATTGGGGACATCGGCTGTTTTCTGCTCTTTGGTCGAGTGGTTGTCTCTTTTACACATTCCCCATTTCCATTCATAGTTTAATTGCTTTTGAAAATACTACTGAATAATGATTTTTTTAATAATCTGAAACTGCATTGTGACGGAACTATAAATTATAAAGTCTTCTTTCGGTCATTCAGTCGAATTTCTGATTCCTTTGCTGCAGTCAATCAGTACTGTTCAGTAAATTCGCAAGCAGTTAATCAATATATTTTCCGACTATGTTAAGACTTTTCATTAGTTGTTATGGTAACTGTTCAAATCTGCATCATACATGACTGTCTGAAAAACTACTGATCAGTAATAATATACAGCAAGCGGATTGTCTGAACATTACTGATCATAAATTTATCAAAGTGAAAACGTCTAGAAATTGACACAAAGACAGAAAATAACCAAACGATATATTGTTCAGACGTTTCAAATGATGTTAATAAATATATAATAAATACGATAAGAAAAATACCAAACTCTAAGGGAAATTCAATACGGAAAGTCCTTTATAAAATAGCACAATCAAAATATAAATCCCATCAAACAAATGGAAATCATCTGTCATCTTTAATACTGACTTGGTACGGACATTAACTTGTGTAGAAAAATGTAGGATTCAACCCGTTTTATAGCTAGATAAACCTCTCACTTGTAAGATAGTCGAATATAATTTCATTATTTGCCAACAACGTTTGAGCAAAATTAAAAGGCATAACAGGTAAAGACGTCAACAATTGGGGTTTAGCAGTTAAATTTGTAATACTGTTTTAAATCACTTTAAAAACAAAATGAAATATTCAACAAAGAAACACAAATAGCTTATAGACAAAGTCGTATGTATATATACCAATCAACGTCATAAGTATTGAATCAAAACTGGATAAACAGTAAAATTTAAAAAAATACAAGGACAATCTAAAAGGAACTTTAACACACAATCTTGGCTCATAAATTTCTGCTTAGCACACTGTTGGAGTTTTATAAAGAAGTCTGTGTAGCAGATGCAAGCTTTTGAATACCGAACATTTTCAGACTAATACTTATTTACCAGTGAATGTTGCAATAAAGAAATGACCATTTATAATTGAAAAGCTGATAGCCTCCATTATATTCCAAAGTATTCTCCTCCACCTACTCTAGCTGTACATTTTATCTTTAAGTCAAGATATGAAGCAAACTAACTGTCAAAAGATCATATACTTCTGAAATTGTGGGGCTTTCTCCATTTTTTAATTTAATATTTTATAATGTTATCGGTAAGTCATGCAGTTAATGTTCCATTCTACAGTGTAAGAATTTCCAAAAGCATAGGGAAAATTACATTTTAATGTAAACAGTTTAGACAAGTTTGTTATTTGAACTCGGCAAATAAAAAGCATGGTTTGTGTTCCGACATCAGAAGCAAGCGTCTTTCATTCTTGACTATACATATAGTCATCTCAACAAAAAAAATGATAACGACTGTTAACTTACTTGAAAATATTCAAAAGATCTGTTACGGTGTAAAATTTACTTTTTTGTTATGTTTCGTTCGTTAAGGGCGGCTTCCGTAGTACATATTCTACAAAACAATACATACAAATAGTGAAATGTGCAAATGCCATGCTATGATGTTTTTTTTTATCAAATTGTTCTATTGCTTTTCAAGATTAGTTTTTCGCTCTCGTCAAAGTTAATTGCTCTACGAATCGGTTATTTAGGATATTCATGTTTAAAACCTTTTCTTGTTTAAACAGTAAATGAAACATAATTTTGCAAAGAGGATTGTTTATTGTTCATCGTGTGCCCATCCGTCTGAAAAAAATTAGGACATTAATGGTTGTTAATTTCTCTGATTATAATTTCACCTGTGTATGGTTAAAAAAAAGCTAGTCTCTAGATTCTTATAATTTCGTTGATTATCATCTTTCTTGCAAAAAATGAAAATAACACGTTATAAATTTCATGCTCCCTTAAAGCTTTTCTGGATTTAACTTTATCAGGAACGCCCAAAGCAAAGGACGCATAAGAGCCTAAACCGTTGCTTACTTTCAACCTTAAGACTAATTCATTTGAAATTCATATACCGATATGTTATTCTAATTTATGTGAAAACAACTGCACAACTAATAGTGTGCGTAATTGAAATCAAACTTCTCAAGAATTCAATTTTAGAAACGAAGGTAGGTGCTACTGCATATGATATGTAGCTGGTAGAAAGCTAGTAAGTTTTCTCGAAAAACATTTGAAAACAAAAAAAAATATCTTGCAACCCAACGGTTCTGGGTATTTATCAGGTTTATTTTTTTTTGAAATTTTAAAAGAAGAAACATTTTTAAGGTGTGTAATAAGCTTTAATAGAATTTGTTTAGGAAAGATTGTAGATCAAAACGTAAATTTTCTGTTTATTCTATATTCCTTTGCGTCGCTAATTGCATTTCATCTAAATAAAGGACTCCCTTCAATGACGTATAATTAGAAATACATTTTGAAAAGCCAATTATTTTTTATCACTGCAAACAAATTACTATTTGTCTACTCAGGTTTGTTCGATAAGGGTTTTTCATAACACAAACGAAAATCGAAATTGTGCTTTAAAATTTGCATTTATTATGTAATGTAAATGAAATATCCAACAACATAAGTATGTCTTAAATTAATACAATAATCTATTCACTAAAAGTTAAACAACAGCTGCATTTGAGTCCTTTTTTATACGCAGTCTATGGAAATTGCGAATCGAAAAAATCATATTTTATGTAGATAAGCGATAGTTTCTTTTGTAAACGAGATGCGTTATGCGAAAATCACAGACGAACGTAATCATATTTGTTTTTGAATACTATAACTATACATTGTGCTCAAGTTATCTTTCATGTTCACCGATGGTAATTCAATTGTATCATTCGACTTAAAGGGCTCTCCATTTAATCGCGGGGAAGACCAGTAATAGTTCATTAGCGGATCAAAGCAGACGAGCATGTCTGAAAAGATTAAACTACAAATAGTTTAACTTCACTAAACTCCAAACTAAATTGTGCAAACAATATTTTCAAGGATTTCTATTGAATTAAGGTCTGATTCTCGCGTTAATCTATACACATGATTATTCGATACCCTCCCTTCCTGTCCCTTTAGTTTCGATACTGCTGTTTTTGTTTTATTTTAGAGATGTATGTGTTGTACATATAGTTCAACTTTAACAACAATCTGTTATGGTTTCTGGAACTACAAATTGTCTTGTGTGTTCATAGAAGCACATTAACCGAGCCACGATTTCCATCCGATGATCCGTTGATAATGTATTGACAACTATAATGCACTGATAAAAGATTGTGTAATGACCGTCTGTTACCAGATGGGTTGCACTGATAAACTTGCTTTATGATATTTACAGAACATTAATTCATTTAATCTTTGTTTACATTTCAAACGTAGTTTCTGACATCTGTTGCCAGGGTTCAATTCAACATACAGTTAATTCGTACTTTCATTATATATTAGTTGTAAATCAATTTTAATTATCAACTTCTAGTTTACAGATTTACGGATACCATAAGGCCCTTTGTTCATGGGTTGGTAACCTACAGAAGCTGTGATCTGACTTCATCAATAAATACATATGATATCCCGTTCATTATTTATCAATTTAAAACCAAAAACTAGCTTACAAAAGGGATGACTGTAATATAATTTTTTTCTATGAAGCAATAACAAAAAAAATGTTGTGCACATTGAATAACCTGCGTAGCGAGTTTTTTTAAAGTGTGCAAAACATTTTTTTACTTTATTTCGAATATACAGAAGAAATATTACAGTCATTCCTTGTAAATTAATTCTAAATTCCATTTTAAGGCAGAGTAAATCATGAAATCACGTTGATGACGTCACAGTCGCATGACAAAGTAATGACTATGATCTGATAGACAACACACTGTAAGCCAATCCGAAGACGTGTTACATCCATCTATATTGTATTAACATTTGTTATCTTCTCCTAGAACTCATCCATTCAACAATATATTTTATAATTCATTTTTTTTTTAATATTTACAGTACATATCTCAATATCATAAGGAACATATTAAAAATAAATCCCGTGTTACTAAATGTATTCCTTTATGATAAAAGAGACATGTCGTTTTTGTGCATAAAGTTAATTGATATTAATTCATTTGCTTTTTAAGTTAGCTAAACAAAAAAAAACCTTTTAGGAAATTAAATATATTAAGAACGATTTTTTTCGTCTCCTTTTTTCTCTTCAAATTAATATATTTTAGGAAATTATGAAATATCAAAATTAAACACAAATACCCAAAACTATCCCTATCCCATACACCAAATATAAGTTTTCTTATCGTAACCGAGAAACAAATCAAACAAAAAGTTACCATTGATCAATTTGAATAAAAAATAGGTGACGATTATACTTAAAATTAACCTATGAGTCATAAAAGTACACAGGTACACCTAACACAATTATAGTTGATCTTTGGATTACAGTATCGGAGAAATGACAGACTTGAACACACAACAAATGAATCATGAAAATTAGGTCTACGTCAGTTGAAATCTGCTTGATGAACATGAACACCTTGCAATCATTTCAAACACCAAAAAAATATAGTTCATATACTTCTTAGAATATATATGCGAAATGGATATTCAAATATTTGTTTTATTGTTTAGGCTTTGTAGGAAGCCAAAAGACAAATAAGACATGTACGTAATATGTTGGGACGACTACAATAAACCGCAAGGTCATTCTAAAATGCAGTTTTGTTTTATTTTGCATGAATGATTTATAGGACAAACGAATACTGAATATGAAAATGATCAAGCATTTCGAAAATGTGGTAAATAATTGTATATTTGAACATTCTCAAACTGAAGGCACTTCCAAAGAAATGTAAAAACACGCCAAACACACTGAAAGCGGAATAAGCAATTTTCGTATCCCTGGTATGACTTTGTAAATTATTCGATGCTGCTCCAAAGATGACATATTCTTAAAGGCATACTATACTTTGTACCATGTACCAACAGAGGTTTATGTTCTGTAAATATAAACTTATTGTCGAAAACTGGTTGGTGGTAGGATTTTTTCAGATCAAGAGGCATAACTCACATATTTTGATGTGCATTCTCATTACTATCGTTCTTGTGGCCCTTAGTTCAGGTTAATAATAGTAGTCATTAAAGTAAAAACGATAAAAGCATACTTTCATGATCACTGATGATATTCATTATGTCCTTAACGGTAGAAAATAGTATAATTTGAATACTCATTTTGTATCTATGATGTTAATACGTATTTATTTACATCATCTTGTTCTTCTTTTAATGCTTTTGAAGCATTGTTTATTGATTGAAAAAAAAAATAACCTTCAAAACAAACGTCACGTAATTGGAATTAGTACTACAACACATTGTAAGCTACTGTCGTTGTCAGTTTATTTTCGATTTATGAGTTTGACTGTCCCTCTGGTATCTTTCGATCCTCTTTTTGTTCTACTGGTCTTTATTGAAAAAAAAATACAAAAAACATGTAATATGCTAGAATACTATATATTAAAATATCATATAAATAAAATATACATAGAAATATGAAATCCTATATAACTAGGAAGGTTTAAACACTTGTCGTTCTTTCCTCGAAAAAAGTGAAATACGTTTTTTTAAAACTTTGTTGTCATCATGCAAATTTATCTTTTTTTAAAGTCTTGCATAATTGTTTCATTTTGCATATTATTTAATTATACATGATACGACAATGGACGTGTTTTCATTTCACAAGTATAACACGCACATACAGTTGTTTTCATTACCGACCTAATTTGTACTGTTTTTGTAGTGTACGCTTAAATCAATTGTATCTACATGAAAATCATCACTTGCGATCGTATATAAAAAACGTAAAAGGTTTAGGCCAATTTTATATCTTTGCTAATTTCCAATGACGTCCAAATATAACGTTTAGAATAACGGGCACACATAAATGTACCAAATGGAATGTTTAGATATTATTTTCAGATATATTGACACGAAACATATCTTATCTACCAGGATTGTTAAAAATGCCCTTTTTAAAAAAAATTCAATGACTGTACTTTTATCTTGTTTTTTGAAGGTTGTTCGAGGTCATTTTTGAGAACGTTAGCACTTATAGTTATCAAAGGTACCAGGATTATAATTTAGTACGCCAGATGTACTCGGTCATATTAACTTTGGTTAATTGATGTTATGACTGTGATGTAGACGAAACTTGGACAAAAAAAGGTGATGTGGATAGACAAAATAAAATAATGGTCAAAACAACATCAATCTGATTAATACTAAATCCTGAATTTAATCTTGTTCTGACATATCTTAATGAGATTGAGAAACCATGTGTGTAAAATTGTGATTGGAATGGGGTTCAAGTATTTTTTCATTACTAGGAATAATCTTTTCTGTCAATTTGCATGAAATGAAACTGTTGATCTATGTCCAAAAACTAAAGAAATTAAAAATATAAAAACAATTTGGTCTATAACAAAATATTCAATCCTGATATCTATGACGAGTTTACTTACACCAGTTTGAAAATTTACAATCATTAAGACACTGTTTTTTTTTTCAAAATTGAACCATCTTATTCTATTTTTGACATTACAAGCACCGTGCAAAAATACTTTAAAACATTTAAATGACGATATGTATTCATTTATTTGGGAAAACAAACCTGACAAAAAAAAAAGAGGTAGTATTATCTTAACATAAATTATAATAAGAGGGCTGAAAATGATAGATATTTAAGGAATGACTGTAATATTTTTTCTGTCTATGAAGAAATAACATAAAAATTTTACTGCACACTGAATAACGCGCGTAGCGGGTTATTTAACAGTGTGCACCACATTTTTTATGTTATTTCGAATAGACAGAAAAAAATATTACAGTCATTTCTTATAATTTAATTCTAAATTCCATTTTAAACCGTAGAAAACCATGAAAAAACGTTGATGACATCACGGTCACATGACTAAATTATGTCTATGGGCTCATAACAAAATAACGTCAACCAATCAGAAGATGCGTTACATCCAAAATTAAATTATTGACAAATATATCAAAGGATTGAAACTAACATGGTTAAGACAGTTGTTAAAAAGCAACCTAAAACTAAATAACCTATTAGAAAGTACTGTACAAATAAGAATTGAAAAACAAGTTTATCTAGGCCCAACAAAAAGATGGAAAAACTCTTTTTGGGAAGAATTGTTTCAAAAAAAGATTGAAAATATGTACAAAATAAACATATACCAAAAAAATTTATGACAAGTTTGTATCAGATTCGCTCGGGAATAATGATATTAAAATAGGTACAACATCTATTTGATGTAAGGACACGGTAGATAACGGAAACAATGATAGTCATAAAGAGAGAGTCATATCACTTGCACGATGACACCTTTGTAGATTTCGAAAAAGCGCAGGCTAATACCGCTACAAGGCATCAATCGCACCCGCAAAGTGAAAAGGGATTATTATAAGTTGCAAAACTTGTTTCCCAAACCACTATCAATAAATATGTTTAAACTAATTTATTCTTAAGGGATCTATTTGATATATTTTCTATACGATGATGAGGGAAAACTTTTCTAATCATTTATACAATTAAGTCAAACTTTAATTTCTTACTTATTTGGTTATTTCATCCAAAAAATCATATAAAAAGCTATTAAGAACGATATATCTATGAACAATCTTTATTAAACACAAGGATCAATTGTTTCAAATATTATAAGAATATTTTATTTTTCAAAGAAAGGCTCGAATGATATGTACAATATTTTATCAGAAAAAAGAAGTACTGAAGTTATATTAGCGTTGAAGAAAAATGGACCTTCACACTAAAAAAATACTTTGATAGGAAAACCGTGCATAATAAGTCTGTTTACTTCGCAAAAAGCTCAATGTCACTGGTTTCAGTATTGTTAAATGCACAGAATATTGGACACAAATAATGTTTTATTTAGAATAAAACAAAACAAAGCGAAACATGCACTTTTTGCAATGAAGTTAACGAAGACATTGAACACATATTTTGAACATGCTATGAAATACTAGTAGCAGATATGGGGATAAGACTCGGTGAGTAGATTAATAATCAAACACAAACAATTTTCAAATCAACGTGCATATAATTTTATTTCAAAAGTTAAGAACTAGAGGCTCTTAAGAGCCTGTGTCGCTCACCTTGGTCTATGTGCATATTAAACATGTTAAACAAAGGAAACAGATGGATTCATGACAAAATTGTGTTTTGGTGATGGTGATGTGTTTGTAGATCATACTAAACTGATCATTCTTGCTACTTACAATTTTCTCTATCTGTAATGAACTTGGTGGCCCTTTAGTTACAGAGTAACATTTTGTAACCCCAAAACCAGTTGTCCAATTCATCTGAAAATTTCAGGGCAGATAAATAATTACTAGATAAACAAGTTAACCCCTTATAAGATTTGCTTTAAATGCTTTGGTGTCAGAGTTATAAGCCAAAATCTACATTCTATGAATTAGCTGGCTGAATATTGAGCAGTTATCAAAACACTTAGAATCACAAAAATGTCTGGACATTTTTACACTGAGATCTCAGAAGAATGCAATACTTCAACCCAACAAAAACATAAAAATTAGTACCATACAAACAAGTATGAATTTTCAGTAATCAAAATATGTTTCTACAATCATTTCTGATCTAATACAGAGTATACATTTATTGTAGAATGGAAGATGAGGATTATTGTTACCGACCAGAAAGTGAAATAGAGGCTGATAGTGACCATGAAGATCAAGATGCTGAGAGTGAACTGGGACAGTGGTTAGGACAATTAGAAACTCTAAAAATGGTAAGTGGCACAAACATGTTTGCACCTCCAAAGAACACTCTAAAATATACAATGATAGTTTTCTTAAACCAATAACTTTGAAATGAATTTTTGAAAGAGAAATTTTAAGTAGATAACAAACTGAAGATCTAATTTTTATGGAGTATTTTTTTTGGTTGTTTTTATGATTTAACAGTTATTTTCTTTCCCTTTATTGCCTGATGATTGTTGAAATCAATTATGGTTCAACTGTTGAGAAAACAAGATTGTTAGATTTCATTACCTGTTTTAAGTATTTACAATACAACCCATTGTCCGATTCATCTGAAAATTTCAGGGCTGATAGATCTTGACTTAATAAACAATTTGACCCCGTCAGATTTGCTCTAAATGCTTTGGTTTTAGAGTTATAAGCCAAAATATACATTTTACCCCATGTTCTATTTTTAGCCATGGCGGCCATCTTGGTTAGTTTTGGCGGGTCACCGGACACAATTTTAAACTTGATACCCCAATGATGATTTTGGCCAAGTTTGGTTAAATTTGGCCAAGTAGTTTCAGAGGAGAAGATTTTTGTAAAAGTTAACGACGACGGACGCCAAGTGATGGGAAAAGCTCTCTAGGCCCTTTGGGCCAGGTGAGCTAAAAACAGGAAAAAAAATGAAATAAAAAATGTATGAAAACTATTATTAAAATTATTCATAAATAAAACTTAGCATTTGCTGTATATATTGTTTTAACCTTCTCCACACCACCATATATATGTTTCATATAATATATTGTTATATGTTCTTTATTGTTTTTGTTCTTGTTTTGTAACTGCAACCATATGATTGTAAGTTTTAAAATCTTTTCTGTGCTGTATGAAATGTTTAACCACAATGGCTAAAACACTGCCAAAAACCGAAATTTCAGTGATTTTAATTTTTTGTTTCTGTTTTTGTTTTGTTTTTAAATTATTTTGTTTTTGATTGATTTGTCATTTTCTATCTTGTCTTTTCTTTCTCTCTGAAATAAATTCTCTCTTTATTGAACATTATGGAAATAATTATTACATGATGATATAGTGCATACATTTTTAATACTAACAATTACTAACTAGCTTCTTTTTAGAATGTACAATCTTACGAAGCTGAGGCAAGATATCGTTCCTTACTGTATCCATCTCACAAATGTGATTTTTTTTTTATAAAGTATGAAAAATAAAAAAATAAAAAAGGTAACGTTCAGATTTACGGGCACGTATACATGTTTCAATTAGATTGAGCTATTTCAATGATAACATAGTAAAGATATGCTTCTTTTAATGATATTGTACTTTTATCTTGTATTTTGTAGGACCTTGGACTTTGATCGAGGCTATATTTGAGAACGTTCGCCCTAATCTCGGTCATTCGAACTGTGCTACATTGATATGATGACTTTAATGTAGACTAAATAATAAATTATGTATGTCATCTTTTTACTTAATTACATTATATAAATCTCTTTTAAATTTTTGAATAGGTGCTGTAAAGCAAAAACCCTAAGAATAGATTTATTTTTGAAAGAAAACAAACAAAAACAAAAAATGCTGTAATTTTCCTTAATCAGTAACGACCTGATTGTGAATATCAGATAGTTGTTTTTTAAATGGTAAATTATTCAAAACACCTAAAAATGATAGAATCACAACCCATTATTCTAGGATGGAGTGACAAACTCATAGAAATAAAACTACGAAAACACATTTAAGTCTCTTTTAGTTGAAACCACTCGCTTTAGCCGATACAATAGAATTATTCTGCCAAAAAGAGAAGTCATGGTAAATGAATGATTGAATAATGACAAATACGTAGCGAAGTAAACTTTGTACCGTTCTACTTGAAATTGCATTTCTGAAGCACCAAGATTATAGATTAATTCTTCCCTATAATTTTTTGTATAAAAAGATTGAATCAGCGTTACCTTTCCTCATAACAAGTTGTAATTAGTTTGACGACGGTTATCATATACACAGTAACAATGTATCCATACTCTCTTCTTATATGTGTAACGGTTATAGTTTCAGCTTATGGATCAATACCATTTAAATGGCGAGATTGTAGTAAGTATTCTGTAATTTAAACAAATGTTAATTTTAATTTTCAATCGACAAGTTTAAAAAAAATTATGTTTAAGCTTTTGGTCAGATGTTGTTTGCATAAAAAAAAAATGTTTTTTATACGAAGCATAATTGGAAATATAACAAAGTCATATAATTAATAAAAGTAATGTGTAAAAATTGGTTAGCCGCTGCTTATACAACGTCAAATGAAATATGTATTACATCTACATGAACACTTATATTAAGGACAAGTTCATACCAAAAGTCGTGCTGGTATAATCGGAAATATTAGTTTATAGCAACCAATTTCCTCACCTTTAATTTGAAATTTTACTGTTGATGTTATCTATAAACGAAAAGTAACACTTAAACATAGCGCTACAATATCAGGAAATGAATTTCGAATGTACTAAATATCTTAAGAAAATATCCTAGCCGACACCATAAATGAGTACTTTAACAAAGTGGTAAATGATATTCAACACGGAAAATTGTTAAGGTTAGGTATATGTGGCTTTAATTTCAAAGAGCGATAGCATTGTTCATAGTATGAGTTATTTCCATTTGTTCATATCATAGGTATAGATAAGTCTTCACAGGCCATCCAAGTGACGTCAATTACTGCCAGTCCAGTTCCACTTTTGGCTCCAGGACCTCTTCATCTAACATTTTCTGCTAAAGTCTTAAAACCAGTACCTATCTTCATGATAGAATTTGATATGAAGAGACATGGATTTCTAGGAACAAGAATACATATTCCTTGTGTTGGTGGAATTGGCAGCTGGTTTGTATCTATAATCCTTTGATATTTTATCACGCGGGTTGTTTTTGAAGAAAATTTGATGTATTAGGCATATTAATATCGAATGACTTGGTTAAAAATCCAGCTTAACATTTTGGTACAGTACAAAGCAGAATTGATATCTATATTGCATAAATATGTACTCGTCCTAAAAGTGCATTTTGTTTGGAACAGAACTAAACGTTTAACAGACATAAATATTAATACCATCATCATCAACAGTAAGCAAATATGACAGTTATAAACAATAAAAAAAAAGATAACTCAAATAACATAATTAGTGAAATTAAGAATTATTGCGGATGCGTTTATATAAAGCTCAACACTATCTATCAAGAACATCCTGCAAATAATGCAGTTTTGCCTTGACAGATTTTATTTATAATATAGCATTATTTCTTTGTTTCATAGTGTCTTCGATGGATGTTCATTCGTGGACAGTTTATTAAACTCTACCAGAACTAGTGCACAAAGTATAGCACAGCAGGCTTTACAAATGATAGAATCTGCCAACGCAACATTGTCATGTCCAATACCAGTTGAAAGTATAGATGTTAAAAGCTACACGATAAATGTTCCAGATCTCGGTCCAATTGCACATGTTATTGGAGACGTAAGTGTTTATCATACTTGTACCAAGTACAATTACCCATCAGATAAACAATTATGTAATCCTAAATCAACAATTATCAATTGTCATAGCAATCATATAAAAATTCTGTCAATTGTTACACCTCTTTTTTCTCCATAACTCGAAACAATTGTCCAATAGATAATCAATTGAATTGACCGAAATCAACAAATAAGGCTGTCGCAACAACTATATATGAATGATGTTATTCGTTACACCCTTTTTTATTCCACAACTCGAAGAACATGTTTGGACAATATGCAGTTGTGTAATTATCACCTCTTTGTACTATTTGCTTTAGAGAACCTTATTCCAGCGATCATAGCAGCCTTTTCATATAAACTTCTATGTAATCTTTAATCTAAGATTGGCATGTTTGTCTTGAACCAAAGTTTGAAAAAATAAAGTTAAGCATTTCTGTTATATTTTTATTCATGAATATTCTTTAAATCTTTTAATAGTCTAAAATTGTATAGAACATAACTCTGTTCAGTTTGTAGAAACACCTAATAATTAAGATTTTGCACACTTTCATAAACATTTGCTTATTTTTTGTGCAATATATTTCAATTTAGTTCATATCAAACATTCTGTTAATGCATTTTCTACATTTTTACGGTGTTCGTGAAAAACATATGAAAAATGACATATTTGTCTAAAGAGCTTTATGTCTTTTTTATGAGTTTCCTTCATCAAGAAATTCACTTCGAATAGTGCAATCATTTGCTTTTTTATATTACAGGGTGATTATACAGTTATAGTAAGAACTAAAGTTCCCGGAACCGGTGCACTCCTGGGCTGTTTGTCATTGGATATATCTCTTGGAAAACAATGTACAGGATTGTTTTGTGGTATTGGAAGGAAACGAAAATAAAACAATGAACCTTGACTTTAACAACAAACACTGTTCTTATTTTATACAAATGCTTCGTAATAAATTTCAAAACACCCTGATGTTGTAAGGACATGTTTTTTACTTTATGCTTTATATATGTTGTTATAAACAACAGTCATATTACTGTCTTGGTACATGAACTCTAAGACTGACTCTTTTTAAACGCGCAGGCCTTACATATGAATGAAACACAATAGTAATGCATATCATACACCACGTACAAATGGAATATTCAACATGTTATATAAATTATATAAAAAGAAAGTTTTTACAAAAAATAACCAATTGTAGCTGTAGTAGAATGTGTCTTTACTAGATTAGTACGATATTTCTGTCAAACGGCATGTTACATTTGAGTGTCCTCTCACTAAATAATTTAATGATCAACGCACCTATCACATCGAACTGGACGTGAACAGTTAATTTCTGTGTAATTTGGTATCTTGTGGAGAGATGTCTCATTGTCAATCATGCAACATCTTCTTTTTCATATGAAGGATAGAGCTCACCGAGTTGTTTGCTCCATATCTTCCATTTAGAAATTGACAATATGGGTCGGTTGAGATTAAAACTTTACGTCCAAAGAGATGCTTTCAACTTCCCAACTGTGAATTTGCCAGTTCTTTATAGAAACATTCTTGCAGAGCCTCCATATGGAGTATATATCTCCAAATAATACGATATATTCCAGGGCTTGCATTTCTTTTCATAATATCCTTTATAAAAGGTTAAAGCTCACAAAGAAGCTATTAAACAAAGAGTTCCAAGTGGTGATCTGTTATCATCCCTTTGAAAAGTTTACAGACCCCATCATAAATTCTTTGACCGTTTTGTATATGTTCCACATCTCTTACGACGGGTGTGTTCCCATTGTTATAACTTCATTGCCGTCCTCATTTTTCTCCCGAATGTGACATACCTAATTAGACTTATAAACAGGTTTGTATTTTCATTAGTTACGTATATACACGCTTATCACATGTAGAGCAGTAGGTATGACTTCGACTTTGCATTTGGATCCTTTAGTTCATCATTTCCTTGTTAGAATGCGATTCCTGAATAAAAAAGTAATGAAAAAACTACAAGCAATAGATTATCTTATCAGCTTGGAGATGGATTCTCCATAAGCAAGCAATGCTCGCATTTTCCTGTACAGAATTGAAGAAAAAAGTGAAAGAACAGAAATATTTTCTTGGCTTTCGGAGGTATTGTTGTTTTACTTTTTATGTATATATGGCATTCCTTTATTCTTAGGTCCATGGGAAAGCTATCAATAGTAACCAAATATTTAATTATTTGGTGGGCGGGCAAAATGATATATCATTAAAACTAATAAATAATGTGTTTAAGAAATCATAATCAATACGGAGGAACAAAGGAATCAACAAAACAGCACAAACCACCAGCACCCTACTCAAAACTACCCAGACATTCAAACAATTAATCAACAACAAGCATCACAAATCCAAGATAAACAGACTAAGCACAGACTTATAGTTTCGATCAAATAACAAATATACCATTAGCTACCAATCTACAATCTCAGGTTTGAAATTAATTTATACATTTACAAAGTTATTTCTGATTTAAATATCAAGCGTGTGTTTCTTATGCTGAGTGCTGAACGATTTCATGTGATACTCTGATGTTTGATTAATTGATGGCATATTACTTTTTTTTTTTTTATGAAATGACTCATATATTTGTGCATGTGTACCCTTTTCATATCTCATTTTATCTGAGTTGAAAATTTTGCAAAGTGCACGAAAAGCACAAACAATCTGTTGATTTGATATAACATATATTATCAAATATAATATATGCAAATAGAGTCATCATAGATACCAGGATTACAATTGTGTACTACGGATTAAAAGACGGTCGGTGACGCTCGAATAAAAAAGACTAAATCGCCAAATACCATACAAAATTGAAGAGCATTAAGAACCTGAAAATATAACAATATAGTAAACAATAAATGTATTTATGTTTTGGCGCCCTCGAGGGTTACTCACTTTACCAACATTTACCTAACCTTAACAACAATTTGAACCATTATTCTAAAAATAAACTATAAACTATAGGGTGCGGTGGATACCTACATCAAGGTATCGCCTACGGTGGATACCAACAGCAAATTTCCGGCTGCGGTGGATACCAGCAGCAAGTTTTTGGCTGCGGTGGATACCAGCAGCGAGGTGGCGGCTGTGGTGGATACCAGCAGCGAGGTGGCGGCTGTGGTGGATACCAGCAGCAAAGTCTAGGCTGAGTTTGATACCAGCAGCACGGTCTAGAATTAGTTCTCCTTTGGTCGATCCCAGAGTGCAAGTATACCCATGCTTACTGAAATAAATCACACGTTTGTCACACTTACGTACTATCAAAAGAAAGAAATTTCTTTCAAAAAAAATCTGTTCACTGATTAGTCCTATGTAGACGAAATGTGAGTCTTGCATAAAAAAAATAACGAGCTCGTTTTTTCGAAGAGTTTGTACGACAAACAGAACGATACCACTGCTGGTGAAGTTTCGTCCTCGGGTGTTTCGCCAGTCCAGCAGTCATCTCTTGTTTAAGGAGGTAGACCTAGGTTAAGGGAAATGACTCTTAAAATCATCAGTACGTTTGTGTCAACCATTTTCAAAAACATATTCTAAGCTTCTAGGTTACATAGATTATTTTTAATCTGTTTCAAGTAAATGCTTAAAAAACATTGATGAACTTGACTTTTACAAACGCTTAACTGATTTAAAGAGTTATCTCCCTGAACCAAGGTCTACCCCCTTAAATGAAATAATTCTTTTTGGTAAATTTACTCTAATCCTCCTTCCGTTTTGCTACTAGTAAAGGTTTCGATAGCTTGTTTTGACACATTTCTTTAATTTTTAATTTTCAGGTGTTGTATTCTCTTCAAACTTCGTATTTGAAATGTTTTGATTCTACAGTTTCTGAAACGTCTCTTTATAACACATATTTAAAAACATTATCATATATCTAAGACATGCGGAATGTAACCATTTGTGCACTTTGGTTTATATTTTGTATTCTAAATATGTCGGTTAAATTAGATTTGTTTTGCTCATGTCAGTTTGCTAATTTAGTTTTGTTGACCCAAAATTCAAAACTGAAAATGCTTTATCAAACGGAAAAATCATAAGCTCAAACACATCAAACGAATGGATAAAGTGAGAAGTTTAGCTAGCTATAAATCCAGCTTTAATTCACCATTTTCTATATAAGAAAATGACTGTACCAAGTCAGGAATATGACAGTTGTTATCCATTCGTTTGATGTGTTTGAGCTTTCGATTTTGACATTTTATTAGTTGACTTTCCGTTTTGAATTTTCCTCGACGTTCGGTATTTTTGTGATTTTACTTTTGACAACGATGTGTGAACAAAACAAACAGACAAAATGAATACAAATGTCGAAAATTGGGGTATAGTAGTCAACATTTTGTTATAATCTTAATCGCTATAAAACAAAACAAATTGAAACAAAAAAATACAAAAAGGCATATAGACATAGCACATATCATAAAAAGAGAGACACAAGAATACAAAAAAATACCATGGCACAACGACGGGATGCATACGTACAGAGCAACGTCATATGTAACAAAGAAACACAAAATATGGCATATAGACAAAGCACATTAGCAAATATGAAAGACAAACATACAAACATTTACCAAAGCCCAATAAGGTATAATATTTAGTTTATTTGTATCTTTGCAGATGTAAATACAATATACATCTTAACATGTGCATATTCAGTTTATATGTATCTCAACAGATGAACATTTTATGTGAATCTCAACAAATATACAGTTTATATACATCTTAACAAATGCACAGTTAATATATCATCTTATGATGTAGAGCAAGATTACTTGCACTAAAGCAGCTGTTTATCTTTACCGATCAAAAGTTAATCGCCCACTTTTGATTATCAGGTCCAAATACATATAGTCATCCATATTATCTTGTTCTCTCAATGAAGGCGATATATGACGAAAAAGCTTTTCTATTTGGATAAATAGTAAACATTTTAAGTCATTTATTCATGTAGCTGTTTAAAACAAAATTTACAACACAGCATCATTCTTTATAACAAAGACAGTCATTTCTCTGCAAAATATCCCGTATAACTGAGTGAATTTGAATTATGTACCACTTACAGTGTTTTTGAATAAACATTTGTAAAGTCCAGATTTATGCAATCTGGTCTTTTTAAACAAATTTATCTAGACAAATAGCAGTTTCTTGTAAACATCTAATTTGGTAGTTTTAAAAAGTGAAATGTAAACTGTATTTGCTTCAACAAAAGTGTTTTAAAATGGTTTTACGAAAATTTGATTAACTTACAGTGTTGAGCCAATAAAGTTCAATGATTGTATGACGCAGACGAAACTTTCACCAGCAGTGGCATCGACCCAGTGGTGTAAATAGTTATCAAAGGAACCAGGATTTCAATTTAATCATCAGTGACGCTCATATCAAAATATTTATAAAGCCAAACAAGTACAAGAGCATTGAGCATACAAAGTCCCAAAAAGTTGTGACAAATACCGCTAAGGTAATCTATGCCTGGGATAAGAAAATCCTTAGTTTTTCGAAAAATTTAGAGTATTGTAAACAGGAAATCTATAAAAATGACCACATTATTGATATGTCAACACAGAAGTGTTGAATACTTGGGTGGTGATACCCTGGGGGATGAAACGTCCACTAGCAGTGGTATCGACCCAGTGGTGTAAATAGTAATCAAAGATACCAGGATCAGATAACAAAGTTAATACCGGTATGGGTTTGTTTTACCCTATTACTTGTCTAATTTTCTCCCAAAATACAACATTCCCCTGTTCATCATGCGGATATTCAATGTAAGATTGCTGTTGCACATGTTCTAATACAATAAGCGGAAGTTCCTTCGGTAGTATCTGCTCGTAAAACACTAAGAACAAAACACTTTGTCCGTTCCTGGAGTATATACTTTCCATTCGTGCCATGTTAAATTCAAACATGCAAAAATGAGAATCTAAAAAGTCTTTAGTTATTATACAAATTGTCTTCTTACTTTCATGGATACTTCGTGTAATATTGTGATTTATTTCTTCACCAGGAACAAAATCGCGTTGATGAATACATAGCTTCTGATTGCTATTATTTTCTATCTGTGGTATCCATTCATTTATAACAAAATCTTTGTCGGTGTCAGCATAGGATATAAATGCATTGTAGGTATGATCGATTCCTGTGTTCAAAGGCATGTTTTGTGTGTATCTACTTTTTGTCATATAATACATGTACCTTATTCTCCAGCGGTATCGATAAACTAAACCGAAAACTAACGCAATACATGCTGTTGATATGGCAACAGAAATACAAATAATAAGAGCAGTATGACTGGTACATTCTCTTTGAAGCAGGAGGGCTATTTTGTCTATCTGCTCTAAAACAATAACGGATCCATTGTCAAATTTGCATTTATAAGTTTTACTATAAAGAAAATTTCGAGAATTGTCAGCAATCCATTTTATAAAATATTCCGAGTTGCAGGTGCACTGCAAAACGTTCAAAGATAGATCAATCGTGAGATTGTTTGTCTCGAATAAAGTTGTCAATGGTGCAATTATGTTGTTTTTAAACATGCTTATTTTGTTACTTGATAGATCTAGCGACATTAGAGTTTTTAAACTTGATGCATCAAAAGTAATGTCTAGAAGAGCATTGTGGCTTAGATTAATATTTTCTAACATTGAGTGACCGTGAAATATTGAAAAATTTAACATATGAATGTAATTAAAAGACAGATTAATTTCTTTTAACGTTGTTGTGTTGCTGCCCATGTAGGTGTTTGTTGCAAGAAATTGGCCCAAATTATTGTTCTGTAAATCAAGCCGTGATAAATTGGTCATTTTTTATCGGATTTCTTTTAAATGGTTCTCAGAAAAATCCAAAACTTTAAGTGTTGTTGGAAATTCTCCGAATGTATAAAATGTATCGGGTATTGCTTTTATAAATCTGTTCTTGTTTAAAAGTAACTTTTGTATTCCAGTATTGTATAAACTATCAAAAAACATTCCTGGTAATTCAATTATTGTAGGCAGTATATCAGTCATAACTAAATCATCAACTGATAATGCTCCAAAATCGGCAATGAAGCGCCAGAAATCGGTATAACTCAACTCTACCGATGCCAGACTTAAAAGTTTTAACTTTTTCCCACACATTGCACATAGACTATACGATTTCACCAAACATCCTTTCAAGTCGATCGAATCTAGATATGGTAGGTCAGCAAACGTGTTGATACTCAAAGTGGCCAGGCTACAGAAAGCTGTTTTAATTTTTTTCAGCGAAGTTAATTCTGAAAACCTTCGGCCGAACGGCACTGACTTCCGTCCAGAAGATATTATATCTAAACTTATACTTTCTAGCGAGGTTAATTCTGAGATAACATCGTCGGGAAACTTGAAGTGGTTATTAGTGTTGTACAAATTGTTGGAACCTATATCTAAATATACTAGTGATGACAAAGGCTCAAATATTTTACTTGGAAATGATGTAGAATTGTACTGTAAGTTATTCGCTTTAAGCATTAACTGTTGCAAGTTTTTAAGTCCTAAGAAAGCCTCTGGTTCTAATTTATCCAGAATATTGTCACTTAAATCCAGTGTGACTAAATAACTTAGATTTTCCAAAGATCGGTTTTGAACTGTTGTGATAGCATTGTAACGAAGATCAAGGCTACATTCGTTCGATGGAAATCTCGGAATTTTGTCCAGTACATACCTACATGTTACCTCTAATAAATCTTTTCTATTCAAACAACGACAACGTTGATCAAATTGGCATTGATAGTCACTTTCATGGTTACTATTCTTGATATACTTTATCATTATCATCACCAGAAATATGTTGTGAAATTCCATAGTATCCTGAAAGAGATTATATAATATGTGTAGTATCAAGAAATACGATTTCTGTTATTTGAGTTTAATCATTTCTATTTTCTTTTTTACTTTCGAAATGTGTAAAGAGAAATTATCTTTAACATACAAGATTGATATTTTTTCTAAATTACTTATGTCAAAAAAGAAAATGACCAGAGAAACTAAAACCTACTCGTTTTCGATCTTTGATGCAAAATCATTTCCAAGCCACTTTGAAACAGAGAACACATTAAATTGAAAATAATATTTAAAAAGAATTAGAAACATACAAAAATGCACTTACGTTACATTTGCTCTGGTTGCATTTAATTGAAATTTTTTATCTTTGATATTTGTTATGATAAAACGCTAATAAGGAATTCAAATGGGAATTACACATTAATCGAAATATATTATAAAGTCTTCTTCCGCTTTGAAAAAAATTGCTGGAGTGCATTGCACTTTGATACTTAGGTTTATAACATAAAAAAAATGTATGATTTTCTGCAATTTGTTTTCAATGTTTATCGTAATCCTTTAAGGTGGATCACGGGTTTTATTTACTTGAACAAATAAATACAAAAACACAAAATGTCCAATTAAACTCAATATAAATATCTGCAACTTATTGCTTGATACTAAAATTTTAAGATGTTCAAACCCCAAAAAAATATATATAAAAAAAGAAATGTGTAAATATAAATTATTTATAATATACAGGATTAAATATTTTCTACAAAATGACAAAAAAGACTAACAATAAACTAAAATAACATCACCGTTGCTCATTGTTACAAACATTTTTAAAGTTTATTTGAAACAGAGAAGATATAAATTGGAAATGATATTTCAATAGATTAGAAACATACAAGAATACACTACGGTTTTTTTTTTGTTTTTTTTTTGCTCTTGTTGCATTTTATTGACATTTTTTATCTTTGAATTTTGTTATCATAAAACTTCAACAAGAAATTCACATGGGAATTGCACATCAATCCAAATATATCATAAGTTCACTTCCTCTTTTGAGATGAAATGCTGAAGTACATTGCACTTTGACACTTTGTTTTGTTTTAACAACGTTTTTGGAGAGTTTTGCGTATTACTATCATTATTTTCTGCAATTTGTATTCAAAATCTATCATCATGCTTGTCTAGGGTGGGTCACGGGACTTATTTTTCTCGATGAAATAAAAAGAAACTACTTGTCATATCAAATTCAATATAATAATTTGTGCTTGATTTCAAATGATTTTTTTTTAACTTGAATTTTTAATAAAACTACACGATATTTGTTGCCCATTTAATCTTTGAATTAGTATGAAATTCAAAACAGTGTAGCTGTGGCCATTGATTGACCCATCAAAATCATCCATTGACTGGGACAATTTACGTGAACGTTTGTCTGTAACAACCACTGTTCATGACGTACCTACGATAGACATTTAAACTGTGGGGTCACCAAAGGTTTCTTAACGCCTTTAATTATAAAATAATTCGAAAAATTAATCAGGAATAACCTTTGTGTTTTGATTTATATAATTGATATAAATCAAAATATCGTGTTATTTCTGATTATTTTTTCGAATTACTTAATTAGGTGTTGAGAACCTTTGGTGACCCCATAGTTTAAGTGTCTTTAAAAGTACATAGTGAGCATTGGTCGTTACATACAAACGTTCACCTAAATTGTCCCAGTCAATGAATGATTTTAATGTGTCAATCAATGGCCACAGCTACACTGTTTTGAATTTCATACTATATGTATTATATGTTTATGTTCTATATTAATTAATACTAAATGGTTTAAAACCGAAAAGGTATTTTGCAACATGGCCAGTAAGTATGCTCAAAGAAAGAAATGTGTAACTTCAAATTATCTATAAAAGAGTGGCGAAAGATACCAGAGGAACATTCAAGCTCATAGATTAAAAAAGAAACTGACAACGCCATGGTTTTAAAAGAAATAAGACAAACAGACAAATAAAACTTCACGAGACACAACATAGAAAACTGTAGACTAAGCAACACGTACGAACCCCATTTGGGATGATCTCAGGTGCTCCGAAAGGGTAAGCAGATCCTGTATCACATGGGGCACCCGTCGTGTTGCTCATGTTATTACAAATCCGCTACATAGTCTAGTTATACTGGATCAAATAATTTCTACATCATGGCAAAAAGGGAAAATGAAAAACTAAAAATCTATCTCTGTCGCTGCTTAAAGGGAAATTCCGCGATTTTTTACTTATCATCTAATTATGTTCATCTTAACATAAAAAACACCATTTGCAAAGTTTTAAATTTATATTCCTTCTAATAACGGAGAAAATCAAGTATTTGTAACTTTTTTTGTTGAATTCTCGAGTGGGTCGTGACGTTTAAGCCCGATTTGTTGAATTCTGGGAAAAAATAAAATCTGTTTAACTCTTATAGCTTATCGACAATATACGTTATTAAAAGCGCACAGCTGACGAATGGTCGTAGTTATTAACCACAATATAAGAATTAACGAAAATGAATATGCATATACCGTTTTGTATTGATTGAATTAAACTCCTATAAAATTATCTCTAGTAAATGTTTTCGAATAAATTCCATTAATTATTGTTAAAAAAAAATTCATAAAATATTTATTGAACATTTGTACTGATATTGAACTGAAAATATTTCAGTTCTATTTACCGTTATTGTTTTGATAATCATTTCAATGCAACTAATGTGTGAGCAGAGTGTGTATATTATTTTGTAAAGGTCACTGTATATTTCTCGGCTTGAGGTCAATTCGTTTACCTTGTAGCTATTTAGCCGCAGTTGTGAGTTCAAGCGTACACAGGTATGAATGTTGTTATTTGGAAAGGATAAACAGAAATGATTAGAAAGAGTATGCTGTATTTAATACACTAAGATTTAATACACGATGAGAATAAAGATACAATAATTAAATTGTGTAAATTAATTGAAAATAAAATTCAGATTCATAATTCCGAAAGTGTATAAAAATAAAAGGAAACAATTTTGGATTACTTTCTTAGCGGCAATTGGCGTAATCAAATATGAAGTAAAAAATAGTAGTTTTAATCTTTAATAAAAACTAAATGCAATATTTCCCAATTTGATATACCATTGCACATCTGTTTGATATCATTGACTTTACCGGAATTTCTTAACTTGTATTCAAATCTGCATGGCTGTGTTTAATGCTCATAAAACTATCGCAATTTTAAAGTTCTTAATTGAAAAAAAAAATACAACATACAACATGCATGATTTTTTTTTAGTTTCTTTTTAACATTTCATTCTTACATAATTAAATTCATTTGACAATCACACGAACTTTTTGTGAAAAGAATACCAATGATCTAAGCTAAGGCATTATTTTTTTTGAGGATTTTTGTACATTTTAAAAAAAAATTCTATGATAATATTTGTGCAATGTTGAACATGATAGCCGTCATTAATCCAAATAAGTAATACAGTAGTTGTAATAAAACTTATATTTTAGTCATGCATAACTGATATTGACGAATTTAGAATAGTTCGTCCATACATCGTTGTTCTTGAAACAATCATTATTAGTATACATGTAAGTTTCCTGACGTATAAGCGCCATTGAGGATGAGCTCTAGAGAAAGCAGACTAGTAGCGTTTCGTTAGTTTGTTTGTTGGGAAAGGAGAGGAAATGCAACCACTTGTACAGATAAACGACAGAATTACCATACAAGCATTTATAGTCAACACAACCAGAAAGAGTTCCCATCGTTGGACGGGGAATATGAAGGCTTCCAAGAATGAACAAGTGACATGTCTAACTCTGAACAGTTAGAAAACGGACTATCGACATCGACCGCTTGTTCTTGATATTTGAAACTGCATGCATATATACATATACGTTTATGATAGTGATGAGTTCTTGCGTCTGACAAAAACTAAATTCCTTCATGGTTATATCTTGCCATACGTTTATGTTGGTTTGTAAGGTGATTACTCAAAATCGTTATTTGAAGATGTAGATTCATTTCAATACAGAAATTTCGTCTATATATTAATTTTCACAAGTGTATACCACGGAGAAGCTCTGAAGGTACATTACTCCCATTTTGTTTGGGTGTGAACCATCGATGTTTACAGCAATATCAAAGAATAAGATGATGATGGTAGAAAGAACTATGGGTGTCATGTGGCAAATATTACATGCATATCGGACCATGAGTTGTCAATCTGTATGAAAAGATTTCCAATACAACCATATTATTGAGAAGGAATGTTTATATGCTATACTCTCGTACTAGTATTACAGGGTTCTTGTGGCGTCCACTTTAGACACACATCTTTTTAACGATGTTTAAAAAAAAAGACAGAACCAATTTAATGTCATATTTCCCTTGAATACCAAGAAAGAAAATAAATCCCGAAATTAATTTGAAACTTTGATACTCAATAGTTTCCCAGCAAAATATTCACATCCCTTGGGGATAATTAGTGTTCGTCCAGTGGCATATATAACAATTGTGATGACGAATTCCTTCCTTTGTTCGAGAACAGTCTTATTGAAATATAAATCTGTGATTTTACTATGTCCCCAACTTTGATGAATCAAAGCAAATTATACATCGACCTGTATTTAAATCAAATTGGTTCTCTTCTTCTTCTTCTGGTATACAATAGTCTATCGACATTCAATGATTACATACTGTTGGCATACGTGGACTAGTCTATTTACAAAACTTTTACCCCAATTTATTCAAAATATATGTTTTTTTCTTATGTTCAATGTATACATGTATATATTTTAAATTGCGCTATAGTTCCGTAACTTTCTACCCAGTCGTATAAACGAATCGTCGACAAGTGCGTACATTTTTTAAAATCAATATTTCTGGTATGTTCCAATCTGTCCTTCACTATTGACAATGAGTATATATTACATTTTCCCAAATTCACCCTTGGAAAAATATTTAAATAGATTTTAATTTCATCAAATCTTATTTTTTGGGTACTATTTATATTTTTATGAATAATATTCTTTACACCAGAAATATTATTTATAAACAAGCGTATGAGTTTAGTAATGACAAGTAAGACAGAGTTGTATATTATACATCTGATAGTTCAAAATGGAAAGTTATAAGTTATCCGCCGTGTACACTGATCAATACCTGCAGAGGTGAAACGATGCATGAACTTGCAAGCCCGACAGGAAATCGCTTGAATACCTGGACGTGTCACCTCACACCCCTCACAATACCTTTGGAAGTAATACCTTTAGCCATGCTGGTGATCAGATGAGGGAAGATCAGAATTTATTTGAAAAAAGTTTATTACTTTAAAGAATTATGAACAAATTAGATTTTCGAAAACAATTTTCACGGAACACTTATTTATGATTTCAACTTTGACTTTTTACCTAATTCCAATATCAACAGTTTAAAAACAACAGACCATGGTAATTTAAAAAATAAGAATATTTTCCGTATCAAGTTAGTTAGTCGGATAAAACAACCGTACGATTGACAAGATATCGACACGCAATTACGACTACATCGGTTACTGTAGTTTTGTTCCTTTGTGGTTTATAGACATACCGTTGTTATTGATCGGGAAAGAAGACAAAATGGCCGAACGCAGAGAATTGATACTCTAAATTTAAAATCGATGGTGATCGCTTATCTAGCGGAATAAAACTTTAATAACTATGAATTTGAGCATTTTTATACTGAATGAACATAATATAATTTTTTGATTTTTTTGCGAAGTTTCCCTTTAATGCAAGTTTATATAAAACAGAATAAAACAATAATGTGTCCTAAGTACACGGATACCGCATTCACCCTACCATTTTCTATGTTCAATTGACCGTGAAATTGTTGTCAAAACTCTAATTTGGCATTAAAATTGGAAATATCATATCATAGGAAACATTTGTACTACGTTTCAAGTTAATAAACTTCAACTTCATCAAAAACTACCTTGACAAAAAACTTTACCCTGAAGACAGACAAATGGACGAACGGACGGATGAACGGACACACAGACCGAAAAACATGATTCCCCTAGATTTGGCATAAAAATTAATTGAAAATAACATTTAAAAGAATTAGAAACTAAAATAATTCACTTACAGTTCATTTGCTCTGGTTGCATTAAATGGTCAGTTTTATCTTTGATATTTGTTCTGATAAAACGTAAGCAAAGGAATTCACATGGGAATTACACATAAATCAAAATATATTATAAGTCTTCTTCCTCTTTAATAGGAAATGCTAACGAACATTGTACTTTGACATTTTGTGTTATGTCAATGTATAAGGAAGGTTTTGTATCATACTGTCATAAATTTCTTGAATTTGTATTCAATATTTATTATAATCCATTTAGGTTATTCATAGTCCATATTTTCTTGAAAAAAAACATGAACTAGATTTTTTACAATTTCATACAATATAATTATCTGTCCTTGATTTTTATAGATTTTTTTTTTCTGCAAATTTTTATGGCACTTTACGACACTTTCTTAAAATTAAGATATGTCTGTTGTATAGTAAATGATACGTGGTTAAGAAGAGGGACGAAAAATACCAGAGGGACAGTCAAACTCATAAATCGAAAATAAACTGACAACGCCTTGGCTAAAAATGAAAAAGACAAACAGACTAACAAACACATGACACAAAACGAACCCCATTAAAAACTGGGGTGATCTCGGGTGCTCCAGAAAGGTGAGCAGATCCTGCTCAACATGTGGCACCCGTAGTGTTGCTCATGTTATCTTTTTATCGTGTAACAGTATTAAAACATTTGACTTTTCTACTCTTTACACTAGTATTCCACATTCCAAACTAAAAGACAAATTGAAAGAGTTGGTATTGCTTTGATTCGTAAAAAAGAATGGCCAACGTAGATACAAGTATCTTGTCTAAGGGAGGGATAAATCCTACTTTGTAAAGGATCACTCTGATTCAAATAAAAAATTCTCTGAAACTGATATTATCAAGATGCTTGATTTATTGCTTGACAACATATTTGTTACGTTCGGAGGACGTGTTTTTCAATAGACTGTCGGCATTCCAATGGGAACAAACTGTGCCCCTCTACTTGCCAACTTGTTTCTTTATTATTATGAGGTTGACTTCATGCACGAACTTCTTAGGAAGAAAGATAAGAAGTTAGCAATATCCTTTAACTCTACTTTTCGCTACATAGATGATGTTCTTTCACTAAATAATTCAAAATTTGGTGACTATGTGGAACGCATCTATCCAATCGAACTAGAGATAAAGGATACTACAGATACAGTTAAGTCGGCCTCATATCTAGAAATTGACTAGCTATTTAGTGAGAGAACATCATCTATATAGCGGAAAGTAAAGTTGAAGGATATTGCTAACTTCTTATCTTTTTTCCTAAGAAGTTCCTGTATGAAGTCAGCATCATAATAATAAAAAACAAGTCAGCAAGAAGAGGAACACAATTGGATCCTATACAAAGAAGGGTGTATCCCTCCCTAAGACAAGATACTTGTATCTGCGTTGGCCATTCTTTTTTATGAAACAAAAAATACCAACTCTTTCAATTTATTTTAGTTTGGAATGTGGAATACTTGTGTAAAGTGTAGAAAAGTCAAATGTTTTAATACTATGGCAAGATGAAAGAGAGTTAGATTGTATGTACTCTAAAAGATCTATGAAAGTTTTAGTATCCACATCTGATTCACGCCACCTCTAGACTAAAACAGTTTCACAATAACTTTGATGCCTGGCTTTGATTGCTTATAAAATAGATGTTAATAATTTAGAAAGAGGTTTCGTTGAGCACTTGGAAGACCCAGCAATATACCGTTGTATGAAAGGACACTTATGGAGTTAAGGCATCCAATACAGTGATGGAAGATCCAGTTCTTCATCCTTGGTTGAAATTCCAAAGGAACACAGAACGTCCTATGATTATCCAGGATTTCCTCTTTCGTAAGTGTCGTTAGGGTATATGTAGGTTCCAAGTGATTTGCTAATAACAAATTCGTTTATCAAGCAGTTAATGTAATGAGTTTTACACACAAAAATGATGTTGTTTGGGGCTTTATCTGGTAAAATAGTTTAAAACCAAAAGGGTATTTTTGCAACATAGAAACTATAAATTATCTATAATGTACAAAATAACATATTTTCTACATCATGGTAAAAAAAAATAATGAACCATCGCTCCTCTGATGCAAAACAATTTTCAAGTCTATCAGAAAACAAAGAAAAAAAATCAGTTGAAAATAGTATTTTAAAAGAATCAGAAAACATACAAGAATATACTTGCGTCTCAATTGCTCTTGCATTCAATTGACATTTTTTATCTTTGATATGTGTTCCGATAAAACGTCAACAATGAATTAACGTTGGAAATGCACATAAATCAAAATATATTAAAAATCCTCTTAAAGTACATTGCACTCTGACACTCTGTGTTGTTTGACCAACGAACATACAAAGTATATAGTAGAAGGGTATGCGTCATACTATTATAATTGTCTGCAATTGCATATAATATGTCTAGTACTTCGTTTGAAGTGAGTCACGAGACTTTTCGTCTTGAAATTCAAAAAGACGCAAATTGTCCAAACAAATTGAATACAATTTTCTGTCCTGGATTTTAAAAGAATTGTTTCTGAAATATTTATAACACTTAATTAATAATACTTATTTTTTTATAGTTCAATCTTTAAGTTCCAAGTTTTATTTGTGTGTGTTGAGTATTGATACTTGGTTTGCAAAACTCTTCGTAAGGATGCCAAGAAAAAAAAACACCCGATCGCCTTTTTTAATTTGATATATCGTAAATATTAATGAATAGCAATTCTCTCATTGAATTCGAAAAAAAATTACAGCCTGCTTCTTTCTTTTCTTATGTATAAGCTTCCAATCTTAGGAACACCCCTTACTGGGTAATAGGGAGTATTAACAAAAGTCGGTAAATCGTAGATTTATTTTAAGTTTTTAAAAGTTAATTAAAATATGGGTTAGATAAAAAAAGACGAAGGTAAAAATAACAATTAAAATAGAATGAAATAAAATGGTCCAGTAGACGTGCTCTGTACATATAGTGGAAAGGTTTAGAAATAAAAATACCAATCAATTAGGGATGGAAATATATTCACAGAGGATTAGAAAATGTACATGTTTGGAGACATAAAATCTAAAAACCATCTTATCAAACATATGTAAAATAGATACTTAGATTAAGTACATAAAACACTAAAAGTTCATTGTCTATAACATCCATTCCTTGAATTCACATAATTCCATTTGATTTTCACTTGATTTCTAAATTCTTAAGAAGCTGTATGCGGCAGATATGTATTTTGTAACAGAAGTCTCTAGTCAGTGACTCAATATTCATCTTCTGTGTTTTGTTAAGGTTTTGCAGATTGCAGAAAACTGAAAAATCAAGCAAAAGTGCTACAATGTTTTGGTTGATGTTAAAGAGTTGTTTCCATCCTTTGCAGCCTATGATACTTGTGACCAGGACTTTGAGAGGAAGGAAATACTTCATACGAGCTTCATGCAATGTTTGCTCAATAAGAAAAAAACAACCCTTATAAAATTGTGATTTCTTTAATTTTAATGTATTTAAACGGAAAAAAAACAAGTTCCGTGACCTCATATTTTAAAATTGATATTTCTTAGTACATTGAAAGAAATCATTCACAGAACTTTAAGGACAAGTGGTTTGAACATCTTAACACTCTTGCTACCCCAACAGGAGCGTTGTTTCATCATACCACATCTTCCAACTTTCACATATACGATAAAAAGTATTTCTGAAGTTCTGCTTGTATTGTTGATCACAGTTTACCAGGATAACATTAGTCTTTACAAAAATATTTTATTCAGAAGTTACATTTGTGTTCGATTTGGCCTTAATGCAAACTTAAAATGCATTTCATGAGTATTTTGTATGTTCACTCCATTGTATAACATGTCTTACAGGTAATGCAAGCAATTCACGCATTTATATACCCTCTCCTCGTATAAAGTACTAAATAAGTACTTAGGAAGGAACCTCCAAAAAATAATTGAAATAAAAACAAAATAGCGGTGCACAATTGCATTAAATGGTGAATATCAGCGACATTTTTATCGAGTCTGATAAGAGATTTAGGAGTCTGATAAGAATTATGGTACAAGATTATCAAAAGGATTTCCTTAAATATACTTTCTAATGTAAAGTCTTGTCAACATTTTTGCAAAAAAATATATATTCTGGCATAGTCATTGTGATTACTTTTATAACACATATCTAATAGTTTTTAATAACAATGGCCATTTTATTTCTGGTGTATGTTGACTATTTATGATAGTTATATTTCTGCTTTGAAACTGCAAAAGATATCTTGTTTTTAGCACTAAAATAAATCCTTTATTGCACAAACTGCTGTTTAACAACAGATATAATTGAACAAAGATAAAAATCAATGTTCTGTAATGAATTCACTCTCCCGTTATATAACACCTTTTGAATCAAATATTTCACTTTCAAAAAGACCTTTTAATCAAGCATCTCCCTTTTCAAAGACATCTTTCGAATCAAGCATCTCCCTTTTCAAAGACACCATTCAATCAAGCATCTCCCTTTTAAAAAGACCTTTGAATCAAGCATCTCCCTTTTAAAAAGACCTTTCAATCAAGCATCTCTCTTTTCAAAGACACCTTTCAATCAAGCATCTCCCTTTTAAAAAGAACTTTGAATCAAGCATCTCCCTTTCAAAAAGACCTTTCAATCAAGCGTATCCCTTTTAAAAAGACCTTTGAATCAAGCATCTCCCTTTTAAAAAGATCTTTCAATCAAGCATATCCCTTTTAAAAAGAACTTTGAATCAAGCATCTCCCTTTTAAAAAGACCTTTGAATCAAGCATATCCCTTTTAAAAAGACCTTTCCATCAAGCATATCCCTTTTAAAAAGAACCTTTCAATCAAGCATCTCCCTTTTAAAAAGAACTTTGAATCAAGCATCTCCCTTTTAAAAAGACCTTTGAATCAAGCATCTCCCTTTTAAAAAGACCTTTGAATCAAGCATCTCCCTTTTAAAGACACCTTTCAATCAAGCATCTCCCTTTTAAAAAAGACCTTTCAATCAAGCATCTCCCTTTTAAAAAGACCTTTCCATCAAGCATATCCCTTTTAAAAAGA
Source organism: Mytilus edulis (assembly GCA_019925275.1). NCBI lineage: Eukaryota > Metazoa > Mollusca > Bivalvia > Mytilida > Mytilidae > Mytilus > Mytilus edulis. The sequence continues at coordinate 19,568,133 of CM034355.1, forward strand.
CCTTTCAATCAAGCATCTCCCTTTTAAAAAGAACTTTGAATCAAGCATCTCCCTTTTAAAAAGACCTTTGAATCAAGCATCTCCCTTTTAAAAAGACCTTTCAATCAAGCATCTCCCTTTTCAAAGACACCTTTCAATTAAGCATCTCCCTTTTAAAAAGAACTTTGAATCAAGCATCTCCCATTTAAAAAGACCTTTCAATCAAGCATCTCCCTTTTAAAAAGACCTTTCAATCAAGCATATCCCTTTTAAACACACCTTTCAATCAAGCATCTCCCTTTTTAAAAGACCTTTCAATCAAGCATATCCCTTTTAAAAAGACCTTTCAATCAAGCATATCTCTTTTAAAAAGACCTTTCAATCAAGCATCTCCCTTTTAAAAAGAACTTTGAATCAAGCATCTCCCTTTTAAAAAGACCTTTGAATCAAGCATCTCCCTTTTAAAAAGACCTTTCAATCAAGCATCTCTTTTTTCAAAGACACCTTTCAATCAAGCATCTCCCTTTTAAAAAGAACTTTGAATCAAGCATCTCCCATTTAAAAAGACCTTTCAATCAAGCATCTCCCTTTTAAAAAGACCTTTCAATCAAGCATATCCCTTTTCAAAAAAACTTTCGAATCAAACATCTCCCTTTTTAGAAGACTTTTCGAATCAAACATCTCCCTTTTTAAAAGACCTTTTTCCCTTTAAAAAAGACCTTACGAATCAAACATCTCCCTTTTAAAAAGACCTTTAAATCAAACATCTCCCTTTTTAAAGACCTTTCAAATCAAACATCTCCCTTTTTAAAGACCTTTCCCATCAAACATTTCCGTTTTTAAAGACCTTTCGAATCAAACATCTCCCTTTTTAAAAGACCTGTTGGATCAAACATCTTCCTTTTTAAAAGACCTTTCTCCCTTTTCAAAAGACCTTTCGAATTAAACATCCCCCTTTTTAAAGACCTTTCGAATCAAACACCTCCCTTTTTAAAGACCTTTCGAATCAAACATGACACAATACTGGAGTATAAGCCTCATATGTTGACTTACATCTAGAAATAGACAACAATGGTCGGTGGAAAACAAAACACTTTACTACAAAAGACATGATTTCAGCTTCAAATTGTTAACATTCCATGTCTATGCACCAACATTCCTGCAGCTCCTGAATATGGAGTGAATATCATCCTCCAATTGATCTAATATTCCCGAGCTTCGGTTTCCTATCATGGATATTTTGATAGAGAATTGTTCCAACAAAAAAGCGTTGAACCAAGGTTCTAGTTAAGTGGTAAAGTTTAAGTCAGCCATTTAACAATTTTACTGAAGCCATTATGATGTAGTTGACTGTTATGGAATAAATTTAACAGATAGCCACAAATAGGTTCCAATATTAATGTTTGTTACAACCGCACTGTCTTCTTTTCCTTGATTGTAAGACATCAAGTTTTGAGAGGTACCCTCGAGTTTGACTTACCATGAGCAACACGACAGGTGTTACCCATGAAGCAGGATCTGCTTACTCTTCCTGAGTACCTGACATCACCCCTTTTTCATGGGGTTCATGTCACTTAGTTTTTAGTTGTTTCAGAGTGCTTTGAAGCCTTGGTCTTTTTGTCAATTTCGATTTTTGCCATGGGTTGTGAGATTCTCTTTGACATATAAGATTTTGACATCCCTTTGAGATCTTCTCCCACTTATTTAAGCCAGGTTTACAATAGTTAATGTAGATGTCCTAATTACAATCATGGTGCAGCATAAAAATAGGAAAGAAAAAATGAAATATAACAGTTTTAATTTATTGATACAACAAAAAATGATCAATGATAAAATTTAATAAAAAAATTTATAAAAAAAAAAAGTTTTAAAACATATAAAGACTATCCAGAGAAAAGGTATAAAAGAAATAAAACATATTACAAAACATTGTTTAGCCGACCGTGCAAGTGCTGAATAGCCAGTCAAGATCGTTAAAAACTACCATCTTCGTCAACACATTGTATTTACAATCAAAAGTTTTCAAATTCAAACTGACCTAAGTTATTGTTAAAAACAAAATCTGCATAAATTTTATAAAAATATAATGTAAAACTTTTACTGCAGGACAAACTATCTTGTGCACTCTGCTGTGGTAATATTTGTGAATTCCTTCCTTTTAAAAATTGATGTTTTTTATTAATCTAAGACTTAAATAAATTTTAAATTTCGAATTATATCACTCTTAAAAACAATGAGAATATAAACTGATGTATCAAGACACTTCATTCATCATGTTCGCTTTATCAATTTACAGTAAAAGGAAAACAACATTACTCTATTTTTTTATCACTCTTCAGTACTTTCAACAGATTATCATATGTTTTACTATGTTTTTTCTTTGGTTTTGGTTGGTATCTGTACACATTGTCCATCTGACGGTACTTTAAAGACATTTCTGACTCCTGTGTAAATGATTTTACATCAATTTTTCTGCTTTCACACATGTCCTTATTTCCAGAGACATGTGTAAATCTATAGCGTATTGCCCCTCTCTTAGAATTCATTAGATTTTCATTCAAAGCTTCAAACAAAGATCGTTTTTGTATTTTTCCATTGGTCTGTAAATGTTCGACTTTTTCTTCATATATTTGTATAAGTTCCATGTCTTCTGACTTGTCTACAACTTCCTTCAGAGCTTCAAGCTGAAAATAAAAAAGTTTGAAATAGTTTCAAACTCAGTGTATCATCAATTAATCAAAAAGAGTTAAATTTTTATAGAAGAGACAGAAAGAGAGGCAAAAGATAGTAGAGGGCCATTCCAACTCATAAATTGAAACTAAACTGACAAAGCCATTTCTAAAAAGGAAAAGACCAACACACATACAATAGTACACAAAATACAACATAGAAAACTAAAGACTGACCAACACAAACCCCACAAAAACTGGTGTGATCTCAGTTGCTCCAGAAGGGTGAACAGATCCTGCTCCACGCAATTTTTTTAGAGGTCTTTTAACCACATGTTCATTTAAATGAAATATTTGTGAAAAAATTAGGTATAAATGTTTAAAAAAGTTGTTCGTTCATCCCATCATCAGTAAATGTTGTTTTTTTCGGGATTAGAACTTAAATGCAGTCTTACACAGTCTGGGAATATATACAATTGTTGTTCCACCATCCCTACAGATGTCATCCTTACTAGTAGATCTAATGCTTTGTGTGCTCTGTCCAATTTTGACAGGATTATTATCTGAAATTGGAAAAAAATGAGTTTACACTAAATAATGTTTTAATTTTACAATTGTTTTCTTTTGTTTCTTTTACAGATATGTTGTTGAAAAGGTTTACTACAGGTAAACCAAAAAGTATCTAGATATTGTCAGTTTTCGTATGCCTATCTTTATTCGTCAAGTTACTGTTAACTGTTAAAAAATTTGTTTATGATATTCATCGACAAAAGGTTGATGAGAAAAGAGTTGAAAAAGCATGTTTATTGCAAAAAACCTAAACTTTTCATCCTCCAATTTGCATAAATGTGTCAATTCTGTGCTTCAAAAATCAGTCAGGAATATGATATTTGTTATCCATTTGTTTGATGTGACTGAGCTTTTGATTTGGCCACTTGATTAGGGACTTTATGTATTAAATTTTCCATGTCGAAATTGGTGATTGCAGACACGTGGTATTAGTCATGTCACAAGTGTCAGCTTGGGATATTCGCATCCAAACAGTTATCCCCCTGAGGGCAATTAACACCTAGCTATTTAATCTCTTAATTGCCTATAGTGTTCGACCTAAAGGGATTACAATTAAAGGTGATATAATTTTTATGATCATAATCGATAATAGATGAAAGTTCGAAATTGAGGACAGGTAAAATAGCATCTTCAAAATAATTATAGCGTCGCCTGGGGAGAACACTGCCTTTAATGTTGTTATGTACGTGACGTTATAGAAAATACTTTTAAAATAAAATTATAATCTTTAAAAGACAATAATGATAGGACATTCAGTATAATATATTAAATAACACATAGCTGAGAGGGTGATAGAACAGATTGGTACCCCTGGGAAAAGCATTGTCAACTTTGGCTTCGCCGCGGTTGACAATGTTTTCTCGGGGTAACAATCTCACTGGTATTAAAGAGATAATAGTAACTGCAATTACGATTATCCCAATATGGCGACGGTAGATATAGGTAAAATCTTTACACTCGTTTTTCTTAAATGTAGCATGTTTTTGTCAATAGTTACTCAGCTGCAAGGTTTATCTATACCATTACATCATATTTGAATCGTAACGGTGCACTGGAATTGTCTAAGAGCTGTGAAAATAGCCGTTGAAAAATTCGGGATGATAATCGTAACTCTATGGTATTTTTCTTCTTTGATAATCGTAATTTTCTTTATATGATAATAGTAACTGAAACATAATAAATGTGTCTTTCAGCATTTCAATGGTATTTTGTGTGTTAAAAATGTAAATGCCCAGTTAAACGATGACATTAACGCATATAAAAATAAATGAAGAAACTTACAGGTTAATATCTAGGATAAATTTACCTATATATCTCTAATTGATGAGAAAAAGGATGGATTAGCTATATCCCATATTCCAAAAGTGCAATCCTTTCAATTCATTGCTCAAAATGAAAGTCACGTATACCACATTTTCATATGTCAAAAAAGATATATGCCTGTTTCATTGATTTCAGGAAGGCATTTGATACTATTAATAGAGATGCCCTCTTTTACAAATTGTCTTATTACAACATAGATGGTCCCTTTTTTTAGTATAATGAAAGATATGTATAAAGAGGTTTTGTACTTGGTAAAGATCTCGGAAGGTATCACTGATTTTTTTAATTCCTCAGTTGGGGTAAAACAATGGTGTATTTTAAGCCCTACATTATTTTCTTTATATATTAATGATTTACCATCTATTTTTGACTCAACATGTGAACCACCCAAGTTAAATGATAATGATATATCATATCTGTTATACGCTGATGATTTAGTTCTTATCAATAAATTCAGCCGTCCATATTTTTCCTTTGGATTCACTTTTTTCTATTTTATACTGATATATGATTTTAAAAATTAAATTCAAATGTTTTGATCAAATTCCCATGTATTTTAGGACGTTTCTTTAAACAGTGTGGATGGTAAAGGATCTAGAATAGTTACCAGTTTATTGTTACTATTGTTTAATGTCACTTTTGTTTATTGTTACTTTTGTTTATTGTTACTTTTGTTTATTGTTACTTTTATTTTTTGTTTTTATTAGCCTTACCTATAGTCTTACGAAGCATTTGACAGACGAAAAAAAACACAAATATGTATATTGATAACATGTAGATTATCACAGTCGGAACTGGTTTAATTACAAAGATTTTTATAGATTTTAAAACAAATATTTTGTGCTTCAGAAAAATGCATGAAAATTAGGAAAGGCTAATTTATGTTTTCATTTAATAGAAAAGTACTAATTATATGGCAAGTATGCAAATACAAAAATGTTCCTTGTTTAGTACCTTCAATATTTTTCTCTACAATATCTTCCATGCATATGTATGCAGCATACTTTTCATATACCGAGTATTTATGAATTTTTAATAAGTTTGTTTCTAATTTTGCGGAATATGCTTTATTTTATTCTCATCTTTGCAGTCATTCTTTGAATAAGTATTTCTTGTAAGAAAATTTAAAGCTACATCAATTTTATTTTTTGATTTTCGGGCTTTTGGCCAAACTATAAAAGAACACAAATCCATGTTTGTCAATGAACTCCACGTTACTTAATTTCATAATACACAAAGAATCCCATTTAGGGCCAAACATTCTCTAGTCTTATATAGCATTAAATGTTTTAAGGATGTCATATTATCATAATTCAAATATAATATACTAGTATGTAGCTGTTTTCATAAGAACAATTAATTATATATGCATAAAAAGAAATGACATAAGATGTTGGGACGTTTCGTAAATAATTCATCGCCATAATTTCATAATATGCTATCAGATATACGTTTTTAGTGTCAAAATCAATAAAACAGTTTCCAGTTACGATTATCTTTTTTATTTTTAAATACCATAATTACGATTATCTTTTTTCCGAGTTACGATTATCATCCCGAATTTTTCAACGGCTATTTTCAAAGCGCTTAGACAATTCCAGTGCACCGTTACGATTCAAATATGATGAAATGGTATAGATAAACCTTGCAGCTGAGTAACTATTGACAAAAACATGCTACAATTAAGAAAAATGAGTGTAAAGATTTTACCTATATCTACCGTCGCCATATTGGGATAATCGTAATTGCAGTTACGATTATCTCTTTAATACCAGTGAATCTCCTCTATCACACTCTCAGCTATGTGTTATTTATATAGTATCACATTTTTCAATAAAGTTAAGTTTGCCGCCCCCACCCCCTTTCAAAATAAACCTAATCAGTGGCATTATTGAGATTTTAAAGTAAATAGCTATTGCTAGTTACTGATTTATTTCAACAAAACCATGCATGTCAAAACAAACTCACCTTAAGACTTTTGTTAAATACAGAAGGTTTGGTTTCTGCAATGTCTATAAAATCTAATGCCAATTTTGGTTCATTCTGTAAAACAAATAGAACAACTGTGAGCTCTAGCTTTTGATATAAGCTTGAATTAGCAAAAACTATAAAGGCTTTACCAAATTAGCTGTGATTTTTTGAAGCTCCAACGAAAAATGCAATAACATTTTCAGTAGTTGGATCATGGAACAGAGGAGTAACTGGTCAGATTACTGCCTCATGGATTCACATGGAAGTTTAAATTCCAATGTGCCTGTCTGGGGAATCAGAAAGAGAAAAGCTTACAAGCATACAAAATGACTGAAAGTTTACCTCTGAATACTATATGTAAATGATAAAATCAAAAGAGGGACAGATAAAAAAGAGAACAATGCAACAAAAGTTTAATGTCACTAGACTATATGACTAAGGGAGAGTGGTCAATAGTCTCCATGACAAAGGTGTGTAATGCAAATATAACTGTATACCTAATAAAATTGACTGCAACTATTAGTAGTTCCTTTTAAACTTACCTAATTGCAAACCTTATCAACTGCATACCAAATATAATAGACATTAAACTGATATAATTAAAAACTCTATTGTTGACAATCAAAGCTGCAGGAAACAGCAGATCTAGGCCTTCAACATTTAATTATGTACTGATACTGATGCTGTAATTCATGTGCAATTATGTTCATAACTTCATACCCGATTTAGTGCCAAAGCTGCTGCAAATGCCCTTGTGCGATTGGATAAAAATCCTTCATCATCATGTAATTTTCCTTTAAGTAAATTCACTACTTTTTGTAATGATTCTTGTGAATTCTGAAAAAAAAATCATAACTAAAACATGATTGCTGTCCATTTGGCTTAGTACTGTGTTCTGTCAAATCTGGTGACAAATGAAATAACACTAACATACATTGTGAAGGAAAGAGTTAGCTACAGAGGTTTTCTGTCTTTCTAAGTTGTAATTGCCCTGTTTTATCTTCTTTTGTTATTGATTCACATGATTTATTTCATAATTGGATTCATTTTTAATGTTTATTGCTTTCATTGACTTTTTCATTTCCGGTATTTCCTTTTACTTGATATATTAATGTTAGATTTTAAAGTGTCCAATACAATAACAGTAAAGTATATAAAATATATGAGTACCAGTTTGTACAGTGCTGCCACTGCTATTGTAGTATGGTTCATGTCATACAACAGTAGACCAGCACTTTTCTGTTTACTTTTGGCACTTTCGAATATTTCTTTGAATGTGTTCTCGTAAAATTCTACCACTTTCTCATACAATCCAGCTTCATAGAGAAGATCCATGTAAATAAGACATGTGGTTGGATGATGCAACATTTCTTTTAAATCCTAAACAGATATGATATAATTCAACATAAGAAGTTAACTGTGTCATTTCTCAAAGCAAGAATCTGTGCCCATATGACACTTTGCACCACTAACACATTTTAAATTTCCATGTTCAGCAAAATGTCAAATTTTTATCAGGACCCTTATTTTGCATATTAGGTCTGAGAACACAGTTATAGTTCTTTAATTGTTTGTCGTCTACAAATATAGTTTTTACTGTGTACAGTGTATTAGTTGCAATCTTTTTCATACTATTTTAAAATTTATTTCTTCATAATTTATGCCTGGAATGTTAATTAGGAATTGAAATTACACTGTTATATAAATGTAGAATGTGTCCAGGGGACACGGGTCATGCCCCCGCTTAAATCGAATGTTATAAAGGAACTCAACTGAAGAATGGTAAAAGTGACACTACTCAAATTCTATAAATCTGAGTTTTGTGGACCACTGGTGATATTCATTGTGTATAAGTTTCATAACATTTTGTTGAAGAAAACCTTTTTAAGTTAGAGAAATCTCAAACTTGATATGTGTACTGTGGTAATAAGCATTGTAGCAGGGTACTGTTTCTTAGGGCAAACTAAAATTTGAGAACGGAAACGAAAAATTTCCTATTTATTCATTTGTAAAGGGGCAAAACTCTAGAATGGTTAATGTCACCAAAATTCAAACATTATCTGTGTTTTCAGGTAATAAGCATTGTGTATATAAAGTTTCATAACATTTAATTGAGGGAAACTTAAGTGAGAGAACGGAAATGTAATATTCTCTTGATTTATCATAACAGTTCAATTATTTTGTTGTATAGTGTCATCTTTTGTCATCATGATTAAGCTGGTTTAATTTGTATCTACATTGTCATGATTGTACCTTGTCCTCCATGAAAGAAACAGCTATATGAGGTTTCCTCAAATTATGTAGCATTCTCATCAGTAACGGACCATAGTTGAATTGATCATTCATTGTAGGTTTGTTTGGAATTCTAGGTCTGTTGTATTGAGTTCTGTAAAATGAAAAAAAAAATATAACTATTTTTTTGGTAGGAGTTTATTTTGAAGAGAAGCTATGTACTTTTTTGAAAATCACATAAAATTTTACTCAGGTCATGTGAAGCCCAATTAAAGAAATTTTGTTTTGAAGGGAAGATTTTGTTGAGTTATTAGGTAAACATGAACATTCAAGCAGAACATTATGAATTAAATTTTATTTTTAATAGATTTTTTTTTGTTATTGTGTCACAGCAATTAATAAATAGTACATCTATGAATTTCACAGAAAAGCAGAAGGTATGAGGTATGATAAGAGACATATTTGACCAATTTAATTGCCAAATATGTAAAACTTTTTTATTTAACTATTAAAGGGTCAAAAAGCCTAATTAGCTCAACTGCATCTTTTACAATAGCCATTTTTTGGGGGAAAATCATCATGAAGGTCAATAACCCAATAAAGTGTAAACTGACCATTTCAGTCATTTTGACATATTTGTAGATCTTGTCCTTCTGATCATTGTTACTTTTTAAAGTTTCTATCTACATTTGCATCTATCATTTCTATTGCACTTTTCAAGATAATAAGCACAAAGACTCCAAAAATATGGTAATACCATCTTTCAAGGGAAATTCTTTCAATAAGGAGTGGCCTAAAGATTTCAAACTTGAACCAAAGAGAAACTGTTTTGACCCACTCCTCGGAAAAATAAGATGCATAAATTGAAATTTGTTTTACAACATAAAATCAAAAAGGTTTAGATTCAAAGCTGAACTGATATTAAAATAATGATATTAACAAGAATGTGTTCATAGTACATGGATGCCCCACTCACACTATCATTTTACATGTTCAGTGGACCGTGAAATTGGGGTCAATACTTTAATTGGCATTAAAATTAGAAAGATCATATCATAGGGAACGAATGTACTAAGTTTCAAGTTGATTGGACTTCAACTTCATCAAAACTACCTTGACCAAAAACTTTAACCTGAAGCGGGACGAATGGACAAACAGACGGACTAACATGGATGGACGCACAGACCAGAAATCATGAGTTGACAATCTGCAATACATTGTAATACACAGTTTCCTACATCTTAAATGGGTAGACAAAACTAAAAACACTATAGTACAGTACCCTTAAATGCTGACCACTTTCAAAGACTAACCTGTTTGCTATTTCTGCACAGACCTTGACCTCTTCGTCAGTGGTTGCTATGTAGATCATGTTTAGAAGATGTGCATCTACTTCATGTTCTGGAATTGCTTTCTTTTTTTTAAATAAAATGTCTAAAAAAAATTACATATAAATTAAATGGCAATACTGATAAATTTATACTACTAAAATAAGGAAGATATCTGTTAAGCCCGGTCACAACAGATCGTACGATTTTTTGTCATGGAAGATCTATATTAAAAATAGTTGTCGTGCAAAATGTCAAAAATATATTTCGAGTGGTCACATCAGCTACGACATGTCCACAATGGTTCCACGATGGGTACAGTACAGGAAGAAATAATTGTAATTGTACTGTTGTGGGTTTGTCGCAAGTGAGTCTTGCGACTGTTGTACGACAATCATGCGTTGTTTGGGTCTTTTTTCAGATTTTCATGTCATGGAATGCGCGTGTTACCGTCGTGAATGACTGTCGCACAATAGTCGTTGGTCACTCGTGCGCTTGACTTCGAACTGCTTGTATATAAAGAAGGCCCGATTTATTGCTTGCCATTTGCCATTTGTTTTCAATATTGTACAGTGTCATTTTAAGTTCTATCCAAATAAACAACGTTTTTCGTATTAGTTTATATTATAATTGTTCAGTGAATTTAAAACAGGATGCCCCCAAAAAGAAAATTAACGTGGTAGCAGTAAAAGTGGGTGACCAGACAGAGGACTTGCTACAAGCTGAAACATATGATGCTTGAGACGACCCTGCTGATAATGTCGTCACTGTGACAGGGGGCGTGGAATAGTCTACGGACATTTCCGCTGAATTGTATTTTTCTAAATTAAACGAAAATATGTTGCTAGATGAACTTACCACTGTCGTACGGCAGACAATCAATGTTGTGTGAGCATCGTATGAAATTTGGTAATCTTCAGACAATCGTGCAACTGTATTACGAGTTTCTTGCGACAGATGGAGATTGTCGTGTGACAGATGTGAGATTGTCGTACGACAGTTGTGCGAAAGTCGTACGATGGTTTTTATTAAAATGGTTTATTTTGGTACCCCCGACAATGTGTTTATCGCTCGACAGTCCCACGACTGTGGTTAGACACTCCCACGACATTAACAAGACAGTGACACTACAAAATATTGTAGAGCAAAAAAGGTTCATGTTCAATTTTCGTCCCACGACACACGACAGCGCCACGATGCTGAAAATATCGTGCGACTGTCGTATGATGATCACAGATGACCCACGATTTGACCAAATTTCATGTAGTGGCGCTGCATATATGTGTCGTGGGCTCGTTGTGACCAGGGCTTTAGTTGTTTCCAATCAGCTGTGGGTAGACGAAATAAGTATGGTTGACATACTTGGGGAGGCCTGCTATGAATGGTTCCGACAACAAAAGTAGGCGTGTTATGCTCCATTGTGTAGATAAATTAAATTAAATTTAGAGGTGAAGTGGATGTTAGACATGCTGGATATTGAGAATCAATAAAAAGTTATAATTAATACATAGTTTGTTTTTCTAATTAAATGATAACAAGTGCATGAGGTAAATAATAACCAGGACCTATGTTCATTGACTAGAGGTATAGGGGGAGGGTTGAGATATCAAAAAACATGTTTAACCCCACCACATTTTTTGCACCTGTCCAAAAAGTCAGGCTCCTTTGACCTTAGGTAGTCTTGTATGTTTTTAGTTCAGTAATATGTTTTTGAGTTTAGTATGACGTCCATTTTAACTGAACTAGTACCATTTTTAATTAGGGGTCAGATGAGGCCCACCTGCGGGTGCAGGACTTACTCGCTGCCTTGAAGATCCATTGGTGGCCTTTGGTTGTTGTCTGCTCTTTTGTCGGGTTGTTGTCTCTTTGGCATATTTTTATGTTGGTTAAAAGCTCATTAGAGCTTATGTTTGTCTCTGTTTGTATACCTTGCCGACTCTAAATAAAGCTTATTTATTTATTTATTTTTTTATATTCCTCATTTCCATTCTCTATTTGATGTCTCTGTTTATGTTGTTTATGTATTCAGATGTATTTAAAAAAAATATCCCTACCTTTCCTCATATTTTCCTTCTTGAAACTTGAGCAAGTTTTTGCAACATTTTTTCTAAATCTGTCTAACCCTAGAGTTACATCAGCCATTAACCATCTTCTACCTAGGAAAATAATTGTTTTTAATTCCTCCAGAAAGTACCAAAATAAACTAAGTTGGGAAAGAGGTTTGAGATCTTTAAGACCTCACAGGTAATTATTGAACTGAGCTGTTTTGTTTGACATGGACAATAGATACCTGACAATTATTGGCATTTAAACTGTATACCTGAGTGGACCATATCGATCAAAACTCAACTGTTTGTTAATTTGATCATCTTCTACAGGGACGAAAAAAAAGTGCACTATACATAATCCAGCTAATTTATGAAAATTTTCTCAATCATACAATGCATTTGAATTCTATTCATCTAGGGCATGCTATGTCTATTTTTTTTTCCAGATGCACAGGTTTGTCTGTTATACTCAGAGTAAATTTTGAGGTGAAAATGCAGCCATTTTAGCCAAAGGGTCCACATGAACCACAGAAACAAGTGCCTGTGACATGAACCTTACAAATTCACAGGTGAATTAGTTTCTCTTTTAGCATATAGAATTAACAATTTTGAAACGGAACAAATACACGTAGGTTTACATGCTAAACGGGTGCCTTGATTAATATTCTTCCATAGAAGCTGATTAACAAGATATTTCATGCTTCATTCTGTTTTTTACTTTATGTAATAAAAGTTCGGACATCTTTTCAGAAAGGGGAATGAAACCATTATTATCTTTTACATATTTACCTGTAATGCAATTTCCTCCTATGACAGGAGAACCACCAGACTTATGAATCCGTATAAAATCATGAGAACTAACTTTTACCATAGATCAGTTTGGAAAAAAAAGATAATTGATCTGGTATATTATGACTTTTTAATACATGCATATATAAAAACTCCAGTTTAATTATTTATTGCATACATGTACATAGTGACTATTTCATGTGCATTCCAACATACTTCTGATACGGTAACTCGAATAATTTTACTCAAACATATATTGTGACGTTTTTTCTTAGGGATTTTGTGACTTTTTCCTGTGACTTTTTTTCCGTTTACCGATTATCTATGCTTTTTCAAAGGTCTAACTCTTAAAAATATAACTTGAAGAGCGGATAGTAATCATGCACCTCCTCTTGGGGTCTGTAACAGTGACCATTATTTGCAGTTTTTCAGTTAAGTTACACTATACATACGATATAAAAGGTCCATAACTCAAATTTATATGGCGTCGACTCGTTGCTTCTTTCATATAAAAGGGACAAAATGTCGCTATATACTAAGGATTGGGTTCGACGACTTACAGAAAAGAGCGACGATTTACAGAAAAGAACCGAAAAGGACCAAAATGGACCAAAAAGAACCGAAAAGGACCGAAAAGAACCGAAAAGGAGATCAACGTTTTTTGTAATCGAAGAAAATTAGCAAATTGCAAATTATTTAAGTCTATTAAAAATGAAAGGATATTTTTGACAAAAGATTCTCATTAGGTTTTTAAACCTTATACTGCGACAGGACTACATATAATAACTTACTGTACATGTGAAAAATTATAGGTAGGGTCGGATGCCTAACTTATGGAATAGAAAACATAGAACAGACAAGAACATATAAGATATTTATTCATTACTGTCAAACAATCGTTCTACGTTAATTGTATTTATAAGCTAAGTGTCATTATTTTGTCCAATCTCGGTCGCTAATTCATTTCGAACATTACAACAGTTCCTTATATATATTTTTTTTGGAATGTGTATATATATATTCCATTCATCAGTGAATATATAATAACACGGACATTCGTACAATCGGACAAAAAACAAAATAAAACAAAATATCGTGACGGAAAACTTTACAGTAGTTATTGAATAAATACGAATATTTCGTTCTTTTTTTTGTGTTTGTGTATGTGTATTTCATGAGGGAGGTAATGCCCTTTACCGTCAGGCGTCAAACGGTCATTTTCGGCTACCGTAAGCGTCAAATGTATAATTTTTTACCGTGATTCGTCAAAATATCCTTATCGTGATTCGTCCGATGTCTTAAATAATTATCGTTACCGTTATTTTTTGGGGAAAATAGCGTGATTCGTCAAATTCAGCTGATTTTTTTATCGTCTAAAAGAAAGTGTACATGTTATCGTCATTCATTAAAAATTATCGTAAACGTTTTTGGTTAACATTTTTACCGTTATACGTCATTACGGTACCCCTTCCTACCCTGATCTTACATGTTAAATGAAAACACATTAATTGTTACTTTGACACGTTAAACCTGTCAAGGATTTGAATTCTTCAAGGAAAAGTCCCGCTATCTCCATGCACAAGTTTCTGTATAGATACATATACTAGCACAGGCCAACATTTATTTTATCACCATCTGACATCGTTTCGCTAATGTACATAGCTGTTTTAAATGGTTTATAAGATAAAATTATTAGAAATCAACAGGCCATTAACTTTTTCACACCCTTTAATCTATACCTATAAAAGAGTAAACAGTTATCAATTATACCGAAAGCGGGTGCGCTATTCATTTATCTATATTTCCTGAAAGCAAAATGAAATGACTGTGATGTGCACAACATTTATAATATGTAGATAATGATGTATTTTTTTTTATTGATTTATCTCCTTTTATTCACATGTAGCCCAACGTTTTATACCGTAAATTGAATTAAGAAATTGAAACGAACCAGGAACATCTTAAAGTTTGCCATGGTTTACATGTAGCAGGAATTGGAATTTTCTTCAAATGTTTTTTACAATTTTATTTTCTAAAGCAAGGAAATGACATTTTGATTTTTTTTTTAATATTTAAATGCCTTAATCTGATACAGGGAAATCTAACTTTTTTTGTAAGTCTACATATCCCTATAAATGTTCAAAATAAATTTGAACTATACATTCCTTTATTATACGAGGGGGAAAAATTGGTGTATAATTTATATGTATGCTCTTTTCGGTTCTTTTCGGTCCTTTTCGGTTCCTTTTGGTCCTTTTCGGTTCTTTTCGGTTCTTTTCTGTAAATCGTCGCTCTTTTCTGTAAATCGTTGGACCGCTAAGGATTTTCTCAGTTTACATGTACTATAGGAAAGTCTATCATGATACACATTTTTGTAGTAAAATCTATTATATCCATTCAAGCTGAGAATATTATACCAGAGACATATGTGTATATATGTCTCTGATTATACTAACTTTGAATTTTTAGACGGTGATGTTGACATTTTAACACCTGTGTCTGTTGCGACGTTTTGGATTTAACGTATTTAGTTAGGCAGCAACCATTTGATCTTCTGGGGGGGGGGGGGCTATGGTTTTTTTTTCTGTACAAACTTTTTTTTTCGCCTGCGGCGAAAAACAATCTATTTTTTTCGCGACAAGTCGAAAACAATTTTTTTCTTTCAATTTTAGCATTACATATAGTGGCAGCTGAGGGTGAAACAAACAATTTTTTTTTCTCAGAATCAAAAACAAATTATTTTTTTCTCCAAAAACTGGAAACAAACTTTTTTTTCAAAAAAAAACCATAGCCCCCCCCCCCAGAAAATGGTTGCTGCCTTATGTGTGCTACTGGTAACGGCATTGGTAAATAGTTTGCTCACGGATTTCGTTACTCCAAAATTACCTAAAACCTTTACCTATAGATTCTACCATACGCATAAGTTTGTTTGTACCTGTAGAAAACCTATTTCAAACAGGATAGTGTCTTACACATTACAATTTTTACAACGAGCCACGAAATATACCCGCTCGGGGGGGGGGGGGCGGGGGGGGGGGGGGGGGCACTTCAAACTTTTTTTGGTAGGGGTGAGCAGCTAAGACATCAAGTACCCGGCCCACCCTTTTCATATATTTTGTTAATCAAAAATATATACCTTGCCATATATTAATTAACAAAAAACATACCTATAGATATATATTTTTCCCGCTCATCATCACGTTCTTGTTAAGAAGCAAAATAGTCGCAATAATATCACCTTCTTTTCCAATAAATTCGTCACATCTTAAACACTTGTTTCTTATTGCCCATTTTACATCTTTCATTATGAAGATATTAGATCATAGATGGTATTAAATCTGTGGTCAGATAAATGTAATATCACCCCAGAGTGTAACACCTTCACTGGTGTTAACATGTTTAAATGTTAATTAAAAACTGATAAAAAGTTTCATTGCCGTTCCCTCGTAAAGGACGCTGTCACAATGGAATTTCTTTAAATAGTTGTTATTATGTTTTATGTATACAAACCCTTGAATGTTAATTAGGTGCAAATGTCAAAATAGTTGGATTTATTGCATCCATCACTGGCATCAGTGGAAATACCACATCAGAATAAATAGAGTTTAATTGGTTTGACAAATAACTGATGCATTTACGACTGTGGTTTAACCGCATCAAGAATAAATACGGACATCTGATTAGTTTCAGATACTTATGATATATAATCAAGCAAGTGATACTATCAACCTATTGATATTTAATCTGAATTTCTCACCCTTTTCATATATCATAGAGCATGAAAAAGTGACCTATTCCAGCGGCTCATCCCTACCACTAATTATATAGCAAGTGCCCCCCCCCCCCAACCGAGTATACCCGTAGATGCGATTCGGGTAAACTTATCATGGCGACCCTATAAATTAACATATTATAAAGGTCTGTTATTTGATCTTTGAATATTTTTTTATTAGTATTAATATTGATGGTGTTACCAGTGAATTAAAATCAAACTAAATATCATTCTAATGTACATGTACTTGGCATTGCACAAGGTCGTGTTTTTCTCTGAAGGTTAATCAGTGGCGTCATTACACTAAATCCGGCCATTGGATGTTGGATGTGTATTGATTCAATGATATTAATTTTATTCTAAGACGCATGCTTATTTAGTTACTTATTAGCATCGAACTAGGTGTCAGAAACTGCTTGTACTCTCAGATCTGTACTTAGTGTCTTTATATCATGGGACGTTTAAGTAGCTTACAACGTCCACTTTTTGTTTTTGTTAGGTGTATTTCTATTTGTATCGATCTCATGAGTTAGGCCTTTTTCAATTGATTTTTACAGTTTGTTTTTATGTTCTACTGTTACACAGCTGTCCCAGGTGTGAGGAAATTTGACGACTTTGAAAAAGTTTAACCCCGCCACATTCTGTATGTGCCTGCCCCAAGTAAGGAGCTTGTAGTTCATTGGTTATCGTTTTTTTAGCTGCGTATCATAGATGTTTTTCATTCACTATTTTGTTCATAGATCATACTGTTAGTTGTCTTGTTTGAATTGTTTTACATTTGTCATTTCGGGGCCTTTTATTATAGCTTACTATGCGGTATGGGTTTTGCTCAGGCCTTGTTGGTCGTATGGAGGCATATGGCTGGTAAGTTCTGTGTCATTTGGTCTGTTGTGGAGAGTTGTCTCATTATAAATCATATATGAACATACAGATTCAATTGAACTAAATTGTGTACTGAAATTTTACATTGTCGATCAGTATAATTCGTTGCCGAAATCAATTAAATTGACAATGAGGGTCGGTTGAAAACAAAACTTTACGACAAAAGAGATGATTTCAGCTTTCCAATTGTGAACTTTCCATTTCTAAGTAGCAACATTCCAGCAGCACCTGCATACGGGGTATATATCTCCCAATTGATACGATCGATATTCCCGTGCTTGCATTTCCTATCATGATTTTCTTGATAGAGGGTTAATGCTCACAAGGAAGCTATTAAACCAAGAGTTCCAAATGGTGAAGTTGAAATCATCCCTTCGTAAATTTTACGGACGCCATCACGAGTTGGTTGACCGTTATGGAATAACCGTTTCACTAATGATATCGGATATGTTTCTTACGTCGTAACTACAATCCCCTTCCCTGTCATGAATGTGATCTACCGAATTAGACTATTTACCGGATTTGTAATCACATAAGCAACACGACGGGTGCCACATGTGGAGCAGGATCTGCTTACCCTTCCGGAGCACCTGAGATCACCCCTAGTTTTTGGTGGGGTTCGTGTTGTTTATTCTTTAGTTTTCTATGTTGTGTCATGTGTACTATTGTTTTTCTGTTTGTCTTTTCATTTTTAGCCATGGCGTTGTCAGTTTGTTTTAGATTTATGAGTTTGACTGTCCCTTTGGTATCTTTCGTCCCTCTTTTAAAACCTTCAATATTTTTTGCATTGGCACCATAATATAAATTTTGTTTATACAGAACACAAAACAATTGAGAGGTGTAATAAACCCATTGGAACATAATTTGATAAGATTGCACTGCTTTACCGTATTTACCTATAGACAAAAAAGTAAAATTCAAAGAACTTGATAGCCCCGAAGGAAAGGGCATTTTTCTCGCTATCCAATTTAGCTTTTTAATATATGAAAATCGCCAATCTCTTTTGTACAGAGTATGCATCCACATTCACAATATAATTATATTGCTTACATATGATCATATATTATGTTTTTAAAGAGGAAGTCTATTGTTAGCAACATAATGGAAATGTGAACTGTCGTCATGTTTACAATAGTTCAAGAAACATAATTACATAAAGAATAGTTAGGATTTTGGTTTGATTGGGAACTACACCACCTGTAATTACTTGTCTTTGAAAAGTTATTACTTACATACCTTATTCTAACACATTATTTTTCGATTCTGCATTGCAATCTAATAAGTACAGCGCGTGATATGCAAATGATTATTATCGCCGTTACATAATGTGTGACCTTTTTAGCTCACCTGGCCTAAAAGGCCATGTGAGCTTTTCTCATCACTTGGCGTCCGTCGTCGTCGACGACGTCGTCGTCTGTCGTCGTTAACAATTTTTCAAACATCTTCTCCTCTGAAACTACTGAATGGATTTGAATGAAACTTAGCATGATTGTTCCTTAGATTATCCTGCACAAAGTGTGTGCTTCGATTTTTGATCCGTCAAAAAACATGGCCGCCGTTACTTAAAATAGAACATAGGGGTCAAATGCAGTTTTTGGCTTATACCTCAAAAACGAAAGCATTTAGAGCAAATCTGACATGGGGTAAAAATGTTCATTAGGTCAAGATCTATCAGCCCTGAAATTTTCAGATGAATCAAACAAACCATTGTTGGGTTGCTGCCACTTAATTGGTAATTTTAAGGAAATTTTGCCGTTTTTGGTCATTATCTTGAATATTATTATAGATAAAGATAAACTGTAAACAGCAAAAATGATCAGCAAAGTAAGATCTACAAATAAGTTGATATGACCAAAATTGTCAATTGACCCCTTAAGGGGTTATTGTCCTTTAATGACAATTTTTCACAATTTGTTCATCATATTTGCTAACTTTAAAAAATCTTCTCCTCTAAAACTACTAAACCAAATTCAACCAAACTTCAACTGAATGATCAGTAGGGTGTATAAAATAAAGTTTGTGCTTTATTTTTTATTTCGTCAGAAAACATGGCCGTCATGGCTAAAAATAGAACACAGGGTAAAATGCAGTTTTTGGCTTATATCTCAAAAACTCCAGCATTTAGAGCAAATAACACAAGAAGTTAAAGTATTTATTAGGTCAAGGTCTACCTGTCCTGAAATTTTCAGCCGAATTGGGTAACTGGTTTTTCAGGTATAATGCCCCTGAATTGATGATTTTAAAGAAATTTTGCAGTTTTTGGTTATTATCTTGAATATTATTATAGATACAGATAAACTGTTAATAGCAAAAATGTTAAGCAAAGTAAGATCTACAAATAAGTCAATTTGACCAAAATTGTCAATTGACCCCTTAAGGAGTTATTGCCCTTTAAAGACTTTTTTTCACAATTTGTTCATCATGTTGACTTACTTTTAAAAATCTTCTCCTTTGAAACTGCTGTATCAATTTCAGCCAAACTTAGGCTAAATGAGTTTCAGAGTATCTAGTATAAATTTTATATTTCATTTCCTTGTATGTCAGAAACATAGCTCCTATGGCTAAAATAGAACATAGGAGAAAATGATTTTTTTTTTGCTTTTGAAGAAAATAGGACGATTCAAAGAACATTTAAATAAATTGAAAAGCCAAAATAATCATTGATGAGAGATTTAACCAAAAAAATTAAGGTGAGCGATTCAGGCTCTTGAGAGCCTCTTGTTATCGTTTACTAGTGCATCATTAAAATGGAAATCAAATAACAACGACATATCAACTTTTAATGAAAGTCTACGGATTTAATGATTTTAGGACAAATTTAAGAACAGTATTCAACGATTTAATGTGCTTACTTCACAAAGTTATAAATTGTTTACATTATACGGTTTTTTTCATATATTTTATGATAACATGATAATAAACTTGTAACGGGAGGAAATGTACTTGCCAATGATTTGATGAATATATAATCTTTCAATCAGTTTAATTGAGATCTAGAGCTGGCATGTCAGTAACTGCTAGTAGTCCTTTATTAATTTATGTATCATTGTCATTTTACATAGTTTTTCAGTTACCTCTTCTGACATCGAACATCAGTTTGACTGTGCGTATTGATGTGTGTTTGTTTAATATACACTGGCCAGATGTATAGGGGTCGAGATCTTACCCCGTCGTGTTTTTCGCGTTTTTTTGTCACAAGTCAGCAGGCTAGCATTTGGCCTTTGTTGGTCTTGTATGGGTTTTTTTCTTCAAAATTTTAGTTTATTTATATTTTCGGATTTTGTTGAGATGTCAATTTCCACTGAACTAAAAAAAAAATGTTCAAGGGGCCAGCTGAAGCCCGCATCCAGGTGCGGAATCTTATGGTTTACTCCTTGAATGCCAACATCCTTTGATATACCGACTATTTACCTGTAAACTAATGTTGGCGTTCGAGGAATAGGTGCTGAGTTGAAGATCCATTGGTGGCC
The DNA here is from genome assembly GCA_019925275.1 of Mytilus edulis. NCBI lineage: Eukaryota > Metazoa > Mollusca > Bivalvia > Mytilida > Mytilidae > Mytilus > Mytilus edulis. Next base: position 19,589,166 of record CM034355.1, read on the forward strand.
TTGGGCTGTTTCTTCTATTTGATCGGTTTGTTGTCTCTTTGAAACATTCCCCATTTCCATTCCCTATTTTATTACCAGTCAATTTTCAAATCAAAACATATTTAGTTCATGGATATCATCAGTCAAAATGCAATTGGTATAGGAAATACACGCTAAGAAAAATATGCAATTGATCAAGGAATATTTTATTTCAATTCACGTGCCTAAACTTGTTTGATTTCGTTAGTGCTATTAATATTGCAACTTTGAATTCCGCAAATCCATCACAAAATTTTGAATTTAGCCAGTCTTTTTTGTGACTGATATTTGCATGGTTTTAGTCTTCAGTGCATATAGCATGTACACATATCTTTTTCCTGTTATGGCCATAATCTTGTTGGTCCTCTTCACATTTTAAATACTTGATATTTTAATCGAGACTCTGCTCATACTGTTTTTCGTCACAACATGGAAAAGCATAACTTGTCTTTGTGCAAAACAATGTTCCTGTCAAATCCAGCTAGTTTAAAGTGAAGTGTAAGTCTTCTGCTACCTTGCTGTTCATAAACAGTGACTCTCAAAACCCTGACTTTAAATGTTTTTCGGGAAGCTTTACCGGAATTCGTTTTTGTTCAAGTGCAATAACAAATTGTTTCTTTCCAATCATGGGTGCTGTTATGCAGAGAACTGAGACATTTTCAGAAAACATGGTACCGATCGAATTGGTATTTTTTTCCCAAGCAACTGTTTGAAAGATGGTACTAACATTGTACACACATGATAGTCCTACTTATGTAATTTGTGATTTTGTCCCTGATAAGAAAAATCAGAGATGATGATAATATATATGAATAGAGTCTTTTCTGAAATGCTATATAAAACTGAATTTCTTCTCAGAAACTAATGGGTAAAATTAACTCCTTAGGAGATGATTACTAGATTTTCTTCTTTTTACCTTTTATATTAAAATAGTTTTCATGTAGGTCTCAGCAAAAAGGTTGAAATCAAAAGTGGTAATTTTAACAGAATTAGTTACACCAGTACAAAATTTGAAACAGCTTTTCCTTGGCACACATAAATATATATATTTAGTATATCTATTTGGCATGGATGAATATAGGTTGGTCCTATGCATATTTTTTTTGCTGACCTAAACTTGAAGATGGTTTTCACTGAGGAACAAAGCTAAAGACATAACTTCAATGTAAAAAGAAATAGATTTGCAATTGGATGTTTATTCTGTAGTTTTATACATAATTTGAAATCAAAGAACTGCATCTATGTTCTTCTCATATATTTTTTGATAGTATAATACAAAACCCTTAATGGGAGGGATTGTACTTGATATTCATATGATGAAGACATAATCTATCAATCAGTTTTGATGAGGTCTGGAGCTGGCATGTCAGTAACTGCTGTAGTCCTTTGTTAATTTATATATCATTGTCATTTTGTTTAGTTTCTTTTGTTACCTATTCTGACATCAGACTTCTTTTGAATTGAGTTTAACTGTGCGTATTGTTGTGTGTTTGTTTTTTCTAAATTGGTTAGAGGTACATGTATAACGGGTAGGGAGAGGGTTGAGATATAAAAAAAAACATGTTTAACCCCACCGCATTTTTGCTCCTGTCCAAAGTCAGGAGCCTCTGGCCTTGATTAGTCTTGTATGATTTTTAATATTTTTATTGCTTGTACTTTTACATTATGGACTTTGAATTAATTTTTGAAATAGTTTAAATCTTTAATTAGAGTTTCTTGTGTATATTTCCGAGTAGAGTTTGACGTTTATTATCACTGAAATAGTATGTATTTTTGTTTAGGGGACAGCTGAAGCACGCCTCCGGGTTCGGGAGTTTCTCGCTGCATTAAAGTCCCTTTGGTGGCCTTCGGCTGTTGTCTGCTCTTTGGTCGGGTTGTTGTCTCTTTAGCACATTCCTCATTTCCAGTCTCAATTTCAGCCACTAAACATAGTTTACATAATTACAAGAATGGTCACCAAACAAAATCTAAAAGGTTTCCATCATAACACCATGCAGCTCACCAATTTTGTAACTACAGGTGTCATGTTATTAATAGATTGTGACTTAATTCTTGTGTCAAATGTTTCATGGATTGTCTAGTAAGATATGTCAAGAATTTTTTCAAACATTGTCTAGTGGCAAATAAGTCATGTATTGTCTAGTAGCAAACATGATATGTATTATCGAGTGGCAAATGTTTTATGCATTGTTTAGTGGCAAATATTTCATGTATAGTCTAATGACAAAAATGTCATGCATTGACTAGTGGCAAATATTTCATGTATAGTCTTGTGGCAAAAATGTCATGTATTATATAGTGGCAAATATTTCATGTATAGTCTATGGTCAAAAATGTCATGTATTGTCTAGTGGCAAATATTTCATGCATAGTCTAGGGGCAAATATTTTATGTATAGCCTAGTGACAAAAAATGTCACATTTTGTCTAGACAAGTGGCAAATATTTCATGTATAGTCTAGTGACAAATAATTCATGTAGTCTGGTGGCAAAAATGTCATATATTGTCTAGTGGCAAATATTTCATGTATAGTATAGTGGCAAAAATGTCATGAATTTCTAGTGGCAAATATTTCATGTATAGTCTAGTGGCAAAAATGTCATGTATTGTATAGTGGCAAATACTTCATGCATAGTCTAGGGGCAAAAATTTCATGTATAGGCTATGGGCAAAAATGTCATGTATTGTTTAGTGGCAAATATTTCATGCATAGTCTAGGGGCAAATATGTCATGTGTTGTCTAGTTGCAAAAATGTCATGTATTGTATAGTCTAGGGGCAAATATTTCATGTATAGTCTAGTGGCAAATATTTCATGTATAATCTAGGGGCAAATATTTCATGTATAGTTTAGTGGCAAAAATGTCATGTATTGTGTAGTGGCAAATACTTCATGCATAGTTTAGGGGCAAATATTTCATGTATAGTCTTTGGGCAAAAATGTCATGTATTGTCTAGTGGCAAATATTTCATGCATAGTCTAGGGGCAAATATTTTATGTATAGCCTAGTGACAAAAATGTCACATTTTGTCTAGAAAAGTGGCAAATATTTCATGTATAGTCTAGTGACAAATATTTCATGCAGTCTAGTAGCAAATATTTCATGTATCGTCTAGTGACAAATAATTCATGTATAGTCTAGTGGCAAAAATGCCATATATTGTCTAGTGGCAAATATTTCATGTATAGTATAGTGGCAAAAATGTCATGTATTGTCTAGTTGCAAATATTTCATGTATAGGATAGTGGCAAAAATGTCATGTATTGTATAGTGGCAAATACTTCATGCATAGTCTAGGGGCAAACATTTCATGTATAGGCTATGGGCAAAAATGTCATGTATTGTCTAGTGGCAAATATTTCATGCATAGTCTAGGGCAAATATTTCATGCATAGTCTAGTGGCAAAAATGTCATGTATTGTATTGTCTAGTGGCAAATATTTCATGTATAGTATAGTGGCAAAAATGTCATGTATTGTCTAGTGGCAAATATTTCATGTATAGTCTAGTGGCAAAAATGTCATGTATTGTCTAGTGGCAAATATTTCATGCATAGTCTAGGGGCAAATATTTCATGCATAGTCTAGTGGCAAAAATGTCATGTATTGTATTGTCTAGTGGCAAATATTTCATGTATAGTCTAGTGGCAAAAATGTCATGTATTGTATAGTCTAGGGGCAAATATTTCATGTATAGTCTATGGGCAAAAATGTCATGTATTGTCTAGTGGCAAATATTTCATGCATAGTCTAGTTGCAAAAATGTCATGTATTGTATAGTCTAGGGGCAAATATTTCATGTATAGTCTAGTGGCAAATATTTCATGTATAATCTAGGGGCAAATAGTTCATGTATAGTCTAGTGACAAATATGTCATGTGTTGTCTAGTGGCAAAAATGTAATGTATTGTCTAGTGGCAAATATGTCATGTGTTGTCTAGTTGCAAATATGTCATGTGTTGTCTAGTAGTCAATATGTCATGCATATAGTAGAGGCAACTATTCATAGTCATGCAAATCAGGATGAGACAAAGCTGTGTTGAAGACCCTTTGGTCTTGTTGTTGTCTCTTTGACACATCCCTGTTTCTATTCTCAGTTTTAACAATAATATGAAAGGTAAGTTCTGCAAAGTAGGTAGATTGATAAAGGACAGATATTTGGACTGCTGCTGTCAATTGAGGGTATGTTGGATAGAGTCAGAAATTCTGCCATGCAACAGGCCACTCAAAGACCCCACAGAATTATTTATTGACGTGCTGAGTGTGGCACTCATTCTACGCAAGGCATCTGATATTCCTTTCTCCTATGACTAGATGTGGCTGCATATCTATACATTGGTACAGAAACATTGTACACTGGTTAACAACAAACGTGTGCTTAAATATTTAAATTCTTTATATCTTAATACAAAATTCTGAATAAAAAAGGGTTGTCAGGCTTTCTCTCCCCAGGGGTGGAACTTGGAAGAGGTAGATCTCCAATATTGTAGCTCTAATGATTAGCTTGAATGACAGTCAACTAGCAGTACTATTAACTGGTAGGATAATTATTAAAGTGACAACCATCAATCTTGCTTCTAATGGCTGCTTGAAGTTTTTTTTTTATCATATTTGTTAGATATAAAAATACTATATATAACAGATAATGTTTTATTCTGGAAAAATATCACAGACAATTCATCAACAATGTTCTGAGAAGTCAATATCAATAACATAATAAATACAAATCAAGTATTTATATTATAAATTATAAAATAAATTACCCCCTTCAATCTCCTCCAAAAAATCCCTGAAATTAATATGTATATTAAATTTTTAAAAAAATCCAAAAGCATTCTGCTTTGAGTAAAGATATACCATTGGTCTCAACAAGTAATTATTAACCCCATAATTTGCAATCAAAATGCCTATTTGGACGGATTGACCCAAACATGTCAATGACACTTGGGTGGTTGTAAATAAAACTGACAGATTAAGTATTTATACAAATAAATAGTATGCTCCCCTTTATCAATCTTCAGAATTGCTTTATATATAAAGAAGGTCATTAACAAAACAGTCTCAATGCTTTCATACCTACTTTTGCATATGCACTATCTTATTAAGTACAATAGTTTTGAAATACTGAAAATGTTTCTACATAATATAGTACTGAAAAAGTACTTTTTAATCATATTAGTGTATTAGTACTAAAATTTTACAGAATAACAATTGTACAATAATTTTGAGTTACCAGTACTGTATCATTTAAAGCTGCTCCTAAAAAAATTACAAAACTGTACAAGATTTTGACTTCTTTTGTTCTTTTTCCTGTTTTGGAGCAGCATTCTGTTTATTTTGATGGGCTGGCTCTGGTGGAGATGCAGCAACTGTGAAGGTGGCAGCAAGAGGTTTAGGTTGTTTTACAGGAGATGGTTTATTCTCTGTTGGTTGAGGACCACCTGCCCCTCTAGTATTTCTGGAACTGACAGGTCGTGGAGACATACTCTGGTTTGCTGGTTTTGACTCTGTTTCTGTATTTCCAGATTTTTTATAATTATCTTCTTCCTTTGCTGGTTTCAACTCTGGTTCTGCACTTTCAGATTTTTTATTATTATCTTCTTCCTTAGTGATTTGTTTATCTCCATTTTTATCCTCACTTTGCGTAATCATTGGCATATGTTCTCCTATTTTCTCCATTAGTTCATCCAATTTTGGTCCAGTCCATGTCATTTGTACTTCTTCGTCACGATAAAAGTTAATAAATAGGAGCTGAGTAAAGACCATACTCATTGGCCCAGAAGGTGGCCAGTCCATTTTCTCTAACAACAATGGTATAATTGGTTTCTTTAAAGCATCAGCCAAACTCACTTCTCTACGACAGTTCGCTGAGAGTGAATACTTCTGTGTGATGCATGTTAGAACAACTTTACACCCTCGTACACCAGAATCTATTTTCTCATACAATGAGTCTCCTCCTCCCATTTGGTAGATATCCATCCAACAACTCAGACCCATCCCTGTCAATCTCTGGTAAAAGGCCATAATCTGTTTCTGTTTACCCCATTGGTAGGATATAAAGATATCTGGTGACTTCTTGTCCTAAAATAATAAATAAGGCATAGATCAGCTTCAACAAATCAATATTTGTAAATGTCATTAACATGTGTGGCAAATTACATTCAGAACAAAATATGACAAACAAGCACTGTTTGCCAAATCAAAATGTCCTGTCTTGAACATCCAGTATTATCAAGTATTCATACTGTGATGACAAAAACTGTTAATTTTGGGAGAAATGAAGTCTTGTATGTTTTTTGTTTTGCTTTTTTTTTTAATATTTAGCTCTGAATCTGACACCAATTATTTACACTAAAGGTTTTAGGCCTAGAAAATATTTCTGAAGTCACTTTAGTTCATTATTTATGTTAAACATGTTTTTTTCCCATGCATTCCATTTGGAAAAGGCACAGATTCTAATAACTGAACAAATGGAAAAAGTGTCCGCCAAAAAGTAATAAGCCTTACTTGAATCAATGACCAGTCACCATTATAAGTATTTCCATCTTTCCTGGACTTTATAAGCAGTTT